>CM053764.1:96850598-96882172 GCA_028658305.1 Pachyuromys duprasi | reverse complement strand
GGGCTGGGCATGGGATGCAAAGTACCTAACCTGTGATTGATAACAAAAAATAAAAAAATAAAAAAAAAGATACTGAAAATGAGTATGTCACATTACCTTTCTTATGAATATTTATAGAAGAGAAAAATGGATCTATTTTTACTTTAATTTCATGACTTGCTTCCCATCCATTTGCTGATGAGGTAGATACAATCGATCCTATCTTTTACCTTTTAAATTTATTATAAAAATACAATTCACCATTTTCTCAAGCTAATTTCCCCCACTTCAGCGTGTTTGTCCACTAAATAAACATCTATTATGTTCTCTATTAAAGAGTGTGCAAAGCACTAGGATTCTTCCCCAATTTCCTTGCTGATTTCACATCTTGTTTTATCTCAAGCAGAGAAGAAACCCCAGAACCCACCCTTACCCTCATCCTCAGGCAGGCTACACATCCTCATGTGATGGTTTCGTGTAAGCTCTTGGCTTGGTTAGCATCCACTACAAGCTGATAGTCCTCTATTTGTGTGTATTGCAGATCCTTCTGCAGTCTGGGTTCATGGGTGAAACTGCCTGTTTGTCACTGTCCTGGAAGAGTTGCAGGATCTCTCCTTTCCCTTCACACAACACTAACTCCAGATCCTCTCTGCCCACACTGCTCCTCCTACAGCCTTCTCCATCTCAGTTAACGTCACCCTTATGTCTACCACGCACTTGAACTCCTCTTTGGTAGTTCTACCGCACCCCACAGCCAGACTGTCAGAAAACCTTCCTGCTGCTCTCATCAAAGGACAGCCACGTGGTATCTGAAGAATTCACATTGCTCCCATAGCTATCTCAGGCTCTGAGCCAGATCATGTGTCTTGGATTGCTTCCTTAGGGTGGTCTCCCTGCTCCAACCCCAACAGCTCTCCCTTCAGTCTAAAGTCATCATTACAGCCAACAGCATGCATACACTCTCCCCTGATGTTCCCTAGAAGTATTGAATTTTCTTGCCTTAAAACATTGTAATGGATGTCCCTTCCACCTCCACACAATGTCCCCAGTTATTCATATGATTCTTCAAGGCTCTTCAAGCCTTTCCTAAGGCATACCCTCCAACAGAAGCCTACCCTGACATTCATGACTAACTCCTTAATTCCTTCAAGTCTGTACTCAAGCATCTCTCTCCTAGTGAGCCCGGACTGGTAGTGCTTTTAATATCACAGACATTGCTTATCCCTGCCACTCAAACTTTCTTTATTTGATCTACATTTTCCAGTCATAAATCTATATATATGCCCACTATTTCTCAACTAAACCATGCATTTACCTGTTTGTTTGGTGTCTTTAATGTATTGCAGATGTTCTGTTTCAGACAAAAACAAGACATAAAACCAGTGCTCAATAGATATTATTGAAGACACTGGTAATACTCAAGTTTAAAAATACCTTAAGAATCTCCCAGAGACGTTAGAGACAAACAAAAAAGTGACAATCATCTTTCCATTAGAGGGTGCATAATAGAAGGAAAACCCAGGCAAGAGGAGGCAACGTACAAATTCTTATCAGGTTTTTCCTCTAACATAGTTCTGCTTTTCTGAATTCTTTCTGAGCTAAATTAAAAATGCTACTGACAGGGTTGGGAGTGCTTAGTCATTAAAAGCACTTGCTGCTCTTGCAGAAAACTAGAGTCTGGTTCTCAGCACCCACATGGCATGTCAAAACCATCTGAAACGTCAGTTCCAGATGATGGGGTGCTGCCTTTTGGTGTGTGAAGACTGGCACTAAACAAATATGTGGTGTGCATAACTACATGCAAATAAAACTCTCATACACATAAAATATAATAAATTCATACTTTAAGAATACTGTTGGGATTACAGAACAATAATGGTGCAATAAATTGGCCCGTTTCTCCTCTAAAAGTTAGAAAAGGCCAGAAAACAGAACTTTCCTTTAAAAGTCCTAAAAGGAGCTCATACTTTGATTTTAGCATTCCAAGAATCCTTTCAGACCTCTGACACCAGAACTATAAATTCCAGTTAACAAATTAATAAAACCTCAGGTGACATATTCCTGTTCCTTAAAGCCAGATGTACTGTGACTTTTTTACACCAGAAAATAGTAGGCTAACACATCAAATGAGTACATAACTACACCAACTCAACTGTATTTCAAACAAAACCAAAAAAGTAAAATAAAATAAAAGGCAAAAAATTCCCCAAATCTTACCTTCTTGTTTACCCCAATCTAATCTAGAGTGTTAAAACTTTGGTGAATATGCTTCTGTGAATGAAAGTAGGCCTTTGTATAGTTTTGAATAAATAAAAGTATTATCAAAGCATAACATTCTGCAACCTGGCTTCTCTAGCCTCTGATGTTTCATATATAACCTAGTCTCAGTATATACGCTACCTCATCATTTTAGTGACATTTTGACTTAATCTTCTACGGATAGTAGACCAAAATGCCATCAATCAGGTGGCTTATGAATAGAGAAACTTCATCTTCCACAGTTCTTCAGACCAAGATGCCCAAGGTCAGGCTGCCAAAAGATTCTATAAGGAATGACCTCCTCATAGATGGATCTTTCAAAATGTGTGTTCATGTGATGGAAGATACGAACTCCCCCGACTCTCTTTTATAAAGGCATTAATCCCATCTGTAGAAGTTGCATGTTGATGCTCAAAATGCCTCCCAAGATCCCCAATTCATTCTTAATAGCATCACCTGGAGCCAGGTTTCACCTAATGAAACAAAGACAGGTAGTGCATTCAAATCATAATACACAGTCTCCGTTTGAAAGGCTGCACAACAGTGGATTTAACCACTGCAACACCGAATGTCCACTTGCATCTGATTTTACTACCTGTATAAGCAAAAGATATTTTTAAAAGCTTTTGTTAAGGTTGACAGGATTCTGACATGTAGTATGGTTGACATAAGAAATGCCACTAACACAAATACTCAAGATTCAAGGGACAGCTTCTTGGTCTGGCCATTGAGAGGGTTGTCAAAGTCCCAGGTATGAGGCCTGTGGTAGATAAAAGATCTGAAGTGTACAAAATGCTGGACCAATGAAGGGGCTTTTCACCACTGACACAGTAGGTGGTGAAACATAAAACCTTCTTCCAAATAAAGCACTTGAACTCTTAAGCATCTTTTTATGGTTGCCTGAAGGAATACTTTGCATGGTCCCTCCATCAACCCTGATCCTCCAGCTTCTCTTCCATTGTTTTCAAGGGCACTGGTTAATATTCTACCTAATAAACCCTGTCTTGGAGTCCACTTCCCATGTGGTACCATTTCTCTGCTGTGTGTAGAACACATCCTTTCTACAACAAATAGAGGCAAGAGGTGAGGGGGAGGTCAGGGGTTCAGTTGACTCTTGCAATCATACAGGTCTCTCTACCCAGAGATCAAGGATGTATCTTACTTGTTTGAAAGGGTACCAAATGTCTCCTGTTGTCCAAATATTCCTCTGTGTTTCTGGGATGTGACAATGATGTTATGTGGCTTAGCTTCCTAGTCAATAAACAAATCTAACCCATTCAAGCCAAATGGGTTAGTTTTGCTTTCTCTTCCCTGAGAAGCATGTTTCTCTCCACTTTCACTTCTCTCCATTTGAAGAGCTATTTGCCATGTTCAGTTGGCTCTCTTCATTCATTAACATTCTGTTCTGACAATGCAAAAGGAAACATCCTGAAGACCTGTCCTGAAAAGAAATCTGAAGATAGTCAACTTAGCACAAAATCTTTAAGAAATAGTAAGGGTCACTCAGTGGCGGCTGGGGAACATTCTAAGGCCACAGAGGAAGACAATGCAGCCAGTCCTGATGAGACCTGATAGGCTAGGGTCAGATGGAAGGGAAGGATGACATTCCCTATCAGTTAACTTGGAGAGGAGCATGGGAGGAGATGAGAGAGGAGGGATTGGGAGGGGATGAGGGAGGGAGCCACAGCTGGGATACAAAGTGAATAAATTGTAATAAATGAAAAAATAAAAAAATAAAAAAATTATTCAGAAAAAAAAAGAAACAGTGAGGCAGGGTCCAATTATAATTTACTGACCATAAAAGCCCATTAAAGAATTTCTTCCTCATGTTTTAAAAAATAATAGTAATAAGTAGAAAAGCACAGAAATGCAGAGTATCAGATGCAGATACAGATACAAAAATATTGTTTCCATTCCATAAATATTTATTTTTGTTGAAGTGGGAATCTTAAAAGAATAGGAAAACTGCCATCACTTTCTTAACAACATATAATTTATTTATGAAAGTCAACACTGCATTAGGTCAGGAAGTAGATACCTTACCATCTCTTCTCTAAATGTTAAATAGCGCAGGCAGCAATAAAATGTTCCAAGAACAAAATATGTCACAGAAGGCTGTGACAATTTTGATAAATGATGATAAATTGTAATATAGAATAGCATTTGTAAGTAGTTGTGCTCCAAATGCACTTCAATGATTTTTTTTGGCCAATAATAACTTTTGAGAAACATTTTATATAAAACTCTTGACAAATAAAATTGATATTTTATTGATAATTAATATAAAAATCTAAATAGTCTCAAAATTATGATTTTACATTCAGAGTGAATATTTTACACAGTTGATTCTTTTGTTGCTAAATTAGTTACCAGTAATTGTATTCCCAGAAATTAAAAAAAAAAAAAAACTTCAGGTACGGTAGCTTGAATGAGATGGCCCTCATATGCTTATACACTGCAAGTCGGTGGGCTACATAATAAACAAATACTGTCTCGATAAACCCAGTTAACTGCCAGGTGAATACTCTGTCCTCAGTTGGTGGAAGTGTTTGGGAAGGATTAGGAGGTGTGGCCTTATTGGATGGAGTCTGTTACTGGGGTGAACCTTGAAGTCTCAAACTCCCACACCATTTGCAGTTAGCTCTCTGCCTTGAGCGTGTGGCTAAAGATGTAAGTTCTCAGCTATGGCTCCGCTGTTGTCTGCCTGCCTACCACTGTGCTCCTCCTAGACCTCTGCTCGGAAACTGGGAGACCCACATTAACTGTTCTCTTTTATAAGTTGTCTTGGTCATGCCTGTTTTGTCATAGCAGAAGAAAAGTCATTCAGATAAATTTGTACATGCATCGTCACAGCCCCACTATTTATATAAAGTTGCAATGAAAGTCTGGAAACAATTTAAATGTTTATAAACTGAATAATTAGTCAACAAACATATTTATGTAACAGAATACTCCAGAATCAAAAGAAATAAAATGATGCATGCTGTGACATGAATGAAGCTGGGAAACATGTTAAGTCAAGAAACCAATTACAAAGGCTGCATGCTGTACTCTTTGAGCATCTACAAAACGTAAAGCCAAGAAGGTAAATAATGAGCCAACAACCAGCTCGAATTTGAGCTGGATGGAAGGGAAGATGGGAGCAAATGACAATGGATATCAAGGTTTGGTTTTTTGTTTTGGTTTTTTGTTTTGTTTTGTTTTGTTTTGTCAGAGAGAATGAAAATGTCAAAAATTGCTGATGGTGATGACTATACAACTCTGAGTTACAAAAAAACACCAATTCCACATTGCAAGTCAGTGGGCTGTATGATAAATGAATACTATCTCAATGAATCCATTTAAATGTCAGTTAAGAAGGCCAACTATTTTCTGGCTATTTATATTATGCAAAGATTTGCAAAGTTTTATAAATACTTGCTTACCAAAGTATATTTGTTACTGTGCCTAAGTGTCACGGTATTTCCATTTACAACATCTGTCTATCACACTGTAAATACACATAATAAAAGGAACAAAATTGCTTCTAAATTTAAATGGTGATTAAAAACAGATTGTTCCTTGATGTATTTAATTTTGATAAATTATATGAAAATGATCCAGACCATCTATTAGCCACGGTGAGATTTTAGCCTCCAATAAATACTACAAAAGCGCACCAACAAATCATTTCACTTCCCAGCACAAACATTATAAATTTACTAATGTTAGCTAAAACTTCAAAAATTAAAAGTAAGGAGACAAAATATTCAGTCTCATTACTTTAAAAGAGAAAACATGTTAGAGATTTATCTTGATCAGAGTTACCAAGGTTTTGGTAGAGGAGAAATGACTTCCCGAGTCTTAGATATTCCTCTGCCACCCTGTGAATCTGGCTTACAATTTTAAGTGCATAAGGCCAAATTGATCCCTTTTTTTCTTTTTTCTTAAACATAACCATATATGAAACAATATAGGTTTAATATACTTTTTCCAATAAATTTTAAAATAAATATACATAGTGAAACAATATTTTTGATGTATTTATTTATATGTGCATGGGTGTTTCACCATGTCAGTGTGTGTATCATATGCACACCTACTAACTACAGAGATCAGAAGGATGTGTCAGATCTTCTGGAACTGGAATTATGGATAGTTGTGAACCACCATGTGATTGCTGAGAACCAAACATGGGTCCTCTGCAAGAGCAGCAAATGTCCCTAATCACCTCTCCAGCCCCCTAGTTACTAGTTACTGAAACTGAAAATGTTCCCATTTATGTCACCTAAATACATTTTTCACGTGGGAAATGGCACACCAACACAGGAAGAATGAATTCATTTCCAATGTACCAGAGTCAAAGGCGATCAGGTTGGTCCTAACATTTTGTTTCTGCATAATCTGTGCACATTAGAATCACGTGGAGGGCATGTTAAACACAGGTGGCTGAGCCCCTATCTTAGTCTGTTCTTGCTGCTGTAAGAAAACACTTGAGAGCAGATGATTCTTGGAAACAGGAATGTGAAATCTAGCCAGCAACAGAACAGGTATCTGATGAGTTTCTCCTCTGCCTTAAAAAGTAATAATAAATAAAAAATAAAAAAACCCTCATTGTCGAATCTTCACAGAGAAGAGAAATGAAAGGGAATAACGGTTAGTTCTAATTGTCATCTTGGCACAATCTTGAATCACCCCAGAATAAACTCTCATTGAGGGTTCGTGGCACTGGTTTGGCCTGTAAATATGTCTGTGGGAGATACTATGAGCCATTATTTTTGGTCTGCGTACATATATATGGACCAGGTCCATGCCTGGCATTCTGATATCAAAAGGCTGTGTCAGATCTCCTCAAACTGGAATTAGGGTTGGTTGTGAGGCCTCACATGAGTGTTGGGAATTGAACCCTAGTCATTTGCAAGAGTAGCAAGTGCTGTTAGAAACCGTTGAGCCATCTCTCCGGCCAGCTGTATCTTTCTGTTTGTTTTGCTTTTAATGCGGTATCCTCTTAGAGTTTCCCTGTGGTGTTTTCAAGATGTTTTGAGATGATGTTTTGCAGCCCTGTGGTTTTTATCAATGGTTCATTGATTTCATAGCAGGATAATGTTTCGTCTCTGAGAAAACAACACTAATAGATTTTATTTTCATTCTCATTTTGAAACTATTTTAAGCATGCAAAAATTGGTGGAATAGACCTTCTATGTACCTTCAGCGAAGTTTCTTCACTGGTTGTACCTTACTGGGCAATTACTCTATACTAAACCGTGTCCCAGACCTCTGTTTATTATTCATTTTGACACAGGGTTATCACCAGTCTGCTTGGGCTGGCCTTGAATTTTTGTAGGCCATACAAGCCTTGAACTCACAACTCCCCTGCCTCAGCCTCCCAAGCAGTTGGTATTACAGGCTTATGCAGCCAAGTCTGTCAACTTACCGAGTTATAGTAAGGAATCTTGAGCAACAAATTAACCAAAATGTGCACCTAAACTTTTTTGCCATTTTTTATATGTGCATAGGCCTCAATCTTTAAAACATTATATTAATGAACATCTCAGTCATTTCTTTTATCTCTCCCTAATTTATAATTATTCTACCTATTAAAATGGCTAGAATCACAACATCAATATTACAAAATATTAGTACAGTTGTAAAACAGCTAAATCTTCATCCATTGCAGGTACAACATTGCCTATTACTAAGAGAAGCCTGCTTGCCGAAGGGCTACATACTGTATGATGTCAATTATATAACATTCTGCAAGAGCCAACATTGACTGTGGAAAAAATGGAGGGAGGATGACTAAGCAGAACGCATGGACCTTTGGGGCAGTGAAATGTTCTATATGATACTAAGATGATGCTGCTGACAATGCACTTGTTTTAGAATGTCAGCACCAGCTGAGGACCCTAATACAAACTGTTTCTCCAGAGAATGTACCTGGGTGTGAGGTGAGGGGATATCCTCAACTCATAGGAACAAAGCCAAAGCAGTTTCCAACTTGCATGTTTTCCAACAAGCACAGAGTGAGAATGCGCTTCTCTAAAAGCGCTAGCTTTGACCAGTGTAAGCTTTTCAAAGATGCTGGTTAAGAAATGCTACCAGAGCAAGTGAAAGGTGTGATCCTTTAATTACTAATGAGATTGCGTATCTTCTTACCATTGCAGTTATTTCTGTTTTCTCCTTTGTAGAACATGCCTTCATGTCTTTGAACACTATGTTTGGGTTAATTGTCTTTCTAACATGGATCTTATTTTGTCTACTATTCTTTTCATAGTGATGTATGTCATGATCATGTCCTCCCACTGGATTGATTCTTCACATAGATCTTACTGAATACAGCAGAAATGTGGTGAAATAAACTCTTCATATGAGGCTCATGATTTTCTCATATGAATTCTTCCTTATCTGGGGTGAAAAAAAAATTGTCTGTACTTTGTTCTAACAATGCTATAGATTGCCTTGTAACCTAGGCTGATTTTATTTTTTAACATATAATGCAGCATATGATATTTTCCATATAGATAACCAACTACTGCCATATAACATTTATTGAAAAAAATCTTTCTTTTTACCTATAGTAAGAGTAAATTCTTCATAAAGATGATTTTCATAAACGTATAATCTTGGGCTCTTCATTTTCTATTTTTTCAAATTTTACGTAGTAACATGCTGTCTTAATTGATAATATAAAATACATAATAGCATGTTGATATCTATTAATAGAAGATTCTTCATTATCCTTCCATATCCTTGCTTGTTTCAAAAGTAGCAGTGAAGAAGAGCTATCAAGATTTTTAGTTTAGCTTTTTAAGATTTCTAAAAGAAGTAATAGGGGCCAGAGAGATGTCTCAGACATGAAAGCTGTTTGTTGTTTCTGCAAAAGAACAGACTTTGGTTCCCAGCACTCACATTAGTTGGCTCACAACCACATATACCAAACTTCCAACACCAGAGGATCTGATACCATTTCTGGCCTGTAGCACAAGTGTTCATACCTACACATAGACACATAAGTAAAATAAATCTATAAAATAATTTTGGAGAATCAAATTCTTAGATGTTGAAATTTTTTGTTCATACATGATTTATTTCTCCATTCATCTGGATTTCTCTAAGTGTCTCATTTTTTTCTTTATGTCTATGGAGAAGTTTATACTTAAAGATGCCCCCCCCAGATACTTTATATTCTTGATACTGTTACAGACAGAATTGTATTACTTTTTAATATTTTTAACAATGCACTGACATGAAAATGATTTTATATATTGGTTTTGTTAGTTTCATGTATGATACTTTATCTCCTATAATATTTTATCTGTATTTTTCTGTTCTTACGAAGACAAAATTTCTTCTATGATGAGTTCTTATTTCTTCCCCCAAATGCTAAGAACTATGTCTTCCTTTTCTGTTATTTTCTTAGCAAAGACTTCCTACAATTATATAAACAATTCCTGTCTTATTAAAGATAAAGGATGTCTTTTCTTCTTGATTATCTTAAAGAGAAATTCTTTTTATTTGGATATAGTCATATGTGCATATAATCCAAGTAATCAAGAAGCTAGGGCAAGAGGCTACCAATTCAAAGCCAGCCTGGACTACCTAATGAGTTCCAAACCAGCCTAGGCACTACAGCAAGTCTCTCTCGTTCTCTCTCTCTCTCTCTCTCTCTCTCTCTCTCTCTCTCTCTCTCTCTCTCTCACACACACACACACACACACACACACAAATCAAAAGAGAAGACTGCTTTTAATACTTCACTATTTAAGTTTTGTGTTTCTACTCTTCACTCACAGTTAGCTGATTTTGTATTTTACGTGAGGCTTTAATTTTATGAAATGCATATGGTATATTGACTGAGATTACTTTTTATTAACTCAATCAAAACTTACTGAAAACTTATATCATGTTATTCTAGATGTTGAGATGTTTAGAAATAAGTCTATAAACAATTCAACAAAGGTTCCCTAAGATGACAGCTGAGAGATCTGAGCACAGTGAGAAAAACAGACTTGCAAATAGGCACCCAGGATAAGAGTCTTGGAGCAAAAATAGAGAGAAAAGGCAATGGCAGAAAGTGGTGAGAGACGGTATAAAGCGCAAATGACTTAGAGCAGTGTTTCTCAACCTTCCTAACGCTGTGACCCTCGTGGTGAGATGACCTCCCACCGTAAAACTATTACATTGCTACTTCATAACTATAATTTTGCTACTGCTATGAATCATAATATAAATATTTTTGAAGCTAGAAGGTTATCAAAGGGGTCATAACCCACAGATTGAGAGGCACTGTCTTAATGGATAAACTGGGGAATTTCCATTGTTATGTAATTTCAGTTATCTATTTCCTATCAAAATCAATAAAGCTGAAATACCCCTTATGAATCACTACATGAATAGAAGAAACAGCGCAAAAAATTACAACCATTAGTACTACCAATATAGTATTTTTTAATTATTTTTACCATTTATTACAATTTATTCAATTTGTATCCTGCCTGTGACCCCCTCCTTCCTCCCAACCCTACCCTCTGTCCCTCTTCTTCCCCTATGACCCTCCCTAGTCCACTGATAGAGGAGGACCTCCTCCCATTCTATTTGACTGTAGCCTATCAGATCTCATCAGAACTGGCTGCCTTGTCTTCTCCTGTGGCCTGGTACAGCTGCACTCTCTCCATGGGGAGGTGATCAGAGAGCCTGTCACTGAGTTCATGCCAGAGAAAGCTCCTGTTCCCCTTGCTAGGAACCCCACTTGGAGATTGACAGGAGCTCCAAAAGGAGACCAACAGAGCAAAACAAACAAACAAAACAAAACAAAACAAAACAAAACAAAACAAAAAACAGCCTGTGGGCTCTGAAAAGAATGATACCCAATCAAGGACAGTGTATGGAGAGGACCTAAAACCCTGGCTCAGATGTAGCCCATAGACTCAATACAGTATTCTTAACAAAACACTAAAATAACTATTCCTAGGAATGGTCACATAGCTCCATCAGCAAAGTGATCTCCTTATAAGCAGAACCCACTTTAAAAAAATGTGTGTGGTAGCTTTGGAGAATTTATGACAGAGATCTCTGGGGCTCTCTGGCCAGACAGCCCCACCTTCCTTGGCAAACTTTGAGCCATAAATGACCCTGCCTCAAACATTAAAGCAAATGACACACCTGTCGCAAATACTCAAAGCCTACTTCTGGCCTACACACACACACACACACAAAATAACTTTCTATAATCAACTGCTAGCCTCAACATGCATGAATATGCACATACAAATGAATACACACACTAACAAGTTCTACATATGTAGAATAGGAAACATTAGCAATTAGCAAGTCTCCTTTGCTCAAAGTGAGTAACACTAAAAATGTAAAAAAAAAAATACTTAACATAGGTCACAAAAGACCTATCAAAAAGAAATAAAATAAAAACAGGAATATAAAATGTAAATAATGGGTTTAGAGAGAAAAAGCAAAGATGTAAAGAGTAAGAACCACATCTAAAAATATAAGCTAAAGCAAACAAGAGCAAGGAAGCACTTAAATTCAGGGGTCGAAAAGGTGTTCATGAAGCATCAATTCAAGGGATGTTAATAAGTGTCAGGCAGGGGTAAAACAGGTCAAGCCAAGTTAATCGGTTTCTTTCTGCAGGACATCTCACAGACTTTTCAAATGCTACTGTGACTTATGAATCAGGGATTAAGGTGAAAAGGGGCACAGCATAAGTATGCATAAGTATGTAGCCTTTCCTGTGTCAACTTGACCATGGAACTCTTATTCCAGGCCAAACAAAACCCAGATGGAGAAATGTTGCCCTATGAGCTAGTGGGGTCAGGTGACATTCATAAAAGACTTTGAAGAGTTCAAAAGTTATTAAATATATAAATAAATGTGTAACCAGTTAAAAGGCTTTCTAGTTGATTTTTCATATTTTGTTTTTCCGTTTTATCTTTGGCAGAAAGCCAACCAAAAATTTAGAAGGACTAACAATAACAACCACATGGATGAATCTAAGATAAAACTGTAGAAAGTCCAAATGCTAACCCAGCGTATAGTATAATATATTTTCTGCAGTAAGAAATCCAAATATATTCAATCTGAGAAAGATAAATGCAAGGGATTTTGAAGACCAACAGACAAATAAAACAATTTGTCAGACGGGATTAGTACCCAGATTGGCCTGGATGAACTTGAGAATAATTAAAAATTTGTAGGCATAATTATAGAATGACAAAAATACCACATAGTGGCTTCTACAACAGTTGAATTTTTTTCAGTAACCTAAAACTCAGCATGGCTCCTTTGGAAGTATGGTGCACAGTGATGCTATTTGAGATCAACAGTAGACTGGCACTGAAGCAAGCTTAATCTCAGAGGAGATATGCCATCAAAAAGTTATAGAGCCTAGCAGACTTCATATTGGTGTCCACAAATTTTATATTTATGGGTAGATGCTCACTATAAATAGACATAGTTAAGTATGAAACATAGGACGATTTTGGCTTGAAGCAGTGATTTAGCATAGTCTGTGCTGCTCTAGCATGAAAACTGAATGGGTGATTGATTGTCTTAGGATTTCCATTGCTGTGAAGAGACACCATGACCAAGGCAACTCTTATAAAGGATAATATTTAATTGGGCTGGCTTACAGTTTCAGATGTTTATTCCATTATCATCATGGTGGGAAGCATGGCATCCAGGCAGACGTGGTGCTGGAGAAGGAGCTGAGAATTCTACATCTTGATCTGCAGGCAGCATAAGAGAACTCTATCTGCTTCACAGTGGGCGGGGCTTGAACACTTCAAAGCCATGGCTCCAAAGTGACACATTTCTTCTAATAAAACCTCAGCTCCTCCAACAAGGCCACACTTCCTAACAGTGCCCTTCTGCTACGGACAATCAAATACATGAGTCTCTGGGGGCCTATCCCTATTCAAACCACCACAGTAATTTATAAAGAAAATACATTTAGCTGTGGATGGATGACTCATGCCTATAATCCCATGACTTGGGATACTGAGACATTAAGAACTTAAGTTCAAGGCCATTCTGAGCTATATATATATATTTTTTTTTTTAAAAACATGCCTTAAATGAAAGTTGAGAGAGAGAGAGAAAGGCATGGAGAAAGAGATAGGAAGAAGGGAGAGAATTAATTTCTCACTATTCTAGAAGCAACAGCATAGGGTACAAGCCTTCTAGTCAGGACAGCACTATACCACATACCACCTGGTTAAAGTTTACCATCTTAGAAAGCCACAAGTCCCATCACAGGGTTCTTGTCTTCATAGCCTTATTTACCACCAACTTCCTGGAAATGGACCCATCGCTGAATTCCATCTTCAGTTAAGCTTAGAACTTAGCCTTCAGGTACATGGACAGTTGGAGCACACATTCACACCATAGCAGGCAGGAAATAATGCTTATTTGGAATTTCAACATGCATTCAGACATCATTAAACAAAAGCTTTAAATATTAAATTCCTATCAGAAGAGATTTTCTGGCCCAGATAGAAAAATGGCTTGCTTGTAGAAAACAAAACACCTAAGCAAAATTTCAAACATTGTTTATCTGGGGATTTCAGTGTGGAAATTACTCTCATTTTTTTTATTTTTCTTTTTATTCAAAGTAGGTTCTTCTGTCATACAATACACATCAACCACAGTTTCCCACACACACATACTCGTCCAAGCTCTCCCACCCTTCCCTCTCCCCCAGATCCACTTCCCCTTCATTTCTCTTCATGAAGGAGCAGACCTTTCCCATTGAAAATGGAACACACAGCAGACAGGTAGGTTTAGAAATCACTAGTGAAACACCGCTTGCCAGGCATAAACAGTGGAAGGTTCCTTAGCACTCATGAGGTAAGGTCAAAGGTCAGTGCATCCCGTTAGCCTTGAAAACTCCTTTGAATGGGTGCCAGCCCATGTCAGATATGTTCTAAACCATGCTATCCCCAGTTATCTTCTTTGTTCCTCTCAGCTTTCCAAAGAAGTAATTGCTGTTTCATTCTGCAAATTATCAGAACAGAAAAATAAACTTGAAAGAGATAAGTGGGTTAGCAACATGGTTCAGTGGATAAAGTGGCTTCCTGCCAAGCTTGATCTGAGTTTGATCTCCAGAACCCATGTGGTGGAAGAAAAGAAGTGCCTCCTGCAAGTTGTCCTCTGATCTCTACATAAGTCATAGTACATATATTCGCACACACACACACACAGACACACACACTCAAGCCTGTGGAGGGATTTTAACCCAACAACATGGCTGCTCTGGCAAGGGATGACATCCAAAGACCTTTTAAGTAAATGTGATCCAGTTGGAACGCAGACATGCTCTGGATTCCAGTATGATCTGACTGGAACACAGACATGCCCTTAGTGCACACCTTTAATCCCACACAATGAAGGTAAGCTTAGTTTATAGATGGAAGCAGCTATGTTTGAAAGTGACATTTAATTGTGACAAATCAGAGATTTGACAGAATGAGTCAGAGACGGGATACACCCAACTCTTATAAGAACAGGACAGGAAACAGAGGCAATTTAAGAACAGTGTAGGGAGAAAGAGAGAGTTTGTTACTGAGATTTGGAGGGGGTTGTTTGTTTGTATGTTTGGTTTTTTGTTTGTTCTACTGAGCGTTTTTACAGGAACAGTTTTATAGAGACAGGTTGCAGAGGGAACAAGCTAGAAACAGGTGAAGACAGAACAAGCCAGAGAAGAAGCAGAAGATTAAAAGATATTTCCAGAATTAGTTTCAGGCCAGCCAGACCAAGTCACTCAGAAGCCAAAAGAAGAAAGTTTGAGTCAGTCAGCTTGGAGAGTTTAGGCCAGAAGAGCTGAGTTGAACCTGCCAGTGAGAGTTCAGGAAGATCTAGAAAGACTTGGGAACTCTCATCTCATCCCTTCACCTGAGGAAATAAAACAGCATTTATATACACCTACACACATATAAATAAATAGGTGTAATTTTTAGGTTTCTTTTTAAAAGTTAACATAGGTAAATAGGGATCAATGAGTAGTGGCTACTAAGCAACTGAGTTAAGGTCTATAATCTGGCTACCAGCCCAAGGATCTTTGCCTTTAACTACTGCCACACTAGTTCTTAAATACAACATGCACCAAGATCCCACAGCAAGTGTATAGATGCAGATCTTTATGCATCACTTCTGATTAAAATGACCTGGCTGGGGCTCTAATTTGAATTTGTAACCAGTTGCTGGTGCTGTAATTGGTTCAAACTTCCAGAACCATTACCCTACCCTAAATGGGCTAAAACACAGATGAGGAGATGAGAAAGAAGGGGATCCTGATAGGGAGAGCCTCTAGAACCTGTACAATAGCACATCTTAGGTACTACATCAGCATGGAGGAAAGGAAAAGAAGAACGGAGTATTACTGGCTGGTTTTGTGTAACCTTGACACAAGGTAGGGTCATCAGAGAAGAAGAAGCCTCAGTTGAGAAAATGTCTCCATGACATCCAGCTATAAGATTTTCTCAATTAGCAATCAATGGGGAAAGGTCCAGCACATTGTAGGTGAGCCATCCCTGGGCTGGTTGTCCTGGGTACTATAAGAAGGCAGGCTGAGAAAGCCACAGGAAACAAGCCAGTTGGCAGCACCCCTCCATGGCCTCTGCATCAACTTGTGCCTCCAGGATCCTGCCCTGTTTGGGTTCCTGTCCTGACTTCCTTTGGCAATGAACAGCAATGTGAATGTGTAAGCCAAATAAGCCCTCTCTTCCCCAATTTGCTTTTTGGTCATGGTGTTTCATAACAGCAATAGAAACCCTAATTAGGACATTAGAGATGAAACAACTCACACTAAAGTTTTCTCTCCCAGAAAAAGCAAGCAACTTGAAACTGTGCACACAAGCTTAGAACACAGTATAGTTAAGAGCGAAAGGATGCCCTTACGCTCAAATCTCCCAACAGCTTTACCTACTTGCACTGTGACACCCAGAGCAGTACATTCTGGTCAGAGATGGAAGCCTGAGAAAGGAGTTCTAGAACATGAAAATACATCACAGTTACTTACATTTGATGTGCCTATACATTAGTCCTAAGTCTAATAGAATATGTCACACTTCATTTCCTTAAAATAACAAAACCTCAGATTTGGAGAAGACAGATGGTGCTATAGAAAAGGCACAAAAATTAGTGGCAAGAGTTCTGTATTCGAAAATAAATTACTGTTGATGAGTCATATTTGGCCTCCACAAAAGACGAGTAATCCTTCTCAGAGGTGTAAGAATCAAGGAAATTTGTGAAAACTGTTGTGTGCATGCTCGTTTTGGAATTATACAGTGTGGATACTACTTTTAATAATAATACAGTTGATAAAGTGGTACTAGTCTTGAAAGTGTATTTGTTTTACCATGTGTGATAATGCTCGTCGTTTACTTTTAAACAAGAACTACCATCTAGGCTCACGGAGACACTGCTTCAAGTATACATGAAGCATCAGCGAAACTGGGTCTTGACCCTGCTCTGCAACTCAGCTCCCTTGAGCTGATACAGACCCAAAAGAGAAAGAAAACCGTTTAGGATGTAGGCATAGACTGGATGACTCAGCAGGGTTGGATGGAAGCATCAAGTCTGCGTGTCATTAGCAAAGCGTGGCACCTACTGACACATACTCTGACCAGTAGGTTCACCCATTAAACCTCTAAGGCGGCCAGCTCTAAAATTGTGACAGGCAAAGCAACAGCCAGTGAAATGGTTCAGCAGGCCCATGTCTAAGTCTAATGACCTGACCTCACAATCCTCAGGACCTACATTGGTAACACAGAAGTGACTCCTGAGAGGTGTCCTACGACTTCCACATGTACATCAAAACTCATGCATGTGCACACGTTTGAACACAGGTGCGCACCCCCCCCCCAAGAAATAGACAAAAACGTAACTTAAAATAAAGTTGTGTGGCATGGAGTCTTGAGTATAGGCTCTCCAAAGGCTGTGTATAGGCTGTGGTGTCTTGGGTATAGGCTTTGAAACAAAGGAGGAAGACATCACACAAATGGAAAAAGCACACTCTCCTTTATCTACTGACAGCAAAGGCTAACACAGATGCAGAAGAGACAAGTCCATTGCAGGTCAGTGGATTGTAAAACCTAACTGGAAATATAATTATCCACTCAGTGCTAGAGTAGTCATGGTTACTGGGGGTGGGGGAGGGGCAGACCTACAAGCAGTAATTTACTAAACCAGCACAATCCCTAACAATCTGCAAGCATTTGTCCTTATACACACAGATTATTAGAGTCCTCACCCTTCATCGAGGAAACTTGATGTTAGGTTTTACAATCTTTGGGACCTTTGGGTAATTGTGGCAAGGTTTTAATTAGAGAACCTTAAGTTACTGACCTTCAATACCAAACTATAATCTGTTTAAATAAGACATCATATAATACTATTGGAGATCCCCCCCCCATTAAACAAAGCCTAGATGATCTTAAATATGTTTCAAAAGCTATGGATATTGAGATTTTTAAAAATCCTAGAATAGAACATTAAGAGAACTTCAATAAACAAAATTACTCCGGGCTTTGTTAAAATGGCAAGTATTATATTTTAAAGGAAATTATTCAAAAACTGAAAAGAGCCAAGTGTGATGACATATACATATACTCAAGCCCTTGCAAGACTGAGACAGAAGAACGCACAGTTCCAGGCCCACTTGGGCTATATAATGATATCTTGTATCAAACAAGAAAGAATGGAAAACGAGGGGGAGAGAAAGAAGGAGTAGGGGACTAAAGAGAGAGAGGGAAAAGAAGAACAGGAAAAAAATGGAAGGAAAAACACACTCTACACCTCTGCATTTTTATTGGTTGTGGCTTCTATAGGTGATGTCATCCTTTGCAAAGAGAAGCTTCCTTGATGAGGGGTGAAGACTACACTAATCTGTGTGTTTAAGGACAAACGCTTTCAGATTGTTGTTAGGGATTGTGCTGGTTTAGTAAATTACTGCTTGTAGGTTCTCCTCCCTCCCCTCAGTAACCATGACTTCACTAGCACTGAGTCGTTAGTTAGGTTTCCAGTACCAGGTATAATTTCCCTCTTGTTGGGTGGGTGATGAGAGAAAATAATTGAAAGTCACAGACCCGTAAGTGACTGTATTCTACAGTAAATACTGGCAGGGGCATAGAGAAACTTAAAAGCTTTGCACATCACAGGGAACTGTGACATTTGAAGCTGTCACTTGGAAACAGAGAATCATCCATTATGGAATAATTCTGGTCCTATCTAACCATAAAGGTGCAATTAAAATGTGTCCTCACATATCATGCATGTGTTAGCCACAATAGCCAAAAAGTCTAAAGAATCCAAATGTTGGCAGAACATAGTCATCCATACAGTGGAGCATCTCAGGCAATACTCCTTTTCATGCTTTCCAACTATTTGTTTAAACTCTAAACCAAGGGAGCCTACAGCTGGAGCCCTGTAAGTCCAGCCTATTTACTGACACAGGGGAGTAGGAATGTACAACATACCCTTGGAAAAACTTTCTTCCAAGACTGATGAAGACAAAATGCTTAATCACTTAAGGAAATGTGTCTACTCTCAGAAAAAAAAATTAATCCAGAGCACCTCATTACCTGAGGAAGCCAACTAAATGAGTCATCACAACAGTTAAATTACTTTTTATTGTTGGTGTGCTCTCTTTAATTATTACACTTCCCTCCACAAACCTATCTTCTTCTAGAAGCTACTGAAATCATTTGACAAGGAGAAAGAGAAGGAGGGGCAGGGGAGGAAGAGGAGGGGAACAGGAGGGAGGGGAGAGGAAGACGTGGTGGAAGGAAGGAGGAAGGGGAAAAGAAGAAGGGAAAGAGAGGAGGAAGAGGAGGCTGAGGTGGTTGTTGCAGAAGCAGCAGCAGAATTCTTTCCAGTCACTGCTTTCGCTGTGGACATTAGGTCATTGCTAACACTGAAGATAGAGAACTCCAGTATTACAAGTCACACTTTTATGAACATCCGGTCTTAATACACAGATCCTACAACAAGCCAGCAGACACAGCTCTTGCGCAGAACCTCAAAAATGCTGTGCTTAAACTGCTCCAGGTTGCTGTTTCACGGGAATCTTTTATCTACAGCTTCAGGGAAATTGTAGGCACTCCGTCTTTTCAAATGAGCCTACCATTTATTTTAATGAGATAAACAATTCACACTGATACCAAAACTTCCTAATTCCTAGATCATTGACACCTAATCATTCACCTGCTACCAAGCTGGTATATGAAACTTCTGTCAGAGGATGAATAAAGAAATGAATGATAAATATTGACCTAATGTCCTTGGCTTGGGCTATGATGCTATTCAATAAAGAAAGGAAAGGATCTGGTGGAAGACATTTTTCAAACAACTAAAAAAGTTTAAGATGAGCAAATCCAATTAAACAGGAGACATAATTACAGTCAGCCCTCTCCAGTACTGATGTTTAATGCATTCTCACATGTAACATCCTATCACACTCAACCTTTGGCTCTCTTCCTCTCCTTTGTCTTCATACTGTAGCTTTTTAAAATTATTATTACTTTTGATGTGTTAGAAGAGATCAAACATGTGTCCTCGGACCAATTCTATTTTCTACTGTTAAGAAAATCAGAAACCCACTTCCAGATAGATAGATAGATAGATAGATAGATAGATAGATAGATAGATAGATAGATAAAGTTAAATATATTTAAAACCATTAATCTTAAGTCACTAGCTAGGCAAAAAGCTAGTTTGTATGGTTTCCTATGTCAATTTTAGAAGGAAGTAAGAATGAAACCAAGAGTTAGCCAAGGTACAGAGATGTCCTTAAGAAGTGAATCTGTTTTAAAAAATTTACCTGCTGCTATAATAAGCATGCTTATGTGGATCCTCTTAACTCTGCTGGTGCTTCCACATAAGAAATCCCACCTTATCCCCTCAGTTTCTGGACAATTCCATGGTAACTGGTACAATGGTGTTTCAAACAAGTAAATGACTGCAAAATATCTTCACTTTAATTTTCCCCTGTCATTTTATTCACTGTAAATTGGGGTACTGAGATTCCATACAGGCTTCATACCCAAAATTCACATACAAAAAATCTATGGTCATTATTACAGTTAATACAGTTAACAATACCTGTCTAACACAAGGAAGGATGTTTAAAACATAAAATCTTGGCCACCTGGGATTTTATGACATTGGTGTCCTCAAGTATTCCTGCTTGTCAGTATCAAGTGATACTAACAAACTGCAACATCTCTCAAAATTGGTATGCAATCACATGAAACTCACATTGAGGATCTCCTCTAGTTCTATAAAATAAATAAGAAATGACAATTCTGGTAGTAATTTCATACTCTACTTATTGTGCCTGTGTGTGCGTGCGTGTGCATGTGTGTGTATGAGCATGTATGTACATTCGTGCATGTGTGCTGTGTGCAGATTGAACCTAGGGCTTCATGCGTACTGGGCGAGTATTCTACCTCTGGTTTAGAGAGCTAGCCCTCACATCTTTTCATTTTGAGACAAGGTCACCGCGCTGAAATGTACAAGCTAGCCTTGAATTTACAATCCTCCTGCCTCGGCCTCCTCAGAGGTTAACAGGAAGCCTTTGTCACCAGGCTCAGCTCCTACCTGATATAAGACTTACAGGCAATAGAATAGAAAAGAATGGCCCATTTTCAAATGAGCCAACGGCCATGTGCGATTCCCTAATAACGTGGGATTGTAGAGAGACAGACTGGCTGGTGCAGGGAAACCAAAAGGTAAGGAACAGTCTGCAGCCAAGGAACCCCGCAAGTGGATGGAGACTGCATTAGGTTCCCCTCTGGACAGAGCAAAGTGAGAGACAGTAGGCCATGGTGGTAATGTTAGACGTTGAGGACTCAGTGCCGACTATAGTGATCCAAATAGGTCCCTTGAGAAAACTGACATGGCGAAGAGTTTTCACGGCTTGTAGAGCTGTAACAGACAAGGCCATATGCTGGTTTAGAGAGTGTGCAGGATAAAAAAAGAAAAGAAAAGAAAAGAAAACTTGAACTTAATGCAAAAAATAAACAAAACAAAATCTTGTTCTTGAATGTCTCCATTTGTATTTGATACCAAAAATTTTCACATGTGTGATGCACAGATTATGCTGGTTTTTATCCACATATGAGTTTGTTACACACATGCTGATATCATTTATTCATTCTTCCAACAATTACTGCAATCTTGTATATACCCCACATTTCACCAGGAACCATGTGTACAACGCTGTATATTTCTCATATCAGCTTACAGCAAAAACTTCAGGGCTTCCATCTCTATAGTTGCCTTCCTCTAGCACTCAGGCGTTCCAATATCAAATACCCTGAATTTTCTGGTTACTTCTGCTTCATGACATTCTTATTCACTAAACTTTGCAATAAATTAAAATTTGACTCACTCTTCTAAATACTGTTCCAGGTACACGGTCCATCCTACCCAATAACAAGGATTTCTACAACAAAGTCTGTCTCTCTCTCTTTCTCACTTTCTCTGAATCTTTCTATCTCTCTGAATCTTTCTGTCTTTGTATGTCCCTGTGTGTTTCTCCCTCTGTGTCTCTCTGTCTCTCTCATCTCTGTCTCTGTCATCTCTGTCTCTCTGTCTCCCTTTCTCTCTCTGAAAAATACCTGGGGAACTATAAGGAAGGTTAGTTAACATTAAGCATTTCAGTGACTAGAGTGTTGTTCTATAGAAAGCAAAGCCATAACCCTTTCAACCACGGAGCAAATATGAAGTTGAAATAATTTTTGGCTATTGCCAATCTGGGATCTATTTAAACCAATGATCCAAGAACAGAAGCTCCACAGCCATTACCCTATTCCACTACATTCTCTTAAATCCAAAAAAATATAAGCAGTTCGTTTCGTCATCTCCCATGACTTGTATATAGAAAAGTATCAAATATCCTTATAAAAATTATCTGTAACTCTCAGAGGTCCATATTATGACCTTGAAGTGTGGTCATTTTCTTAACTGATAGATCAAAAATTAATACGAGGTGTGATTTTTAACTCTGTCATTTTCCTTTTTCACCTCTTTGTTGATGAACTGACATCTCATAGTCATAGATAGGACATCATCCCTCCCACAAGCCCACACCCTCTCACTTCCAGCCACCTGTATTTAAGAGGTTCCACCATTCCCTGCACAATAGCTCAGTCAGCTGATCCTTGCTTGCTGCTATAAGGCCACATTTGTGCTACAGTTTGCAATTAATGCAATAATTAAAGCCCTTTGGAAAGGCTTTTGGTTCAATCCATGGTGTTTTATTTTCCAGATGAGGGGCTTCGCCCATAGAAACACAGTAGGGGGGTACATTTAAAAACTATATTTCAATTGCAAACAATGTGGTTGCATCCTAAATGGCAGAAGGAAGATAAGAAAATTATCCAAGGCCCCAGAGGTGACATGAGAGGTGAAACGGAAATTCCTTTCGGCTGTGTTCATGCCCGGCTGCTGCTCCTGCAAGGGCGGAAGCTCGTTTGAAAACAGAGCAAATTAGCAAAATTAAACAGATGGGAGCCGTGGGTCATATCTCAATACCTCATTAATGCATCCAGGATGAATGTGACGTAATGAAACAAAGGCACAGGAATTGAAAAGTTAAATAAAGAAAACCTGAACCTTTCCACAATGACCAATAAAAGAAACAATGAATAACACTGATTGTATTGATCATTCATTTCAGATGCAGATCCTAACTGGTACCACTTTCATTATGCCTTTAAGAGTATCTCTTCCATAGATCATCCCTTTAAGAGATGCAAGCTTTAGGGTAATTAACCCCCCTCTTCCTGAAACAGGCAGTGGCAACTTCAGTCTCCGTCATCACCCAGCTCACCTTGCCAAGCACTCCAACCTTCTTTTTCCCCAAATCACATGACCTTGACCCAGATGACCAACTTTCCCTTCTGACACAAGATGTTATGCTTTGTTCTCAAAACTCATGCCTTTGCTCAGAATGCCAGGGTGCAAGTAGTGTGGGAAAAGGCTGTTAGGAGCCAGAGGACCCAGGCTTAGGACCCAGGCTTAAGACCCAGCTGAGAACTGTTACTGCTGGTAGCTAAGGATTTTGAATCTCGTATTTACACTTTCTGAGCCTTGCTGTAAGTGCATGGCTGAGCATTTCTCCAGAATTGTAGTCAGCTCCATCACTGGTATATCAAATACCTAGCCCAGTGACCAACTCACATCCACTCCCCCCATCCAGTGTCACCTCTCTCAAAAGCCACAGTTGCTCCTTTCAGGTATAATTGACTTCTACGTCCCTGAGAACTTCAATTGTTTATCCATACCCATGGCCTGCTCATTTGGCGTTTTCCAAAAAAATAATCTTGGGGCATAGTTATCTACTGACCCCTTTCTCCACAATTTGCCTTAAAAGCCTAAGGGTTCTTGACCATGCTTCCTGACACTTTATCCACCACAGTGTCAAACGCTGCATTGGTGACCTTGACTGATTAATGACCAAATTGTGTTTTCCCAGGTGTTTGTGGCATGCTCTTTTTTTCCTCAGCAGCAGAACTTAGGGATTGCTACCCTGACTTTGCAGATCAATAGCCATTGCCTATTCAGTCCACTCCATCATCCATTGAGATATCTATAACCTAACACACAGAATCTAGTGAAATACTTTAAGTTTTTTCCCTCATTATAATGTTAAATAGAATTAAAGTTTAAGTACCAAGTAAAAACTATGGAATATAACCATATAACCCTTTTTAGGAGGATAAAGAAAACATACAGAATTAAGATAGTAAAGATTTAAAAATTCTGAGCAAAGTGGTAGAGTAACCCTCGGTCTGACAATTAAAAAAAAAAACTTTTCAGCCAACTCTCAGCAACTTTCCTCACAAATTATACTGTCTCATATTTTCAGCCTTGACCCACTCTATACATAGGTATCTATGCTGCCCTTTACCCCATACGATTAAAACACTACTCCTTAAAAATCATCTTACTTTCAAGAAAAGACTAACCAGTTTTAGAGTGGACAACCTTATAATGGCTTATCAGTGACCTATTCTTCTGTGTCAATCCCCCAATGTGGGTGTCTTGACTGTGGGGAAGTTCCCTGATGCCTGTTTTTCCTTGCTGAAGAAGGAAGAATGACTACTCTGAGTGTGCTACACAGACAAAAAAAAATAATAAATGTCCTCAACACAGCAAATGTGCAAAGCACCTCTCCCTACTTTACGCTTAGTCAACCAATCATCCATTTATCCATTTATCATTACAAAGATAAGCCTCATTTTCCTAAACAGAGCCTGAGACATGGGTGAAATAAAGAAGGCGGAGTCCATCTACCTATTGTCTTCACTTCTCTTCCCCCCTTTCCCCCAACAATTCAAAAAGCAGCACCCTTGATTTCCAACTGCAATAGGCTGGGAAACGGAAAGTTACAAAATAAAACCCCAAGAAGACACAAACCAGTGCTTTGAAGACTTTATCCCTACTCCAAAGCATAGGACACCTTCCACCTTTCCAGTAGGGAACATTCTAACCCTCTGTCCTTTTGAAGCCTCACCCCTGGTTCTATTAATCTATCTATCTATCTATCTATCTATCTATCTATCTATCTATCTATCTATCTATCTACCTATTTATCTATTTATTTATTTCCATTTATTCACTTTGTATCCCAGCTGTAGCCCCCTCCCAATACTACCCTCCTTTCCTTTTCTTCTCCCATGCTCCTCCCCCAGTCCACTGATAGGGGAAGTCCTCCTCCCCTTCTGAAGGCTGACCCTAGCCTATCAGGTCTCATCAGGACTGGCTGCATTGTCTTCTTCTATGGCCTGGTAAGGCTGCCCCACCCCCCTAGGGGGAGGTGATCAGAGCCAGCCACTGCTCACTCCTGATTCTTCACATAATTATAGAAAAGTCTTATACAGTTGAAAAAACAGTGTCCTAGGTCATGTTTCATGTAAAATACTCATTAGACACTGTATAAGACTCACAGAATTGATTTCTGTCTCCTGCTCACAATCTCAGCAGGAAAACAAGGTACATACACATTCTCCACAGCTGAATACAACTCAAGTACCATACAAAGGACAAATGGGATGACATGAGAACATCTTTGAACTGTTCAGGTGTTTTGGAGGGAAGTAAAAAGGTAATTCTACGTTCTTTCCTGTGCCTCCTTCCAGTTTAGATTCCCTGCTCAGGTGAACAAATATAGAATGACTGATCAAATTTTTCATAAACAGTTCACCAAGTTTTGAATATTTAGAAACCTTTATATCTAGAACTTAATTGGCAAAAGCACAAATAGGCACACACACATGCTAGCCACAAACACTGTTGACTACTTACTTTTCCAACCCAGTTTATACCAGGTTTGTGGAACAGACCAATAGCCCCTTTGCAAACGACCCCAGCAGCCCTGCCATGGGCAGCATGCATAGACTAGGTAGAGAAGACAAAAGGGCCTAATATGCTCATGTGGCCAAGAGATAGCCAAGTCGTCCTGGAGTCACAAGTCCTCCCTTTCTTCACCATAGACAAAGAAAGAAGTCCCAGAGAAAAACAGATGTATTGGGGGTTAGAGAGATGGCTTAGCAGTTATGACCACTGGCTGCTCTTAGAGGTCTTGAGTTCAATTCCCAGCAATCACATGGTGGCTTGCAACTATCTATAATAGGAACTGATGCTCTGTTCTGTCATGGAGGCATACATGCACATAGAGTGCTCATATACATAAATAAAGGAATACTTCAAAAAAGACAGATAATCAGTAACGAGACCAACTCTATTATGAGAAGTATAAAAGGGGATAGGAGGAAGACAGCCCGAAAGAATTCCCTTTATTCTCTACCCATGCACTAATAACAAATTCTTGATATGTTTCCTATAGAACCTCTGTGTATTTCTAACATTCATGCACCCATTCTCAGTGCTGGTGAGAAAGCCTGGGAGCACTTACCCTATTAATTAGGCACATGAACACTTCCATCAGCACCTATCACCGCCTTTGTAGATGGCCAGGCTGGTGTTGCTGCCTGTGATTCCTGCTCTGGAGAGACTAATGCAGGATGATAATGAGTTCAAGTCCTGCCAAGTCAGTCAAAGTAAATAAAGCATAGATGGGGATTTTAGCTCACCACTGCAGGCCACTAAGTGCACAGGTCCTGGGGTGCACTCAGACATGTAGAGTCCAAATAGGAGCTAGACACTGACCAAAAAAGCCAGGAAGCACAAAAGCTGAGGCAAAGTAGTAGGCACTGAAACTGAATATAAATGCTATCTTTATTAAAGACAGCTCATTTTCAGTTCACCGCTTATTATCAACTTGCATGCTGTTGTTTTCGATGTAAAATTTATAAAGAGCAGTGTTTACATGCTATTTAGAGCTCTTGGGCAGTGGGTGCCAATGACAATTTGGGAATCTTTCATGTGCTCACAAGCTGCCAGCCTCTGCCCACTGACACACAACTTAACTGTTGTGGATGTAAACATGTTTTTGTTTTGCTCTCATGTGCAGGATATGCAACTTATTCAGATGGTCCACAGCAGCAAAGTATTTGCCTCATGTGGGCTCTGAGAGGGGCTCTTTGCCAGCTGCAGATAGTTTAAATCTGAGGACTCTGGAGAGAGAATAAATGTCAGACCCAGAGGATGTTGAAGGAACTTCAAGAAAGAAGGCTGCTGGTGCTTCACCCCTGCTGTCCCTGGTTGCTGTTGATTCTGTTAGATGAGAAGAACTTGGAGTTATCTTGAAATGAAGAGTGGACTTGCCACCAGCAACCCAATAACCCTATCCAGCAGAAAGTAGTTAAAGAAAACTTTGCTCTCTCCCCCCCAACTAAACTTTCTCTCCTACGCAGTGTTGGAGTATTGGAAGGGACTGGAGTAGAGGAGAAAAAAAGAGAGTAAGAAACTCTAATTAAATAGTTCAAAAAAGGGCAACTTCATAACTCCATAACTTGGTGTACTTCCAAAGTTCCAACACATGGCCCAGAATGGAAATTACTTTGTTCCACTAAGGTAAGCTTTTCCTATACCTTCTTCTCTCCAAGTCCTATTGTGTGGTCAGGAAAAAGACTGGAACTCAGATTACACCTCCAAAATGTAATTTTGTCTTTTAAACTAAGAAACTATTTCAGGAAGAAAGCTGTCAATTAGGCTGAGAGACTGTAACATGGGAGTCCCTCTTACAGGAGCACTGTATCTGCAGCAGCAAATACACTGTTTGGGACAGTTCCCACAGCTTAGTTCTTCAATAAATGACTGTTGATATTGAAATTGAGAACAGTGCTATAGTACTTTTTGATGACTTTGAACAACTCACTCAGGATATGAAACTGTGGACATCCATAGGGCATTGGATCAAAAAGGCCAGAGCACATCATTTAATTAATGGCTTTATATAAAGTCCTCTGCTATAAAAGTATCAGTGGAAATCAATGACACAGTGAGTACATGCAGCCTGCTTGGTTTATTAGCTAGTGGTCCATTTGCTTGTTTATGTATGCCTACAAAGTATCCTACATCCAAGTGAAATGAATGACATAATCAAAATAATCATCAGAGTATGGAAAGGAAGGACCCACATTTCTGTAAAATATTATCCACTGCAGAGTATGTAAAACAAACTCTGTAAGAACTATTTAAATCAGCACTTTCTAAAACATAGTAAAGATTTAGAAATGGGTGCAGCCTGCTTCTTCTCCCAAGGTTCTATTAGGAACTACCTTAGTCTGGCTTCTGTTGAGCTGATAAAACCACGAGCAAGTTGGGGATAAAAGGGTTTGTTACATCTTCCACCCCCATTACAATCCATCATCAAGGGAAGCCAAGGCAGGAACTCCAGGCAGAAGCCTGGAGACAAGGACTGAACAGAAGTAGACCATGGAAACTCTTTACAGGCATTCTCTCCAGCCTTGCTCATCTGCCTTTCTTTTTTTCTTCATACTTTACTAATAGATTATTTCATTTAATGTTTTATTAATTATACTTTATCCACTTTGTATCCCCCCTGTAGCTCCCTCCCTCCTTCTCTCCCAAACCCTCCCTTCCTCCCCCTTCTCCACGAATGCCCCTCCCCAAGTCCACTGATAGGGGAGGTCTTCTTTTCCTTCCTTCTGATCCTAGTCTATTAGGACTCATCAGGAGTGGCTGCATTGTCTTCCTCTGTGGCCTGGTAAGGCTGCTCCCCTCTCAGGGACACAGGGACATGGGCTGGACCCTTCCACATCAATCATTAAGCAAGAAAAATCCCTACAGACATGCTCACAGGCCAGTCTGATGGAGGCAATCTCTTGAATGTGGGAGTAAGGGTGTCCCTCCTGACCAGTGACTCTAATTTGTGTCAACATGTCCAAAATTAAGCAGCATGGGGACTAATCCATTCAAGGCCAAAACAACACCCCACTAAACTGAGGAATCTAATTACCTTCCCGAGAACAAATACATGTCAGTCAGACATCTGGGAATGGCCAAGAAATTCTTTTGATCAGCTGAGAAATATCTGAGAATCAAACAGATTAAATTGGCATTGTAAAAGGATTTCTCAAATCAATGACTATGACATTGTATTCTTTTTAAGCACAACTACTGAAAAATCCTACCTGCAAACAAAGAAACACATAAATGAAACAAAAGACCAAATTAAATAAACCAAACTGTTTGGGGAAATCCTAAATCACCACAATAATTGCATTACAATAGGAACAAGAATTTTAATTATTTCCCACTATATAAGTATGTCAGATAAATTTACAATATACTTAGGGATGGCAATTGTTTTAATTGGTGGTCCCTGTTAAATGTTGGTAATAAAAAAACATGAACACAAATTTCTGGTGAGACAAGATACACAAATTTAAAGGAATAAATGATGGCCAAATAATACCATAGACTACAACTCTATAACCAGACTCCCAACAGCAGATGAAAAAAAAAAAAAAAAGCAGAAACAACATCACCTCATGATAGAACAAAGACACCCTTCCAGTAATAGAATTTAAGTCAGGGTGTTATTCAATTTTCTTCTACTAAAACAGAAATTATGTTTCTCCCCCAAAAATGGTTGATATAAGGTTTTTCATCCAAAAAGAAATCAAAAATAAACTTTCCTCCAATTGGTGGGAGTTTTATTATCTCCAGCTGAGCTTATATTAGTATGGAGCCTATCCAAAGAAGAGAGAAATGTTTGCTAGCTATGAGACACTCTGTTCTCATTGTTTTTTCAACTCACAACAAATATATGCAACACAGTTCTGCAAATAGTTCTAGCTATACTTGGGAATCATAAAATAAGACATACTCCCTACCCCCAAAATATCATCTCAATCCAACATTCAGCTTGAGATTTCCCTGTGGCTCTCCAGTGTAAGTACCAGCTACCTTGTCCAAACACCTGTGGGACAAGATGGTTACACTCCGGTCAAACATACCTATGTTCTTAGTCCTCAGGAGATTTTTTTCACCATGTCTACAGGTTCAGTAACCATCTGCTACCAATAGCTCCTCTGCCAAGGATGGGGTCTCAGGGGCCTTCCCACATTCCATACCCATTACCATGTAGGCATCATGTATTAGACTCCAGTGGTTGCCAATAACAAATAAGAATGGAGTACATAAACTTAGGGAAGAGATAAAAATTCACTGTGTAAATGTATACCACTCTCACAAATACTATTTTTAAAATGAAATTCTTGCTGGGTCATGATGGCATATACCCTTAAACACAGAACTTAGGAGGCAGAAGCATGTGGATCTCTGTGAATTCAAGGCCAGCCTCAAAGGTAAGTTCTAGGCCAAGTAGAGCCCTGTCTCTAAAACAAAAAACAAATTCTTCATGTTTTGCTCTAACCTACAGAACAGTATTTAATCATACTAGAAACGGGAGTCATGAGTTATGAGTAATTATTTTGGGGGGAGCAAGGAGAGCAAGATTTAAATAATACTAGTTTTATTATATGCATACTAAGTTGTATTTCTTCTCTCCCCCACAACCCAAGAAACCTAGAGGGAAACTTTCATTTAATACGTAGTGACAGTTTCTAACAAGCCTGTGTTCTAAAACTCAGGTTCAGCATGACTCACTTAGCTGTGTGTCTCAAGTAAATTCATCTTCAAAATAGGTATAATGATGCCCAACCCTGGGGTCTCACCAGGGTTTGGGGAGATTAGAGATAAGAAGTGTTGTAGCAGAGACGTCTTCCTGCTGGATGGTGGCGCCCAGGAAGGGCAGTGGCTGCTGGTCTCCGCAGCCACTCTTCTGCTTCTGCAGCTGCATCCTCGGCTCCTCCACCTGCCGCTGCTCCTGCCACAGCTTCCAGATTTAAATCAGTTTTACCAACTCTTAAAAAAACCTTAATCTCAGAGATCCAAGATGGCTGCCACGAGAGAACACCATGTCTGAGGAGTACGACAGCAGAAACAACGCAGCTACCAGGAGACTGAACTCTGGGACCTAAAACGCCAGCATTGTGAGTGCCAGGTGAGCGGAACTCCTACGGTGAGAAAATCAAGTGGGAAAACCCTAGGGACACCCAGTTATTACCTGGAAAATTTCCAGGTGACCAGCGGCGCACAGCTCTGATCTGGACGAGCAGCCGTGCTGGGTGCCCGCACCCGCCATTATAGACTGAATCACACAGTCTCTCGGGCAGTCACAGGAGGAACCAGGTGCCGTTTTCACTGAACTGCACACTGCGAGCACACACTGCACCCGGGTTCTGCTTCAACCCACGGGTGTGCTACAGGCTCAGACCGATCACCGGAACCACCCCAGAGTGGATTGGGGGACCATTTTGAGCAGTCTGCACACTGCGGGGGCGCGTGCTGAACGCTTCCACCAGCAAAAACTCAGTCAGTGTGTGAGTCCGCCAGCGGGTCTGGGAGGAACCCCAGTTCTGCCTCAACCCACGGCTGAGAGGATCCTGGGACCACCTTGACCAGACCACACACTGAGGGCGAAATCTGCACGTATCCACCAGCAAAAACCCCAGTTCGGGTGTCTGTCCACAGGCTAGACAGAGAAGGCCTTGGGCACCATTTCAGACAGGCCTGCATACAGCGGATGCACACAAACCCAAACACATTGTGTGTGCCCCAAATATCATCTCAGACCGTGGTGCACAGCCCCTGGCACAGAAGGAGGCACCAAATCTCCATTCCAGGGGAGAGCCCTTAGCAGCAAGCCCAGGGCGGAGTGCACAGCCCCCAGCTGACATCTCAAACCTGGACACTCAGACTCTAGCACAGAGTGAGGAGTAAAGACTCCAGACCAGAGGGGTGACCAGCCGGCAGTGCTCACAGCTTCTAGCACAGAGCACTAAGCTGGGCACACAGAGCCCACAACAGAGTTCAACTGAGACAAAACACACACCACAAACCACCAG
>CM053764.1:96834592-96850098 GCA_028658305.1 Pachyuromys duprasi | reverse complement strand
TACTCAGGGAAACAGGGACTGTTTCAGTCATGATCTTGATGGCTGACTCTTTGACCCTCCCCCATACAAGCCGGGGAGTGACAGACTGGCTAGATCCCAGGGGAGGACATTGCAGCCAGCCCTGAGGAGACAGGATGAGCTGGGGTTGGATGGAAGGGGAGGAGGTCCTCCCCTGTTGGTGGACTTGGAGGGGGCGGGTAGGAGGGAATGAGGGAGGGGGCTACGCCTGGGATTCAAAGTACCTAACCTGTGATTTAGATAAAAATAAATATATTTAAAAAAAATTAAAAAATCAATAAAAAAAATAAAGAAGTGTTGTAGCACACAGAAAGTCCGCTGAAGAACTCCCAGTTGTTAGGAGGCAGAAGATAGCATTGATCATACCCTAGTTCTACAAACCACACTGCAATATGGGAATGTCCCCTGCCTTCGCCAAACCTCAAACCCTAAATGTGCTCCAGATGAATACCTTAAGAGTCATTCTTCAAAAGAGGTTGGGCTGCCTGCCCCAACATATTGAAGCCCAAGCTCAGGATTCAGTTTGAGTATCTGAGTGGTCTCTTATGTTCTCCCCATGGATCAGTCCATATTTCCTTAGCTTCTTCCTAGTATCTTAGTTTCTCCTAGGGCATCAGCTGCACTGAGGATGATCACTCCTGGGTCTCTCATAATGGATATTCTGTATTTTACTTCTCTAGTCTACAATGTCTATGTATCTATAGATGTATGTAGTATCTACCTATCTACATTGTATATGTATATTTCTATTTATATTTTATATGTATGTATCTATCATCTATCTACCATCTATCCATCTACCACCTATCTATCCTTCTTGCTTCCTCTTCTTCCCTGTTCCCTCCGCTCACAGTGCCTTCCACCTGCCCCTGCTAGCACTATGATGCATTCCCTTCTGCAGAAAGAACTCCAGCTGCGTGGCCAGCGTGAAGAGCACCGCTGGTCCCCACTAAGCCTGGGCAAAAGCTCAAATGTCCTTCTCTGATGCACTATCGCCTCCAGCTGTGATCGACACAGAGGAAACGTGTCCATTAAAGCAGTACCTCTCAACTTCAGTGAGCACTGAAAACACCTGGAAAGCAGGAGGTCTGGAGGCACCCCAGGAATCCATAGCCTCGATGAACACCTGGTTGGTCCTGGGCTACAAACCTTAAGGCAGGGTGCTAAGGGACTTAAGGTGAACTCCCTGGTCCTCGGACAATGTGGACCACAGTAATTCTACATCCTTCCACACGTGGCCCTGCTGTATCCTTACTTAGAGCTGATTTCCGTGATCCATCCTGCCACTCCCAATAATCATTAACTGGACACTTTGCTGTGATCTGGGTGCACTGCATCTCAATAGGCCTATACTCGTTTCTAAATGAGTCTGATTATTCTCATTATGCAAACATAAAACTAAGAGTAAGGCTTAGAAACTACATACAATAGTCCCAAGTCACATGCAACAGAATCTAGAAGCCACAGCCTGATAAGTAAGCAATGTGTTAAGTCCACTGAAGACCGCAGGCTGTGTCCTACCGGGTCTCTAATTTTCTCCCTTTATGTGCAGAATGGAAAACTTCCTTTTAGACAGCAAATGTATTACCACAGAGCTTTGGGAGACAGTAGGTCCAGTCTGTCCACAATTACAGCACGTTTATTTTCCACTCTTAAAACTACAAGTTTGTTTAAGTACGTCTGACTTCAAGGGGTTCAGTATACCTACAGTGATCCCTGCTGAGCTACCTCCAAGCAGATTCTCTTCAGAGCAATGAGAAAGTCAGTGGTTGGCAACAGCTTCACTGCATCGGAGGTGAGATGACATCGCCCCACTGAGGGTGGGACTAGAATTCTTTCAGACTGTCTTGTTCTGAAAGCCCCCGTGGTTCTAACAGCAGACCAAATTACCTGAATGCAAATACTGGTTCTGCCTCCCAGCAGCTACATCATGACCTTTAAAATTCTGTAAATCTTTCTGAATCTCAAGTTAAGATTGGGATAAAATGATATATCTTGCAAGACTGATCTTAAGGAATAAGCATGGTAAAATGTGAAAAAAAAATTGTTCAACTGTAATACAAACTTAGTAAATTCTAAATCGCCTTTTCATACCCATTTTCTGACTCTTTTTCAGAGAATCTTCAGCTTCGGTATTTGGAAACTCGGCGCCTAAGGACTCTCAAATGTAAATACAAACTGTAGTTCACTACTGTCCTAAATGCAGATTCTTAGGATGAGCCCTGAACTAAATGATTATTGTCTCCAGGGGTTTAGAATGGGAATGTTCACGTGAAATATTATCTCCAGGACTATGTCTTGGGAATTTGCATATTCTAATGTGCAGACCACTAGTCTGCCCAAAATTCACGTCAGGCCCCATAATGCACTGATGATTCCCCAGGGTTCCAGGCTGAGGATCTCACAGCTGAAGTCAGAGTTTTTGGAGCATTTGTTCTTAATTTTTAGAGATTTCCTTTTTATTATTTTCTCCATTTCCTTTGATTTATAATGTCTAGTTTCCAGAAACATGAGCCCTGGCTTATTTGCACTGTGCTAAAATTAGGAAAGCCCATTGTAAAAAACAAACAAACCAAAAACATTCTTCTATGGAAACACTGTTGTTGTTTTCATTTGTTAATAAACAAATGAAAGCGTGAAACTCAGCATCATTCTTCCGTGGTGGCTCAAACTCCTATATAAATAATAGCTATTACTGCACCAATTCAGCAGCTTACCAGGCAATAAAAGGCTGAATATGGATGGGCAGGAAAATGCGTTCAGTTACTGTCAGAATAATAACTTTGAATTTTGTGACCGTTACTCATTAAAATGCCAAGCTGTAGCTTCAGAGAGAGGTAACTCCTGTGTCAACCTAAGACGCGGTCTGAGAACTCTTTGACTCAGATATTCTTTTAAATTAGACTGACAGTGTCGTCTCACAGAGACTTAATGTGACAATGTGCTGTTGCCACACAGGAGCTGGGCACCAGCTATAGGGACTGTACTTTGTTCTCAAGGAAAATTTGAATGACAGTTTGTCACAAAGGCTTTATATTAAAATACTCCCTAGCTTAAGGAAAATTAAAATATTTATATATTAAGAGTGATTGTCAACAACACATTAATAACACACCATAAAACTTAATGATGACTTTGCGAAAAATTGTAACTTTATGCAAACTATCCATCAGACCTCTTCTACATCTATCTGTTCCTCCCTGAAATAAGGCCTTCTTCAAATAGTGCCTGGCTACTAGGCTTAATTAAATAAAATACGTCTGTCTCAGTCTTAATTATTCAGAGTACTTTGTTAATATTTCATCCATTCCTGTCTGGGCTCCGCCCCTGGTGCTTGGCCAAAGCTGTGTTATAAATCTTCCTGCTGCTAACTGCAAAATGTTCACTTTTCAGTATAAGGGGTCAGCAACTCAACAAAATGCCATTTGGGATCTTCTTCCTCTGATACCCAGAGAGAATGTTCTAGAGACCCTGATTGTCTGGCTACTCCTTCTGTACCAGCCTGTTTCCAGATATCCTCATCTCCCTTCTTGTTGCCCTTTCATGCCACCCTGTTCCAGAGTCATAACCCAATATGGAATTCCATTCCACCTCCTTCTAAGTACATCTGAAGACATACTTCACTTTTCTATTTGGATATGCCATCACCACACTGAACTTCCCCTTATTCTGGATCTCATTACCTATTGTCCAGTTTCTCACTTCTGTCTGTGAGGCTTTCCCCTTCAGAGCTCACACTCACAGAGGATTCCAAAGCACTCTCAAATCTGTGTCTTCTCCTCACTCTGTCCTCCCACCATGGTCCATGCCCACTTAGTCTTACATGCAACTCTACCTGAGCTTCCACCATGCATTTTAAGTCCCTTTCAGCCCACTATCCACACAGCAGTCATGACATTTAGATACTGGAAATCCTGTAAAGAAAGCCTACATGATTTTACGACAATGTTTATAATCCTAAAGAGGCTAGAATAGTCTGATTTTCCTTATGTTCTGCATCTTCTCTCTACTGCTTGTTGCTGCTGCAGAACGAAACTTCCCTCTACCCTTCCTTTCCTCTCTCGTTCACCCTATCAGAAATGCAACATTTTATTTGTTTCTGTTTGTTTACTTTGTTTGGGGAGGATTTGTTTGTGTATATATGTGTGTGTGTGTGTGTGTGTGTGTGTGTGTGTGTGTGTTTAAAGACAGGGTTTCTCTGTGTAGCCCTGGCTGTTCTAGAACTCTCTTGTAGGCCAAGCTGACCTCGAAACTCAGAGATCTGCCTGCCTCTGCCTCTTGAGCGCTGGGATTAAAGGTGTCCTAGCCTAGAAATGCATTGTTCTCCATGAGATATTCTTGCATTCTTTAGGACAAGATGCACCACTGTATCAGTTACCTCACTCGGTGCTGTCTTAAAATACCTCACAGAAGCAGTTTGAAAGATGGAAGATTTACTTTGCCTTGTGGTTTAAGGAGTGATGCAATCCACCAGGGCAGGAAGATACAGCAGTGGGAGCATCAGGCAGCTGACTGCTTTACAGCCACAGTCAGGAAACAGGGAGAAATGAACGCTGGAGCTCAGCTGGTTTCCTCCTTTTGTCCTTTTTTAAGTCTGGGACTGCAGCCTCTGAGATAGCACTGCCAACATGCCTCTTCCTCAGTTTAAGTTTCTCTGGAAGCCTCCTTGAAGATACATACAGGTATATACCCAAAACCAGTCAAGTCGATAATGAACACTGACCATCACCACAAGCCCAACCCCCATCAGTGCCAACACCAAACACATCACTTAATTCATAGCATTTTGTGCTTGGTGCCCATGTCATGGCCATGTCATGACATGGAGTTCCTTCAGCTCGTATGTTAGAGTCTCCTCCTTATTAGTTTTGTCACTGCACAAAAGCTCAAAGTTCAGTCTCTCCTGAGACTTAATTTCTTAGATTTTTTTAAGCACCATGTTATATACTTCTGGTATACGCTGGAATAGAATGTTCGTTCCCATTTCAGAAATGGGGGAATGCGGGCCTAGCAAGAACAAATCAAGATCCGGGCAAACACCAGATCCTAACTCCATATCCAATGTTTGGCTGCACACTGGTGCTGTCTCTGTTCCTGTAGGATTGAGTAGCTCTGCCCGGTCCAGTTCTGCAGCACACATAGCCTCTCCCTTGGGCTGATTCCACTCCGTGCCTACAGCTATCCTGAACAAATGCTCTATGGCACTGGCATCTTCAGGATCCTGGGGTGTCCGCTGCAAATTGGACTTCACATTCAAAGCTTGGTTCCATACCCCGTCAGGATCCCTTTGCAAGCAGTTCTACCACATCAAACATTTCCTGTTATCACAGCTGTCTGGAGCCTTGCTGCGAGCCTCCATGATCCTGTAACTGCGTCCCTGAAGAAACAGCACAAAGTAAATTACACTGCCAAGTCCTGCTGCCAGCTCAGGAGGCACTCCGAGTCTCTTGCCCTAGCTGCCAGTCTCCATGTGCCTAGGTGGCTGAACCAAGGCAAACACTTCCTTGGATGACTGGTTTGGAACCCTGCATACGCATTCTCATTTCAGCCTCTCGCTTTTCCAGTAAAATTTCATTTTGCAAGCTGAAGCTTCCCATGGGTGTGGTCCAGTGCCAAGCCCCAGATTTCCCTCTAACGGCACTAAACTTTAACAATTGCAGGTACTTACCCCGAATCCTCTCGGACCAAATATTCAAACCCATGTGTGGTCCTTTCCTTGAATAACTGTAAATTCTTCATAGTCCTTTGTTCTTCTGTCTGCTCTCTATTGGTGTAAACTGGGTGAGGTCAGTCAATAGTAATCACACCGCACTATGGGACCACACACTCACTGTTCAGGCAGGGGATTCGGATCCAGTTCTTAGACAAGAAGCACAGACCTACCTATAACTCTAGTTCCAAAAGGTCTGATGATCCTGCCCTCAGTAAATACCTGTACATGTGCTCATACCCATAAAGAGACACATATACACAGAGAGAATTAAAAGAAAACAAAATTCAAAATCATACTTCAGCCGGAATGCTATGCTCTCTTGTAATTTCCTCCCTGAGAGAAGTTGAGTGCATTACTTTTGAAATCAGCCTCACTTAAGATCATAGGAAATAAGCAGAATATAACCAGACTCGTTACCAGAATTTAACATTAGTAGTTCCTAGGCCAATTCCCAGTAGAGCCCATGCTTTCCTCTAAAACGTCAGGACTTTACTCTGTGCATTTCTATTAGCATTTTAGTCTCCCAAACTCCCACAAGAATCTTCCATCAAGTTCTGCTTCCAGAACTTTACGATCCTATAGTATGGTCCCTAACTCTTCTAAATATCTTCCATAAGCCAGTTCCAACAGGCTATGAAGCATGTAGGGGTTTGTGCAGCAAACCCACTTCCTGGTACTATTTCTTTGTCTGAGTTTTTGTCCCCATCACTTTGATGAGATATCTGACAGAAACAACTTAAGTGAAAAAAGATTTATTGTGGCATTTGGTTTAAGAAGGGAGATGAGACAGTACATCATGGTAGGGTGTCATGGGGTAGAAACAAAGGCAGCTAGTTACATTGTGTCCATACTCAGGGAGCACAGACAGGTTGAATGCTGCCACTCTGCTAGAAAGCTTCCCAGCTCAGGAGATGGCACTGCCTATGGATCTCCTCCTTTAAGACCCAAAGGAGTGTCTCCTAGGTGATTGCAAATCCAGCAAAGCTGACCATGAAGACTACTCATGGTAATTCTTCTGCTGTCCATTCCCATGGCATTCTGCATTTTCCCTACAAGGCACAGCACAATTGTAACTAGATATCCCGTCATTATTTTTGTGCAAATGTTACATTTCTATACTATCAGCTCATAATGAACACTCTAATCTCTTCTTCATTGTTAGTCCAGACACCAGTATCAACCTATGAGTAGTAGATGCCTAGTAAACAGTTAGTGAATAAGAAACTTTATAAACTCCTTCCTTCTTATGTCGCATGAGTTACATGTTATTGTTTAAACATATTATGATTCTCACCATTTACCTATACAATATATTCAGAAAGTGCCTACAATTTTTCCCACAGATAATGAAGCCCTAGTGTTAGACGAAAGTAATAAGATTTGGTGGCCAAATAAAGTAATGGGAAACAGACAAGAATTAAGCTAATGGTAAATTTTTAGTCAATTTTCACAAATAAATATGTGATTCACTGAACTGACTGCAAAAACAAATGCTTTAAGGTGCTTTAAAGTCAGGAGTACCCAAAAGCCCACAACAAAGATAAGGCCAGAAAGAATAATAATCATGCCATATTATTTACTATTTTCTCTACATGCAGTGCATAATTACCTCCCTCATCCTCTCAGGATTTAATGGAACTTTTTAAAAACATTTATAATCAAAACATGTGTGATGAACATGAATAAAAGACTAATTATTTTACAGAGCTTCAAAACCATTCACTGTCTCTACCTACCTGTTGTGAAATAACTTTTTTTTCTCCTTGGTTACACACACACACACACAAGCACAGTCAGCTACCCAGCCAATCATAAAATCACCAACAATTCTTGCTAACAGGATGTAGGTGGATGATATTGGCACCTTAATTATTTTCATGGACTTTTTCATAGTATTTTAAAGAGAAATATTACTGAGTATATAATGAAAGTTATTTAGTGAATTACTGGGAATAAAATTACAGTAGAGTTAATAAAAGTGATTAAAAAGAGTGGACAGATTACTCATCGATATATTTAATATACTGGGCATGTTTAACCTAACAGTTTTACTTTTACGGGCAGCTTTATCAGCCATTTTTAATTTATCCTCCTAAAGAAAACAAAGTGCATCATGAAACCCAATTAAGTCAGCAGTGATAAAGTTTGAGAGCATTTCTTCACCACCCTTATATCAAAATGAATTGTTTAAAATGGAGCTAGGAGAGGCATTCTCACATGCCAGTGAAAGACAGGGCATCTGGCTGACCCTCTGCATTTGCACTGAGACCGAGTGAAAACAGGCACAGTGAGCTTTAAACCCTAAGGATTTACTGCGAAACTAGTCCGTAAAACGCTAACTTGAGCATAAGGGAGAGAATGTAGTTAATAGGCTATGTATCTATACTAAACATAGATGCATTTTATGATATGCTCATGTGCACTGGGCTCTCCCACTGCAATAAGACAAGGGAAAATAAATTTGTGTACTTTAAAAAACCAGTTGTACACTTTTTTGCATTTTAAATCTATTTTTATTACAATTTATTCACTTTGTATCCTAGCTGTAGTCCCCTCCTTCATTTCCTCCCAATCTCTCCCTCCCTCCCTCTTCCCTTTCCTTCCATGGCCCTCCCCCAGTCCACTGATAGGGGAGGTCCTCCTCCCCTTCCATCTGACTCTAGCCCACCAGGTCGCATCAGGACTGGCTGCATGGCCTTCCTCTGTGGCCTGGTAAGGCTGCCTGCCCCCCACCTCAGGGGAGGTGATCAAAGAGCCAGCCACTGAGTTCATGCCAAAGCCAGCCACTGCTCCTATTACTAGGGAACCCACTTGGACACTGAGCTTCCATGGGCTACATCTGTGCAGAGGTTCTAGGTTATCTCCTGCATGATCCTTGGTTGGAATATCAGTCATAGAAAAATTCCCTGGGTCCAGATTTTTTGGTTCTGTTGATCACCTTGTGGAGCTCCTGTGTCCTCCAGGTCTTTCTATCTCCCCCTTCTTCCATAGGATTCCCTGCTTTCTGCCCAAAATTCGGCTATGAGTCTCAGCATCTGCTTTAATACCTTGCTGTGTAGAGTCTTTCAGAGGCCCGCTGTGGTAGGCCCCTGTCCTGTTCCCCATTTTCTCCCTCTTCTGATGTCTATCCTATTTGCCTTTCTGAATGAGGATTGATCATCTTACCCAGGGTCCTCTTTCTTGCTTAACTTCTTTAGGTTGTATTCTTAAAGAGAAAATGAGCATTACAAACTGGAGTTCTGCTGTTTTAAGCCAGTTTGTCTTGGGTGCTAGCACTGGTCACAGAGGAGAGGAGGGAATAGAATATCCTTTGATCTGCTTGTTCATAGGGTAGAAGTAACTATTTCATGTGAGATGTTAAGACTTGAGGTTTTATTTGTTACAGCCCCAAGCCTATCCTTGCCATGCATACTCCCTGTTAAAGGAAATATTCTAGAGGAACAAAATAAGACAGCCCTCCCCACATGGGGCATTTGTTAGAAATAACATTTACTATTTCTTCTTGTCAAAAACTTTTGACTAGTCCATACAGAAAAAACAAATAAACAAAGTGAAGAAAAACTCTTCCAATATGAACACTAGAGAGAAACACTGTTAACATTTTGCTATATAGAGTTCTAGGCTATTTTTCTTTTGATTAACAAATATAGAGATGAGACATACACAGAGAGAGAGATGATAGTCAATTAATCACATAGTACTAGACAATATACTATAAATGTATATGCTCATTATGCTATCTTCTACAAGATGATATATACAAATAAATAAATATATGGGGGGTGTTGGAGTACAACAGCATGCATGTGGAGTTCAGAGGGCAGCTTTGTGGAGTCAGTTCTGCTTTTCTACTTTTACATGGGGGTCAGGTACTAAACGCAGGTTGACAGACTTGCACAGCAGGAGCCTTTACCTATTTTGCCACCTCAACAGCCCCTCCTCCTTACACAAGTTTTATGAAAATCAGAACAACATATTGTATGGCTATGAAGTTTTATTTAGCCCCCTTCCACTGAAGAACATAGTCAGTCTTAGACTATTGGATAGTAACAGTACAAAAGGTACACGGAGAATCAGCTGACTCTGAGAAAGAAGCGTGTGCACGAACATGGAGGCCTGCAGCTACCTACGCATGGACAGCAATGCAGCAGGTTCCAGGCAGGAGAGGGAACCAGGTAAAGATACTTGGGAAATGAGACTGGAGAGAGATGGTTTGGCGGTTAAGAGTACTGGCTGTTTTTCCAGAGGACCCAAGGTTGGATTCAGAGCACACACATGACCACTCACAACCCGATGCCCTCTTCTGGCCTTTGCAAGCATCGCATGCACTTGCTGCATGGACATACAAACAGGCAACACATCCATCCACAGAAAATAGAATTTGAACTAATTTTCTATTGATTTAAGTACTTGGGGGGAAATGAAAGACATTTTGTGCTATTATAAAAAATATTTTATTCTGATGCCAACTCGAGAGCTTTAAATAGGGGCATAGTGTGATCTTTCCTGTTTAGAAGAGTCATTCTAATATCAGTAGAAAGACTAGTCTTCGAGGAGGGGAATCCTCCAACCAAGATAAGAAGTTATTATCAGAGTAAGAACAGGACTTATCACAGAGACAATGGAGTTCGGGGAGCAGGAAGAATCTGAGAATGAGTAAATCTGCCAAGATAGATAGATAGATAGATAGATAGATAGATAGATAGATAGATAGATAGATAGATAGATAGATAGATGATAGAGATAATACTTGACAAAATACTTGTATCACAAAGAAAGTGTTTCATTTGGAGTAAATTTAAAACAAACACTAATTCCATAAAGTGCCAAGGGAATTTTTATCACCTCCCCCTATTATATCTAGCACACAATAAATGCTCACGAAGGAACCACTGAGAACAGTAGTAGCAACTGTGGTGATCATAGTTTCAGAATTAGTAAACAGATGCATAGATGGGCTGGCAGAAGGGTAACATTCTTTGGATATATAAATCCAGATTCTAAAAAAAGAAAACAAATAACAACAACAAAAAACTCAAACAGACTAGGCTTAAGATACAGATTAAAGAGACTGAATTCTTTGCAGCAGAAGAGCCCTTGGGGGGAGGGGCTCAAGCTACAGACAACAAAGGGGAAGAAAATGGAGCATGCCCAGCTAAGCCCCACGCAGCCTGTCCTGTGCTCTGAGCCAGTAATCACTCTTAAAACAGCAATTTGAAAGGCCAGATCAAATGATTTTCCTCTTGACATCTTGTTTCCGCATTGTTCCTTTTACCCATAAAAGGAATAACATATCATCTTATTGCACAAACCATTATAATGACAAACAGAGAAAGAAGGACTCAGCCCCTGCCTCTTGCTAGGAAACCTGTAACTGGCATTATCAAACCTGCTCTCACTGCGGACCCAGCTGTTCAGACTCTGTCCTGATATCACCCATTGCACCAACAGCACTACATAGCAGAACCTGAAACCAGGGCACACTTAGACTGTTAAAACAAATTCCTAGTAAGACAGTATATTCATTCTGTTTCATTTTATTACACAAATAACTCAAGGATTTTTTTTTGCTCTAAAAGTTTACAGTTGTGTGTTAATCCTTTAGTTGCTTTTTATCGTTTTAAAGACAGGTTGGCAGGCATGGTGATCTTTGCTTTCTGAAAAGATTATGCCAACACATGAAAACAATTTATTATTTTAGACAGATTAACAAAATGACACAAAAAGAAATGAAGGTACCAGGATTTTTAGAAAGATTGCCATGTTCCCTTGAAGGTTTTTTTTCCACTGTGTGTCTCTCTGTCTCTGTGTGTGTATCTATCTGTCTCTCTCTGCCTCTCTGTCTGTCTCTCTGCTTCTCCCTCTCTCTCCTCCAGCTCTCTTCTTCTCCCTTGTGTTTTCTCTACCATTGTTTTCCCATGATTATTTCCCTTAGAATATTGGCACAAGAAAGAAAAGAAAAGAGAGAAAGAGAGAGGCTCCAGAGACATGAGCAGAGGAAGCTAGTAAGTGTGGGCCATTTCTGAGATAAGTACTAGGTACATCTGGATGGACCTCAAAAACTATATTAGTCTAGTTCCTAATTTTATGTGTCAGGAAACTGATGGTGTCAATGGCTCAAAACTACACAGTGCAATTGGAAGGGGCCAGGAGCAAAAGATTCTCCGACTCCTCACTTGTAGATAAGCTGCAGACACAGCAGATATCTGCACACCAGAATACTGTTGCCGCCCACGCAAGGGGAAAGCATGCCCAAAGAAAAGGTTGAAAATACCAAACGTTAAAGAACATGAGATGATACAAGAGCTGTTGTGACTGCGTAAGTGGGCCATAAACAGGCATTCTGTGCCCAAAGGCTTCCAGGAGCAATTCTGACAGGAATCATTCCAAGAAACATCAAAGACGCAGTGGCATCTGAGAAACAGAATACTCCTAGGTAGAAATGAGCATTGAAAGGAGACACAGGCAGAAAACAGAGGAAATAGTACGAGAACACACACCGGTCCATGGAGCCATGAGACCGGATGGAAATGTTCTCGGAGTAAATGAGGAGAATGAGGCTGAGTCTTCACTGGGGGGGGTTGCAGGGCACTTGGTATCGGTGCTGTAGTCAGTATCTGCATCCAGAGAGACGAAGCAAGGAAGAGCCCTAGTAACAGCAAAATCCTCACAAGGACTCAGACTGAAGCTCAGGTGCTAATGAATGAGGCTTTGGGCAATATAAGAAAAAAACGGGAAATTAATGAATAAATTTAATCACTCGAAAGTTTTTGGTGCTGTTAGGCATACGATAAGCTGACGTGAAAAACTTGATAAGCATTGAAAAAGCATTTCCCAAATTTATTCCATAAACATTTCTTTGTTTCGAACAAGCTGTTGTCTATTCTAACTTTGTTATTTGGTAGCTTTAGATTTGGGCCTCTAAGAGCTGCACAAATTGTAGCTATGAATAGATCAACGCCTATTTTCTATTTCTCTATTAATGACAATAATAGAGAGATTAACTTTGTACAGAAAACAGAACAAAGACTGCTCACCACCCTTTCACTCCCACTAGGATGGCTGTTGTGAAAGCATCAGATATAAACATTAGCTGGAAGAAAGGGAAGAGGCTTGGGTACTCTGTGGCTAGAAGTATAAACTGTGCAGTTGCTATGGATAAGGTAATAGACTAACTGTAAAGATCCAGAAAACCCATCTGGGGACCACCACCCCTCCAGACAGAGAGCAAGAGCTCAGGCAGACATTTCCATGCTTGTATGTACAGCAGCATTAACCTCAATAGGCAAAGGTAGAGGTGACCCAAATGTCATGAACGGGTAAGCAGATAAAAACTCTGCTGTCTTAAAATTTGCTCTCACACACTGTTAGGTAGAGTCTTTCCTAGTCCCTCTGTGGTAGACTCTTGTCCTGCTACTTGTTTTCTCCTACATCCAAGGTCCATCCCATTTATCTTTCTAAGTGAGGATTAATCCTCTTACCCAAGGTCCTCTTTCTTGTTTATCTTCTTTAGGTGTATAGATTTCAGTATGTTTATCCTATCTTATAGTGTATCAAAGCAAATATTAAGACACATAACCAACCCTTTGCCAGAGTGCAGGGAATCATATGGGAGAAGGGGTAGTGAGTATGACTGGGAGAGGACAGGAGCTCCGCAAGGACCAAATATATTAGGGCACAGGGGTCTTTTATGAGACTGTCTCTCCAACCAAGGACCATGTATGGTTATGACCTAGAACCCCTGCTTGTATGTAGCAAATGGTAGCTCAATACCCAACTGGGTACACTAGTAAGGGGAACAGGGACTATTTCGGACATGAACTCAATGGCTGGCTCTTCAACTTCCCCCTGCCCCCCCAGGGGGGTGTAGCCTTGCTAGGCCACAGAAGAGGACATTGCAGCCAGTCCTGAAGAGACCTGATAAGCTAGAGTTAGATGGAAGGGAGGAGGTCCTCCCCTATCAGTAGACTTGGAAAGGGGCAGAGAGAAGATGAGGGAGGGATGGGGGGAATAGGGAGGGAATGCGGGAGGGGGCTATGGCTGGGATACAAAGTACATAACCTGTGATTAATATAAAATAAAAATGTTTAAAATTTTTTTAAAAACCTCTGGTGTCCTCACAAAACACAATACAATTCAACATTAAAAAGAGGAAAAAAAAATCTCATACCCACTGCAGCACATGTGAATAGAGAAAACAAAATAATGCTCAGTGGAAACGAGGCCATCGCAAAAGGACAAAAAGCTGTTGTGTTGCATCTATACAGACTAGTCATATCCATCAAGACAGAAGGCAGACTGGTGGCTTCCGGGCATGCAGAGGGAAAGAGAAAGGTTAATAGTTAGCAGATACAGAATTAGTCAGGGAGGTGAAAACCTCCTGGAGATAGATTATAGTGATGGGTGCACAATAGTGTAAGCATGCCATGCTACTAAAATACATATCTAAAAATAGTCAATGTGGCAAAGACTGTGCTTTCACAACTAAAAAACAATCTGCTCAGAGAATAAGAGCATTTTCTAAAATGCTAGACTTTCCAATAAAATTCCTGCTCCAGTGAATCCTCTGGTGTTCCCAGGAAAGAGGCACCCCAGCAGACATGTGTCCAATGACAGAGAGAGCAGAGCCAGGGTGAACTAAGCTCTATGCTGTCACTGGCACAATGGGCACACCAACTCTGAGCTAAGCCATTTCGCACTGGAAGGCACCCAAGGGTTCTGCCTGCCTAGTTCTTTCCCAAAGATGAAGTCTAATGACAAATTCTTGTGAGGCAGGGTAGCCATGTATTTCCTCTTTATTAATGGCTATCATGTTTTACACAGTTCCCTGCAGGGGGGGAAAATGTAGCAACTGCTGATTTGAGGAAACCACTAATCTCCCATGATAGCCCGAGGACCAACTAGACAGTAAAGGACTTCATCATTTAGCACCGCCCAAAGGTCACATGCTATTCTCCCTGATTCTTTTTTTTAATCACTCCAGGTTGCATAACTTTATTTATATGGTTTATATATGTGTACACCCCACTTACAAGTATTTTTAACATTTTTATTTTATATTACTCACAGGTTATGTACTTTGTATCCCAGCCATAGCTCCCTCCTGCATCCCCTCCCTATTCCCCCCATCCCTCCCTCATCTCCTCCCTGCCCCTTTCCAAGTCCCCTGATACGGGAGGACCTCCTCCCCTTCCATCTAACTCTAGCTTATCAGGTCTCTTCAGGGATGGCTGCAATGTCCTCTTCTGTGGCCTAGCAAGGCCGCTCCTCCCTTGGGGGGTTGGGGAGGGGGGTCGAAGAGCCAGCCATTGAGTTCATGTCCGAATCAAGTACACAACAAGGACATTTGCTCAACTATGTTTGTAGCTGCTTTATTCATAATAGCCAGAACCTGGAAACAACCCAGATGTCCCTCAGCTGAGGAATGGATACAGAAATTGTGGTACTTTTACACAATGGAATACTACTCAGCAATTAAAAAGGAGGAAATCATGAAATTCACAGGCAAATGGTGGGACCTGGAAATGATCATCCTGAGTGAGGTATCCCAAAAGCAGAAAGACACACATGGTATATACTCACTTATTTAGACCTATTAGATAGGATAAACATACTGAAATCTATATACCTAAAGAAGATAAACAAGAAAGAGGACCTGGGGTAAGAGGATTAACCCTCACTTAGAAAGACAAATGGGATGGACCTTGGATGTAGGAGAAAACAAGTAGCAGGACAAGAGCCTACCACAGAGGGCCTCAGAAAGACTCTACCTAGC
>CM053764.1:96811054-96834492 GCA_028658305.1 Pachyuromys duprasi | reverse complement strand
AATCAACCCTTTGGCAGAGTGCAGAGAATCATATGAAAGAAGAGGGAGTTAGTATGACCTGGAGAGGATAGGAGCTCCGCAAGGACCAAATATATCCGGGCACAGGGGTCTTTTATGAGACTGTTTCTCCAACCAAAGACCATGTATGGATATAATCTAGAACCCCTGCTTAAATGTAGCAAATGGTAGCTCAATATCCAAGTGGGTCTCTCTGAATTCTAACCAAGAACTGACTCGATATTATAAACAAGACAGGGAAGAAAAAGGTATCTCAACGCCCTCTGCTCACTCCTCCCCCAGTTATTTATTCTCAGGGACACAAGAGGAAACTTTTCCTCTTCAGTTACTAAAACTGAATTTCATCATGAAGTAAAACTCAACACTACTGAGATGCTAAAGTGTCCATGAGTGCGGAGCAGAGGTGAGCATAGCATTTCTGAACGCTGAGGTCAGGCGCACAGAATGAGGTGAGATGAAATGATAATGGAACTTTGCGAAATGGCACTAGGAATTTATTAACTGTTCAAGACTCTTGTGTACACTCAAGTATTTACAACACAGAGGACTTTACTTCTCACTGGGATATAAATTACATGGAATAGATTTGGTCCAAAAAAATAATGGAGAGGAAAATTAAAGTCTCTGGAAATTCAACATTTCTCAGAAGCCCAAAAGTTAATCCGGGGGCAAAGCTTGGGTGATATGGTCTTGGAAGGGAGTGGCTTCTTATGCTAGCTTCTACACCAAACTAGTGATGTGAGTGGGGGATATCAGGACCTTTTGTTTTCACATACAACCTACAGTACTAATTGTGACCATGTATACATCTGGGAGTATCTCCATCACTTACCCCTTAGCTATTGATGATCATTTAATCTATTGATATATACAAAAATTAAGCTGCATGTATCAGAGATGCAGCCCAGGAGTGGCAGCTGCGACTGCATAGTTCTAGTTAACCTCTCAGTTTGAAAGTTTCCACTGCGTTATTGAGACATAGTTACAGAAAGAGTGTACTTCTGAGGGCCTGACATCTTTAGTACCTCTTTTCCATGCTCTGGACTCCTAGGTATACCCACCACCAAGACTCTAATGCTGTTATCAACCATGTCTCCTTATACATGCTCTGTTTAGCCCATATCTCCTGCTACAGCAGAATAAAAGCCAAAGAAACAATTTCCTTCTATAGATTCTCCCCATTCATTTTTTTCTGTGAAATCTGGCCACAAGCTCCCAAATCACACACCACTCTGAATTCCTCTTATGGTTCCCAGCATGTCAGGGCAGACATCCAAAGCTGGAGCCTTGGACTTTTCATGAGAAGCCTCTGAACTAAGAGATACTGTACAGGTGACCATCTGTATCCACATGGGGGTGGATATGGAGCCAATAGGAACAGAAAGAACACTTGCATTCAGAGCCTTGCAATCTTGGCCGCCTGTTATCCAGTGTATTCAAATCAAGGCAGCTGAATTTCAAGACGTCAAGAGACAGGTGGTCAATACGATGGTGAACAGCAGGCCTATACACACGAACTGAGCTCTAACCATAGCCCCAATGTTTACCTAAGGCTTCCTTTGCAGGATCTGCATAAAGGAAATAGAGACTCGGGGGCACATGTAGGAAACCTGAGTGAAGAATGGCCAGGGTGCTCCTGTGTGGGAAGAATTTTATCTTTTTAATTTTACCGATTATTATGACAATACAAATTATCTTAGGTCCAATACGGATGAGTCAAAGTTAAGAAACAGGGGTTTTGTTGTTGTTGTTGTCGTTGCTGTTTTTAAGAAACTATTTTCCATAGGAAAAAATACCTTACTTTTATTTTTAAAAGCCGCCAAAAGAAAATACAGCTTATATGTCTCTTTCTCTAATGCCCAGGTAGCTAGTCAATACTGAGAGAAATTGTTTTCTAACAATTAAATCTAAAATAGAGTAGGCAATCCACTTTCAGATGTCAACTTCACCTGTTTTTTAATCTACTTGAACACATACAGATCACTTAGTAATGGAAATCAAGAAAGTAAGCCTTTAGAAATGGGCTTGTCTCAAATACACATTAATTACCCACACAGGCAACATGGAAATACTATATGTCAACTAGAACAGTCCCTCCACTCTGTAAAATTCTCTCTACTAGACCAATCCTTAAGTCATACAAATTTACATTTGAACAAGATGTATCAGGAATCCCTGTTTGTGTACTATAAAGTAACATTTGGGCAGGATGGGGTAGCCAGCTAAGTCCTATTAATCTATCATAATATTACTTTAATTTTCACTTCAAGTTTATACTAGCATACATGCAGAGTTAATGTGTGCATGTAAATGTAAAGCATTTATGTGACTTCAAAACTATCCATGAGGCTTAATTAGAAATTTTTAAAAAACATTAAAACTCATCTTTTGCTTTCCTATAAACAGTACAACACGCCGCACTTCTTTTTTTGTAACTGCTAAGTCCAGTAAGAAACTTAATATGTACATGATATCCAGAATTATCATGCATTTATGTATGCATTCATATCATCCATTCAGTAAGAGCTCTATGTAGAGTTGTTGTTTTTTTTTTCATATACTTTAAGCTTACTTTAAACAAACCACAAGAACCTAAGAATTACTGAGCACTTAGGGCAGCCGAAGAGCTCTGGACATCTGGTCAGCGTATAAATTGTCAGGGTTTTAAAACGTGTTGCTTACAATTGAGAAAACCAACAGGAAGAAAACAAGCAGTGGTGAGCCAAGAGGGACTCCCTGAACGACAAATGGATTCTCTCTGACAAGGGCAGCAACTTGCCCTGAGCACACGTCTTCTGCTCTCCTTTGCTGTAAATACACAGGCCAGGGGAGGCACAGCTTGGCGCTTTATCCTCAGGGCTATTTGAGCTTTCCAGTCTTAGCTAATGCATAAAGACATGTAGTAAAACTTTTCCTAAATTCAGGGGGTTTAAGAACTCCCCCAAATGATGCAAACTAGCCCTTAGTGGCAGTAGAACACTCTTAACTCAAATATTTAAACAGACTTTTAAAATATTTTTTTATTCTTAAAGAACTGTTTTCCTAAATGGCCTATTGGTTTCTTATTTTAATACAAACATAAATAAATACACATACAGTTTTTCTCCTGAACAGAAGGAAGTTGAATCTAGTATAGATTTTTGACAGCAAGATTTATATGGCTTAAAAAAAAGTCACAAATGTTTGGGAAATTAAATTTGCATGTGCATTCATAAAATACATGCAGCCAAGCAAAATCTGTTCCTATTTCTACTTCCCTGATACAGCTTTTATTAAGAATAATTTTCTTCAATGCTGACTAAAAAAAAAATAATCCCTGCAGCATTTTGTTTTGTTTTGTTTTGTTTTCATAGCATTGTAAGATCAGTACACTTTATTAAACAGTGATTGGGGGCATTAGAAAGAGTAAGTGCCATTGATAAAAATACATAATGAGTATGTTTATAATTTCCACATATAAAGATATCCTTGCTCTCTATCATGTAACACTCAGACTTATATCGGCTTATAAAACCCTGATGTGCAAATCTGTATGACTCAGCCTAGATGGTGTTCAGCATCTGTATTGCTACTCCTCTTTGGAAATTAGGTTCTGTCTCATACTGCCACAATGCTTTGAAAACAAAAAGCATACCATATCAAAAAGTAACTTGTTTTAATAACATAAATTTAATTGAAAAGCCAAATAGTTTGCATTGGGATGAAAATAAATTCCTAACCAAGTGTCTCAGTTCATTTGGTGAGAAACAAAACAAAACAAAGACTGAGAAGAATTCAAACAATTGTCATAAACGTAATTTAATCCAACTCCAGCTTGAAAGCAAAGAACCTATGGAATTGCATGTTGTCTTCTAAACACACCAACAGTTTCTGTTTCAGAAGGTCTATTCCAGTATACATTTTTTTATGCAGACACTACTTAAGAGCTTACAGTAGATGCAGGAAGAGAGAGAGAGGAAAATCAAGGAACCTATTAGCTCAACCCTAGGGCCAATCTGTTGCCTGTGGAGTTTCTACACGAGTAAGCAACTTGTAGGAGACAGCACTGCAGCTGAGACCATGAGATCTGGAAACTGTCCCCCTGGGTATGATATCACAAAATGACTTCGCTGTATTCCTTCCCCAGCCTGGCACCATGGATCAAGCCTGCACAGAGCTGCCACACCCCCAGGGCCAGGGGGACAGTTTCCTGTTGTTAGATAAGGACGCTCTGTGCCATCATTCTTCCTAAAGTCTAACCAGGAAGTACATAGGCAGCTTGACAAGGACAAAATCAGCCCTTATGCACTTTAGATATTTTCCACTTGTCTGTGTCCCTTTGCCTGATGGTTTCTGGGTGGCATTGTTAACTAAGACGACACAGCTAGGTGGATACACAAGTTTTCAAACACACACACACCTGCATTTTCCACCCAACATTCTAAGTATAGGTTTACTGAGTTCACCTTATACAAAGTAGCTAGTTGGTAAAGATTAAAACAAACAAACAAAAACAAACAAACAAAAAAAAAAAAACCTTAGCAGGATTCACTTAGTCCTTAGGTAAGCATTCCATTGAGATGTCATAGGATACCTACTTTAAATTATGTAACACTAAAATCACCAAATATTATGACTATAGAAAACTAGCAAAGTAACTTTATGTCTTATTAAACTTCCCAATCCTATACAGAGAGAGTATCAGCTCACCCAAAACCTCACCTCCTCTTAACAAGCCATGATTTACAATTATGAATCCCCTTTGGCTGGCAAACAGAAGAGCGACACTATCTACACTCAATGAAGCACTTGCCTTAGAGGCACAAAATACCATATGATTTCTCCAGGCAACATGGATTTTCCACGTCCAAATATGCTCTAAATGCATGGAAGGACATTATCCCTGAGATCTGATGTTTGTGTCTAGTGAAAAGCAGTTACTAACAGCATTGTCAACCTAGTAACGCACCAGCAATCCCAGGGGTCACTGCTAAGTGTCATCCCCTCTGTGCTGATACCCCTAGGATGCACAGTGACTGATGTGAAACTCGTATGGCTTGGGGCAAAGTCAAAATCCTTCTTGAATTACATATAATAAAACATGTGGAAGCTGAGCTAGGGTGTGACTTAAAGGTTTTATTTCAGGTTCTGTAACAGACCGGCATAAGCTGCAGAGCAATGGTGTTGAGCTTTCATGTTCCCTAATAAGTCAGCTCCCAGCAAAGCATCCCTGTTATTCAGTCACACCTATCAGCCAGAGCTGGGGAATCCCAGCGTCATTCAGCTTTCTTCGGCATCCCTTGGAACAGACTCTGCCCAGAGTGGCAAGCCTAACAGGTCTCTGGCACCAAATACATTATTAATATAAAGGAACAATGGCTGACCTTTGATCTTGCCTGTCCTTAAAACCAAATCATTAGGTATTAATTAACTGCAGGACACAAGCACCACAATGGCAGTCAGAAACTTACATTTAATTGGGTATCACCAGACACACACTGAACACAACTGACACACTTTGCGCCGCAGGTAGACAGAGTGTGGCATGACGCTGAGTTTTGTGAAAATTCAATTAATCCAACCATCCATTAGACAAATATACTTAAAAAAAAAGAAAAGGAGCTATTGTACATGGTAGAGTGTGTAATGTGTAATCGTGTTAATTTACGGTTTGAGAAGAAATCCCCGCTATGTGTTAGTGATTGCATGGTGATCTGGAAATGATGCAGATATTTAGGTCCTAAGAATTATTTTATGAATGGCAGAAATGCAGTCCTACCTCAGACATGTAATTAGACTCTCAGCTAATGTCTAAAAGCTGATAATTTGACACTCTTCAGTGAATACTCCTCGGTGGTAAAATGAGGGAAAAGTCCTGGAAATCGATGGCTAAACTTCTCATCGGAAAGTCTTTAAGGCCTAGAGAAAAAGCACCACTATTGCATTCATCTAGTCTGGTTCCCAGACCAGGAGAAACAGCCTCCAAAACAAAATACTAGGAACAAAATTCTCGACAGGATTTTCCCAAGAAAAACTCACTCTGTGCCTCTCACATAGTAGCTGCACATTCCACCTGTGTGTTTCATGTTAAATAACCCCAAACTCTGCCGTTTTCTGATGGGCATCAGCTTGCCCTTTCCTCCTTGGGAATCTCCACAAAAGGACCCTGACTCCTCAAGACCACATTCTGGATCAGAAGAGAAGAAAAGCCTTGGAGACCAAGCCTGGTTCATGATCTCTCTTCCAAAGAAGCCCCCCACACACGGGGACTGGCAAGCAGGAGTTCCTAAGCACAGCAACTTCAACAAACCAACACCTAAGAAAGCAGCAGGCACATTCCCATTAAACTGCATCAACTCAGCGAACCAAACCCTGAGGGAGTCAAAAGTTTCAGGCAGTCCAACTGCAGACCAAACTTGGGATTCCACCCAGAGCAAAAGTCCAGAGAGTTGGAAACGTTGGGAAATCGCCCAGCCCTTGGCACCTGGGAGACCTCCTCCTCTAGGACCACTGGGACCTGGAAGCCATCAAAGGAGACCCCCCCCCCGAGGTCTCCCCGGGGGGTAGGGGGCAGGCACTTACCGCACCGCTTGCACAGCACCCGGCTGACCTCCTTCTTGAGGTTGCGGCCAGTCTCCAGTGGGGGAAACGAGGCTCGGAAGGCTGGCGGCACGCGGCCACTGCTGTTGGCATCGGGCTCCATGAAGAAGATGTATCTGCTGTCCTCCTTGAGCCGCCCGCAGGACGGGAAGGCTGGGTGGCCCCAGGTGTCCAGGCGCACGGTGAGCAAGGAGTCCTTCTTCAAGCCCCCGGCTTTCACCGCCCACACCTGGTGCACCTTCACCAGATAGGGCGCGGGGTCCACGGGCTGGTCGGTGCTGGGCGCGGGGGACCCGGGGGACAGGGTCCAGCTGGCAGCGGGCAGAGAGTCCTGTGAGGGCGGCGGGGGGTCCTGGGCGGGCTGGCCCCGCGCCCCTTCCTCTGCCTCGCCCGCTGCCTTCCTGTCGAGTGCCCCCTGCTGCCGCCGCGGCGGGTGCACCTTTCCCTCGATCACCACCGCGGCGCGCCGGGCCAGCTCCTGCACCGAGCCCACGCTGGGCGGAGAAGAGTAGCACACCGAGGTCCCCGCGGGAGCCACCCGCTCGGCCGCCGCCCCCGGAGCCTGGGCCGCGATCCCCAGCAGCAGCAGCAGCAGCAGCAGCAGCAGCGGCGGCGGCGGCGGCGGCGGCGGCGGCGGCGGCGACCGCGGCAACCGCAGCACCGGAGGCGAGCAGCCGGCGAGCTGGGGATGCCGAGCGCCAGGGCTGGTACCCAGCGGGCGGCGCGGGGCGCATCGCCATCTCATGGTGTGAGGTGCGCGCGGGCGCCTGTCGGTGCGGACTCTGCCTGGCTGGCTCCAGCTGCCTCGCCTTGCCTGCCCCCACTCCTGCCCTGACCCTCCTCCTTTTATTTATTTATTGGGGGGGGGAAGACACGAGGGGTAGGAGAGTTGTTTGTGGGGGGGGCGGGGAGTAGGGGAGATGGGTGGAACCACAAAATGGCAAAGAGGCGAATTTAAAAAAGAAAGAAAAAGGAAGAAAAGGCGAAAGGGGGGGCTCTGCCACCGCCTTAGTTGCGGGAGTGACAGGTCCCCCCCCCCCTCCGCGCTGCCACCGCCGCCGCGCCCCGAGCCCCGCTGTCGGGGATGCTGTCACCGGAGGAGGAGTGGAGGTTGAGGCGCTGCTCGGCGGGGAACAGTCCTTTGTGTGGAGCGCTGCGGCGGCGGCGGCTGGGCTGAGGAAGCGGCGGGGACAGAGCCCTGGAGGCGGAGTTGCGAGCCTGGAAATCGCTGGGTGGCCGCGGCGACAGCGCCCCGCGCCTGGCCGGCCTGTTTACCTGTGCTGCGAACTCCCCCCGCGCGCTGCCCTTCCCGGTGCGGATCCGGAGCCCTGCTGGTCCGGCCCTCCCTTGGCTGGCTGTCGCCCTGACTGCTGCAATTGGAGGACCGGCGGGCTGCTCGGCTGCAGTCCGAGTGGGCTGCAGAGATGTACTGGGGAGTGAGAGGTGATGCTTCAGTGAGCAGGGACCTGTTAGCTGCTGCGCTGGATGCCCAAACGTTAGGGAGGAGGCCAGGGTGGGACTCGGGACGAGGGTCCTCGGTTAAGAAAAGTTTGGGATGAGCTGGTCACTTGGCAGTCAGAGGGGAGCAACATGTTCACGGAGGACAGGCAGCAATTAAAATAACAACTTTAAAACACGCCCCCTCTCCTTCGAGCGCACAGGCACTGTTCACTTCGCGTGTGACGCCTCTCTCTATCCGTTCTTGTGTGACATTTCGGTCTCACTGATTCCTGCCTCTGCCTCTTCTGAAATATGCGGTTCGCCATGATTTCAGGACTTGTGTAATGCTCCTTCCTCGTAAAAGCATAGCTGAGAGACATTTTTGCTCCGCCAATACTTTACGACACTTTCTTTAAAGATTAAAGTTTCCGTGGATGCTGGAACAAAAGGTCCCAGGCACACAGTAGTTTCGGTTTAGTATTACACCGGAGTACCCTACCCCTCCCCAGCTCCTATACTGTTAGGCTTAAGGACCTACATCTGAAGCAAGAATTCATCACATCTCAGGGGTTTTGTTTTGGTTTTGTTTTTTGTTTTTTCAGCGATATCATGCAAGAAAAAAAAAGACCTTTTTAGCATGACAATGTAAATTTTTGTTGGTTGGTTGGTTGGTTTTTCGAGACAAGGTTTCTTTGTGCAGTCCTGGCTGTCCTGGAACTTACTCTGTAGACTAGGCTGGCCTGGAACTCACAGAGATCCTCCAGAGTGCTGGGATTAAGAGCATTCACCACTACAGCCCTGCCAAATATTCCCCAAGTATGCCATTGTATGCATTCAGAGGCAGAATATAGCTAAAGTCACTCACTGAGCAATAGATGCAGGTTGTGAAAATGGAAGCCTTTGAAAGTACCAAGGTCTTCATATCTCTGAGATTCTACAAGTTGTCGTTTCTTTCCTTTATAACATACTAACTTTCATGCTTTTCTTTAGTTTTGTTTTCTTTTGCCTTGCTGGACATAGGACCCAGGGCCTCATGCATATTAGGCAAGGGCTCTACCACTGAGCTACCCTCCCAGCATTTTGATTGATTTTTAATCACTTTTTATTTTAATACAGGGTCTTGTTGCTGAGACTCACTCAGCAGCCCAGTCAGGACTTGAGCTCAAGTGCCCTGCCTTGGCTACCCACCCCTAGTGGTCATGATTTTATATTTTAAAACGTAAGAAATTTTATGTCATGAAGTCTTCGGTTATTAGCATCCCATAGTTGGCTACTAAACCGTGGTTCATTCTTTCAAAGTTCTGCTGAGAAGGAGAGGGTCTGACTGCTCATTGTCTAAGCATGGTGACCCCTATCTTATACTCTGATGGAATGAATGAAGAAAACCCTATATAGAGCAGCATAGTGGTGCTGGTTTCCAATATATGTTCTCTTAAATCCTGGCTTCCTAATTACTGAAAGTTCAAAATCCATTTGTATTAATTTGTGTTCTTACTTCTAAGACTAGTACATGCAGAATTAAAACTAAAAGGAAAGAAACCCATTATAAGATGGAACTTAAGCCATCTTAATTTTTCTCTTTTCTAAACATGTCTATCTCAGAACACATAAAGTGGCTTGTTTTCCAAAGATCCCAGAACAAACCCTAAGCTTCCTCCTTAGGTCTTGTAACTCAGCAAGGCTTGTGAATGGATATAGTGCCCTACTGGGCTATTGCATTCTGCTTTAAAGGGTAAATGCAGATGAGGTTTTTTTTAAGTTCAAAATCCAAACGTATTAGTCTCCCCATATTGTTCTTAGGTCTAACCTCCTGCATGTTTGACTCATTGTTTCTTGTTTGTGTTTGTTTGTTTTGTTGTGTGTGTGTTTTTAGAGAGTTTACACTTATGCCCAACACTTCCTCCTTCTCCCCCTTTCAAGAAATTATCTAGCACTACATGGCAAACTATTTCCAAAACTTTTGGCCCAAACAGTACCCATCCATATGCCTGGGATTATGGTAGTTAGTATAAGCCTTAGCATATGTGGTTCTCTGCTGGTGTTGGGGATTGGGGAGGGTGGCTAACCTCTAATGAGCTCAGCCAAGATAGTTAACATCACAAAGAAGGCTAGAGAGATGGCTCAGCAGTTAAGAGCCCTGAGTTCAAGACACAGCTCCCACAGAGCAGCTCACAACTAACTGTCTTCAACTCCAGTTGCTGGGGATCTGATGCCCTCTTCTGTCCTTCATGGGCATCAGGCACACAGGTGATACACCTATGTCCATGCAGGAAAAACATCCATACACATAAAACAATAAATTAAAAGAAAAGAAAGCCAGCCTAGTTCTTCAGCAGACAACCTGGGCATATATAAGGAGGCTGAATATGTCCCAGGAGAGTGAGAGGCCAGAAGCACACAAGGTCTTTTGAATCCAAAGCTGGAAATTAGCACCGCATCTCATCACTTGACACCAGTACAAAAGCATCTCAAATTCTGGGAGTGGAGTTTTGTAGGCTGCCTGTTCATGTTAGAAACTTGAATGTTCCATTGTTAGAAGGCAGAAAAACAGGAAGAAAGGAACATGAGCTCTTTCTGCAATGACCCACCACTGATCTTATGCGTCCTTTCTGACCCAAGTGTTTCATGAAGCTTTTTTGAAAATAAGTACTAAAAATCTCTGAATGGCCATTTCCCACAATGCACTTCATCTACACCCACAGTGTGTTCTGCACCTTCACTTTTGATTAGATTGCTTTATGGAGCTCAAAAGTGTCAGGTTTACACCCATCTCTTCACCTAGATCATACGTGTATTAGAAAGCAGGGGTCAACCGTCCACTATTCTCATTTTAACTCAGTGACAGAAACATATTAAGCACTCAATAAATGCCAGCTAATTAGCCATGGACTCCCTTGGTAATGTGCTTACCTCACATTACCCCCAACACTGTCAGAGAGAAATGGAATTCCTAGCAATAAAAACAACAATAAAATGTTAAAGCCCTGACTTACACAGTCATTAAGTGCATAGATACCTCCTCTTGGTACTTTTCAAAGCATTTATCTATGATCAAACATAAGCTGCCTCTCTGAAGAGGTGCTTTTAAAAAAATGCCTTTGCTGACTCCCACACCCCTCTCCTCTCTCTGCTAAGTGGAAAGGGATAATTTAGATGGATATTTTCAGTGCAAAGGTAGGCCGCCTTAGAATAGTTCAGCCTAGGATTGTTTGCACATGTATTGAATTTCAGTTCTTATATTGGAGTCCTCATTACCCAGGCACCACCCAAGGATGGGTGTTAACCCATTCTGACCTTTAAATAAAAAGAGGAATAATAATTCTAATATCAGTAGGCCTGGGGGAAAGCTGAAGAACTTGCATTTACATCAAGGTTTTAGCAACACTGCTTACTATTGGTAGAAAGACCACTCTATGAGAACTACTGTAAGAAGTCGCAGGACCTAAGGAGATGACTCGCCAGGTAAAGGCACTTGCTACCAAGGCTGATGACCACCTGAATTAAATCCTGGGACCCACCTGGTAGAAGGAGAGAACTGACTGCCTCAGGCTGTCCTCTGTCCCCAACCTGAGTGACTTGGTATGTATGCCTCCTCCTCCCACACAGAATAAATGAATACAGGAAATTAAAAAGACAAAAAAAAAAACCTGCTGTCAGAAATGTGAGATTAATGATTATTGCCCACTACATAGCAAGGATAAACCTCCAGGCAGTGTGATCATATAAGCAATGTAACCCCTTCACTATTCCTCACTATTCTCCCATCCAATTTTAATAAAGCAGTACAGATTACCTCCTTACTGGGGGCGGGGGAGCTGATACAGATTATTCCACAGTTAAGGGGGGTATAGTTTCACCTTTGGAAAGCAAGAGTGCTGGGGCTTTAACTTGTCTTCGGGTATCAAAGTTGGAAACAGAAGGAAAGTAATGGGTCAGAGCAGTTGTTATCATGTTACTCGGAAAACTATCTGTTTGACAGGGAAAGAACAGACAGACAAAATTATATTGATAAATGCGAAGTATTCTTTCTGCTTAAAAAATCTGAAGAGGAGTTGGCAATTAGCTCCACAGCACAGCAATGACCAGAAATGGCCTTCCATCCTTATCACTCTGTGCCCTATTAAGTGTTTATAAATGGTGACCATACAAGGGGTAACAGGAAATCCACAGAGGCAACGGTATCTACTTTATCATCATTGACCGAGAGCTTGCAGGAGAGCACATGTCCAGCCATAAATCATGAGACAACCAGACTTGCAGGACTTGGAGTCCTAGATTGTATAGTCTCTGAAAGAAAGTGTGCATCCTTAACAGCCTGAATCACAGCAAATCCACGATCTGAAATTACTTACACAGGGCACAGTGGTGATAAACCAGGCAAATATGAGCCCAGAGGGCACCTAGGAGCAGCAAGGTAGCAAGATGACACTCTGTACTGGACTTGCTAGAAAATTAGGAAGAGTCACAAAAGACAATTCTTTATCTGGAAGAATTACCTCTTGTTCGTACTGCTAACTCTAACATCCTGGTCACCCCTATCTACCTATCCAATATCTTTATCCATTCATTTGTTTAATTATATTCTTTCAATTAATCCCTCAACATAGATATGAAAGCCTCATCCTTCCTTGAAAGCCCTGAAATTCTAGGGCCACTGTCACTCACTTGAGATGACCAAAGTCCTGTGGATTTCACATATTTGAACCAAGATTGCAAGAGAAAAAGAGAGTGAAAGCAAGGTGTTCCTGTTGTTCTTCCATGACTCACAGCATTTTACAACTTTGTAGCAAGTGTGAAAGATGACATCTTTAACCTGCAAACCCAACAGTCTCTACCTAGTTTAGAGATGACTTATACCCCTCCTCCAGAAAGGCTTATATATGAAGACTTGACTCCTAGCTAGCCACTCTCTTTAGAGAGGTCCTGAAATGCAGGTAGCGGGTCCTAGCTAGAGGTAGGACACTAAGGGTGGGTTTTAGGGACCCATCTCCTTTTCACTTTTGCCCTGGCTGATATAAATTGAGTTATGAATCCCAGGATTTTTGGACTGAAATCTTTGAAACAGTGAGCCAACAGAGAGACGAGCAGTCATCGAACATTTACATTGACAATACAGTTTATGAATGGAACTGTCGTATGTCAGTTATGGTAATTACCTTTCACCTCTAGAATTTTGTGGGAATTTGTGAGCCTGTTTCACTGCTTGTTAGTTTGTTTATTAATTAGTTGTGAGTGAGTGAGTTCGTTTGTTAGCTTTTTTGAAATGGGGTCTTTATAGTTCATGCTAGCCTCGAACTTCTTATGTAACCTAGGCTGGCATGGAACTCATAATCCTCCTACCTCCTCATCCTGAGTGATGAGGTTATAAGCATGAGCCACCACACACAGCAATATTTACTATTAAGCACAATTCTTGCTTTATGCCACAGGATGCTTAATAGAATTAAATTAATATATATGAATGTTTTGTAGGGGTAACAGCATTTTTATGTAAAATACAATCTAGGAAAATGATAATTTTCCCTCAGCATTCTTCCTAGTCTATAGTGAGAGAAGCACAATTTGGAAATCATCTTCAAGTTGGTCTCATAAGGTCTGTTTAAATGTTTTTATTGCTGGAAGCTCATTTCTTCCTTGTGGTGCTTATTCAATTATTACACATATTTAGCTAATTGGAAATACTTTTCTGTAACAAGCTATATGATGCTCATTAAAGATCTGATCATGAAATTCAAGCCGTGGTTCTATTGTGTGCCAGCATCGTGTTGCTGTGTTTTAGATCTAGCCAGCAATGATCACTGCTCTGCTTCTGACACTGGTCTTTCCCATGTATTTGCTGAATTAGTGATCTTTGTAAGGAATGGTGTTGAATTCATTTTTATGCTGCTGTTATTATTATGCACGTATATATAAAGATATAAAACTGTTTTCTGACCAAGCAAGTAGAGACTTAAGGAGGAAATTGATGAGAAAGATGGAAAATGAAGAACAGAAAGGAAGTTCAAAGTAAGTGCTCATTCTTGGAAGACTTCGAGTTTAGGTCACCTTTTAAAAATTCCCTTTATATCTCGATAGTAGCTCCTTACCTCCTTTCTCCCAGTCCCACCCTTCTTCTCTCTTCCCCTGACCGCCTTCCCCTACTCCTCACCAAAGGGGAGCATCCCCCAACCCATCCCAGAATATCAAGTCATATCAGGACTGAGGGAATTCTCCTCCACTGAGGCTGGGCAAGACAGCCCTGCCAGGAGGAAGTGATTGAAAAGCAGGCAACAGAGTCCATGTCAGAGACAGCCCTAACTAGGGAACCCACATGAAGACTAAGTTGTCCATCAACTACGTATGTGTAGAGGGTCTGGGTCCAGTCCATGCATGGTCCTTGGTTGGTGTTTCAGTCTCCGTGTACTCCCTACCCCAACCCTCCACTGGGTCCAGGTTAGTTGACTCTGTTGGTCTTCTTGTGAAGTTCTTGTTCCCTCCAATTCCTTCAATTTTTCCCCTGACTTTTTTTTTAACAAGTCTCCTCATGCTCCTCTCAATGATTGTCTAAGGGTCTCTGCATTTGTTTCCATCAGCTGCTGGGTGGAGCCTCTTAGGACAGCTATTCTAGGCTCTCATCTGCAAGAATAGCAGAGTATCACTAATAGTGTCAGGTGTTGGCTCTCTCCCAGGCGGTAGGTCCCAGGTTGGACCAGGCACTGGTTGGACATTCCCTCACTCTCTGCTTTAACTTTGTCCCTGCACATCTTGGGAATTTTGAGTTGAAGTTTTTGTGGGTTTTGGTTTTGTTCATGTTTTGTCTGGTTTCATTTGTTTTGTTTTGTTGTTGTTGTTGTTGTTTTGAGACAGGGTTTCTCTTTGTAGTCTTGGCTGTCCTGGAATTGTTTTGTAGACCAGGGAGGCCTCAAACTCACAGAGATCCATCTGCCTCTGCCTCCCTGAGTGCTGGGATTAAAGGTGTGTGCCGCCATGTTTGACTGAATCAGGCTATTTTGAAGAACACTGGGGAGCATAAATATACAGATAATGAATGTTGTTGTAAAACTAAGGTAAGGGTTGAAATCAGTGTGCTAGATGACTGCTTTCCAACTGCGGTTTGAGGAACACTGCATGTGTCTCTTGGGACATCACTGAAATGTGGATTTTACTATTCATTAGTAATGTGGACAATCTGTGTCCACCTGGCATTGTCCCTTCAGAAAGACAACAGAAGAGTCGCAGATGCAGTTCAACTGAATATTGCCTCTCTGGGAATTACTAGCTGTTGCCAAGGTACACTTGGGATGAGCTGGTAGGGAATGTGGACTTCAAGCTAAGACCCTGCGGTTACTCTTCTGCAAACTAATGAATGCACACCCTCCTTGATCCCCTCTTCAACACAGCATTTGTGAATATTAATGGCAGTGTGATAGACTTAACTAATAGGGCATAATACTTGGAGGTAGAGAAAGGGCATTGCTATTGTCAGTCCCTTTGCAGTGGCTAAAAAATATACTTTGCTTGTCACTTTTCCTTGAACACATGTCTTTACTATGCTTTAATACTGAGCACCGTCAGTAGATAGCATCCAATATAATAAATATGATACTTAGTAAGGGTCTACACACATTATACCTATTTCCCCGCAAAACTGACTTCTCAATCACTCTTCCACTGACACACAAGAGTTATGAATATCCATTTGATTTACTTCTAGGAACAGCTCTATGTACCCTACTGTTATTACTTATAATTTCACCAAAGTTGAACAAAAAAAAGGGAGTTAGGGTTAAGCCTATTTTAGGATCCCTCTATCCTAATGGTATTTATTTGATGGTCTTAAAATTCTATAAGGATCCTCAGAAACTAATAAAACCTTAGGGAAAAAAAACTTTCAAAAAACTTGTAATAAAATAAACGACTGTACTTACCATAAAATCTTCTCTAACCCCTTACAGTAAATCCAACCTTCCTGAGTCCAAGGGAAGGGAGAAAGGAGATCATGAATCATGAGTCCCAAAGGTAGAATCCTGACACTCAGGTTTTGACAGTTTGACAATTTCCTGATTATGTTGCCATGGAAGTGCTCAACATCACCCCTTCCTTGAAAGTGCTGGGATGTAGATGGCACTTGAAGTCAAGGAGAGAAAACAAATAGACTTTTAGAGCTCAGACAGAATTTCTATCCACCCCACGTCACTCATCTCTTTCCATGAGTTTAATACTTAGGTGTGTAGGTTGGTTTGCCTTTGGTTTTATTGTAGAGTCTTCCGCATATGATCTACATATGCTATTACTGTTCCAAACTCCTTAACATAAACAGAACGGTGTGAAATCCCTATCTACTTCATGCTGACTATTCTGAAAGTCAGTGAGTGATACAATATATTTTACTGTATCAAGATATTTTATTATATCAAGAACAACATTGGCGAGTCAGAGCCTTAAAATCAAGTATGTGCAATAGACAAATTCAACACTGGAAATAACAATTCCCAGCCCTGTGGGTAAATTCCACACCCGTTTTCACTCTCCTTGTTCATTAACATAAGTACTTTATTTTCTGTCCCAACATAGGATACCATTATAACATGTCATGAGCATGTTTCCCTACTACTTTATACTCCCAACTATACAGATATACATGCAATGCTGATAGAAAGTTTGATGAATACTTCATGTTTAAGAGTGTTTAAGAAAAGCAGCTGAGGGGATGTTGGCTGGCTTTCTGAAGGTCATCGTGCTGCCTCTGTGTGGATGGAGGTTTTAAACTCACACTCTAGCTCCCCAGTTCAGTGATTTACACATAACCAGATAAACATAACTCATGAAATCTGAACAGAAACCTTTCTTATCTGTTATCTTCACCACCATATCCCCAAGTCCACAGTATATACAAGGATACAGGATATACTCTGTAAATGCCCTTTGAATGGATACATGAGCCCAACATTTTTCTTTAATAATGCTTTCATTTTTTGTGACTTTCAAACAATAGTATTTATGTAAAATGCCAGGGAACTTTTGGCTTATTTATTATAGAAACAAAAGCCAAGACAAAAACCAAAAAAAGAAGAAGAAAACCTGAAAGCCTAGACTTTTCTTTTCAAAAAACTATTTCTGGACATGGTGGGATTTATCACCTTAATTCTCCTAAAGGCTGAGTTCTCAGCAGACAATGGTAAGTTTTCCACTATGAACTTTTCCCATAAAATGAGAGAAATCACCCACAAGGCACCGCCATATAGACTCTCTTGCATCCTTGTCTGTTCCCAGGACACTTCTCAAAAACAAAACAAAACAAAACAAACAAACAAAAACAAGCAACAATAGTCTTCACATTGTACCTGTTTAGTGAGTATGTCACTCGCTCCTCTGTAGCTTTGATCTGTCATAGCCCAAATTGAGATATGATAGTATTTAGGGTGTTTGTTATGTGGCAGTCTTTCCCTTGGAAGAAGTATCACATAGACACACACACACACACACACACACACACCCCTACTTACCCTCCCAAGAGAGCCCAAAACAGACCAATATAACAATTGCACCATAGTCCTCTTTGGTGAACTAGTGAGTTGTTTTTTGTTTGTTTGTTTGTTTGTTTTTAACAGGTTAATAACAGGTTTATGGGTGAGGAGTTACTTAAAGGGATCATAAATAACACAAAAGCAGCTTCATCTCCAGAGCGCTCACCCCAATATGAGTGATAAGTCCCACAACCCTGCACCCCTGGAGTGTTCTAAGCTTGCTTGCACCTGCATAGTCTGGATATCTTCTGTTGTATGGCTAACCAGAGTCTCCACCCGTATCAACTGTTGACTCTCCATTTTACTGTTTTATTCTCCCAAGAATCTTCCAAGCTTTTGCTCTCTCTCTCCTGTGACATTCTTGTTTAACCACCACTATGGAGGAAATGGCGAAGAGCAGTCTGGAGGAGCGTGCAGTGCAGTAGAAATTCCGTTCTCTTTTCCTAAAATGAAGATGAGGTGTCTCCTGCAACACTGACATCTTTTCTTTCCCCACCAGCCTACATGGTGCTTTCTAGTGAAATGCAGCCATCATGGAGGGAGTTTCCTGGTAAACTCAAAGTTAATTTCTCTACTTCCTGCAATCACACTGTGTGGTGTCTTTAGCGTTAGGGTTTTTCCATCTAGTTATGATGAGCAACCAAGAGAAATGGCAACAAATGGAATTGTCTTGTGTGCCTCTGGAGCCTTGCTGTCTAATAACTCCTAGGGAAATAACACACACTTGGCAGTTAAGATTTTCATTTACAAAACCATGTCTTTGTAAACAGGTGTTTTAATATTGGTAATAGTTTAATCCAAACAGACTAAGAGCAAAACATTAATATTTCAGAGAAGGAAGGAATGCACCAACCCCTTAGCCTCAGAATACAACCTGTTCAGCAATAAATTAAAATCTAAATCAACACTCCATCTTACACCCAATTCTAAGCTTCCCTGATGTTCTAATTCAGGGCTGAGCTGGTGAGAAGAGTGAGGTATTTTCCTTCCTCTTTTCTTCTCTTTTGTGTCCTTCCTCTTTGGGCATTTCCTGGACAGGGTAGAGAACAAGGAAATAAAGGGGAAGGTACAGTTATTTAGAGCCATGGGTGAGGATTAAGTTATTCTGAAATTTAGATGTTCTTGATTAATAATACCTGACCATCAGTGAACTGTGTTGTTTAGATGTCCAAACACTAGCACCTCTGTAAGAAACACAATGTTTCATGAGGCACTTCACAAATACTCTACACTATGTAGTTTCTGGTGTTTGTTTACACCCTGAAATTCTCTCTTAATGGTAGCTCTCCTCCCATACCAATCTGTTCCTGCAGTTCTCTCTGGCCCCAGCAAGATGCTTTTGGGGGTAAGTTACCATCAACCTTTAATGGTCTTCTCTTAGGCCATAGCCAACTCAGACACCTACTCCAGGCCAAATGAAAAAGGCAAGCTTGCTCCTGGATGCCTGCTTATTCTGCTCTGTCATTGTGGCTGCCTCAGCCTTCAGAATTATTCAGAGAATGTTGCAGTATTCAATTCAAGTATGCCTCAAACATCAAGGAGTATGTGTGTGCCCTCTTGATATCCTTCTAACCATGTTGAACTCCTTGGCAGCCCCAGCAAAGGCATAATGAAGTATGTTTTCTAGTAGGTCTGTAGCTGAAGACAGGAATGCTAAATTCTTTTTCAAAGTACTCTCACTAAGTCCTTGTGTTCCAGAGGAAATCAAAATTCCCCCTTTGGGGTTCCTAGTTTTGTTAATAAAAGAACTTAAGGATGGACTGAAATGGAAGCACAGGGACGATTTTAATATCATTTTAAAGGAAAACCTCTGGGAGGGAAGTAGTAAAACATAAACAGCTTCCTGAAAGCCAGGAATGGAGCAGAGAAGGAAAATGGGCCATGCCATTTAAGCTGTCGTGGAGATCACACAGTGGACAAGCAGCCATGTGGCAGGCAAGAAAGCTTTAGAGAAAGGGTAAGAGAATCCAAAATGTTGGGATAGGGGAAGCCCACAGTGCTGATGAAGGTATGCTTAGAAAATGTACAGAAAGAGGCAAGGGAAAAATTACGCTTTCTGGTTAACTCAGAAAAACAAGCAAACTTATGACCCAAGAAGGTTCAGACTGTCGACTTCTGTGCTAGGTGCAGCAATTCTGAGAAGGTAAAGTGTGATACCTTAATCAAAGGGCTGGTTATTCTACTTACATCTTTAGCATGGCTTAAGATGAGCCCACCTTCCTAGGGATGGTCTCAGCCAACGTGATTGATCTAGCCATCTTGGAATGCTAGGTCTCCATCCAGGCAGAAGATTTCCCTTAATGTTTCTTTGCTTCTCCTCTAACACCAGCGGTCATGTAGAAAGCCAGGCATGCTCATGTGTGCATGTCACGTGTACAGTGACATAGCTGACAAGGAGATATATGGAAATTCACCCAATCACCCCAGATGTGCACCAACAGCAGGCCAAAGAATGATTTCACCAGTGCCCAACTTGGTGAAATGAATGAGCTTATTGGGATTTCTGGAAAAGTAAAGAGTGTGGGTGACCCTCAAACAGCTACATCACGACAAAGTCCCATCCCATCATGGATGACAACCTCATGGAAGCTGCACCATAGACTCCTGCTTTCAATCAACCTTTTATTTCTATCTATAACCTATCATCTCCCAAGATCAACTGCACCTGGTCAAGAAGGGAAATAGCTATAATGCCAGGGGATGGTCTCCTGACTCTCCCTAGACTTGGCTACCAATGTGATGACTTGCTCCACCTAGTTCTCATCACTATGGGGCAAAACCCAAGATGGCATCTTGTTTTGATCAAGGGAAAAGCACTCTGGAACACCATCCTAGGTTCAGTGAGAAAATCTGTCTCAAAGGAATAAGGTGGAGAATGGTAGTACAAGGTGAGAGCATTAAACTAAAAAATCATATGACCAAAGAAGTCTAGTTCCTTCCCTTTGCATCTCAGGAATCTTTATAACCCATTACTTAGATATGCTCCTAACTTCATCTTTATTTGTTGTAAAATTAAACCAAATACAGCATTGGTTCTGGATAGGATCTATTTTTTTCCTGCTTAGAGATATTTATAAAAGAAACATAAACTACTACATTATATTTTTACCTAATAAACACACTCCCCCACCTTCATAGAGCATCTCTGTTTCAATCTCTCCACTTCCTTTTATCATGTATAGTGAAGATGTTAGAAGTGTTCCTGGATATGTAGTATGAATATATGTTTGAACTCTTTCATTTAGCTCAGTACTACTGTGGCAACCAGAGTATAAGAAGAGTATAAGAAGTCATTAGAAGGTTGGAACTGTAGGTCCAATCACCCACAAATGTTTCTGCAAGAGTCATACCCAGACCTACCATGGTGGCACATAAAAAATTCAGCTATTGAACAAGGATGACACCAAAAAACATGCAACACTGAATGGAAAAGCCTCAACCCTACACAAGGAATGATAGGCAACTAAGGAAAGCTGGTAGTGGAAGATGTTTTTCCAAGGGAAGAACACACCAATCAATTGTTCAGTGCCAGGAAGTCAGCCCTAGAAACATACATTTTATACACTAAACAGGTTATACATGCATGCAGTAATATCTACTGAGAAAGAGAGGCCATGAATTTAAAGGTAACTAGAGAAGGGTACATGGGTGTCTTTGGATAGTAAAAGGAAGGGGAAGGTTGTAATTATATTATAATCTCAAAATTAATATATATATTATTAGGAAAATAAGACAGGAAGATCGTAAGTTCAAGGACAACCTGAGATCAAACATTTAACTACAATTATTACATTATCACTTCTTTTATAATGGAAAATTAATTGGAGCTGTCTTACAGTTCAGAATTTTAGTCTATTGTTGTCATGTCAGGAAGCATGGTGGTATGCAGGCAGACATGGTGCTGGAGAGATTAGCTGAGCGTTCTATATCTGGATCTGTAGGAAGCAGGAAATGACATGCCACAGTAGCCAGGCTTGAGCTTCTGAGGCTCAAAGCACTGCCCCTACTAACACACCTTCTCCAACAAAGACACACCTTCTCCACGGCCTGATAGTACCATTCCTGTGGGCCAGTGAAAGCCATTTTTATTCACACCACCACATTCCACCCCTGACCACCATAGGCTTGTAGCTATGTCATAACAAAAAATACATTTAGTCAGCTTCAGAAGTCCTCATAGTCTAGAACAGCCTCAAACCTGTTTAAAAGTCCCAAGTTCAAAGGCTTTTCTGAGATTTACCAATAGGAACACTATCAAAAATTTTAAAGCTTACATATTGAGAAATTTTATTTTTATAACCATGCCTATAATTCAGAAGTGAGCCATACAGTAAAGAGATTAAAATCGGGATCCAAGATGGCTGCCACAAGAGAACACTGTGTCTGAGGAGTAGGAGAGCAGAAACAACGCAGCGACCAGGAGACTGAACTCTGGGACCTAAAACGCCAGCATTGTGAGTGCCAAGTGAGCGGAACTCCTACGGTGAGAAAATCAAGTGGAAAAACCCTAGGGACACCCAGTTATTACCTGGAGAAATTTCCCAGTGACCAGCAGCGCACAGCTCTGATCTGAACGAGCAGCTGCACTGGGCGCCCACACCCGCAATTATAGACTGGATCTCACAGTCTCGCAGGCAGTCTCAGGAGGAACCGGTGCCGTTTTCACTGAACTGCACCCTGCCAGCTCACACTGCACCCAGGTTCTGCTTCCACCTGCGGTGTGCAGCGGGCACACACCGATTATCGGAACCACTCCAGATTGAGTGGATTGGGGGACCGTTTTGACCAGTCCGCACACTGCGGGGGCGCCCGCCAAATGCTTCCTCCAGCAAAAACTCAGTCAGTGTGTGAGTCCACCAGCGGGTCTGGGAGGAACCCGAGTTCTGCCTGAACCCACGGGTGAGCAGCAGGCGCAAACCAATCGCCTGAACCACCACAGACTGAGTGGATTGGGGGACCATTTTGACCAGTCCGCACACTGCGGGGGCGCCCCCCGAACGCTTCCGCCAGCAAAAACTCAGTCAGTGTGTGAGTCCGCCGGCGGATCTGGGAGGAACCCGAGTTCTGTCTCAACCCACGGCTGAGGATCCTGGGACCACCTTGACCAGACCACACACTGAGGGTGAAAACTGCACGCATCCGCCAGCAAAAACCCCAGTTCAGGTGTCTGTCCACGGGCCAGACAGAGAAGGCCTCTGGCACCATTTCAGACAGCCCTGCATACAGCAGATGCACACCAACCCAAACCCACTGTGCGTGCCCCATATATCATCTCAGACCCTGGTGCACAGCCCCTGGCACAGAAGGAGGTGCCAAATCTCCATTCCAGGGGAGAGCCCTTAGCAGCAAGCCCAGGGCAGAGTGCTCAACCCCCAGCTGACATCTCAAAACTGGACACTCAGACTCTAGCACAGAGAGAGGACTAAAGACTCCAGAACAGAGGGGTGACCAGCCTGCACTGCTCACAGCTTCTAGGACAGAGCATGAAGCTGGGCACACAGAGCCCACAACAGAGTTCAACTGAGACAAAACACACACCACAAACCACCGGAAATCCCTGATCTTCTTGAAGAATACTCCTGACACAAGAGATTGACAGATTCAGACTGAAGTACAGCCTTAAAGCACAAACAGCTCCTTGATTATATATAAACAAATGCCCAGAAATCGGCGAAAGAACTAACCCAACAAAAATCAGGACACCATGGCCCCACTGGAAACACCCAAAAGCAGTGGAGTTTTTAATTCAGCAGAGACACAGAAAAATTATATTAAAGCTTTGATTATGCAAATATTGGAGGAACAAGAGGAGAGACAAAAAGAGGAAATGAACAAGGCCCTCAAAGAAATGGAGAAGAAATTACCTGCCCACATACAGGAACAATCAAAGATAAA
>CM053764.1:96794943-96810554 GCA_028658305.1 Pachyuromys duprasi | reverse complement strand
CTGTTGGTGGACTTGGAGGGGGTGGGGAGGAGGGAAATGAGGGAGGGAGTGGGAGGGTAGGAGGGACTGAGGGAGGGGGCTACACCTGGGATTCAAAGTACCTAACCTGTGATTGAGATAAAAATAAATTAAAAAAATAAAAAAAGAGATTAAAATCCTGTTCCAACCAAATATTTTATTTACTCTAAAACTAACAACTTTTTCAGTTTTTTCAAATTATTTAACTTTGTATGAGATATTCCTAAATTCACCTCAAATCTCTCCCTGATAACATAAATATACATCTAATATATTTATTCACCATCTATCAGGGAAGCTTCCTCATCTCCAGACTAGTTTTGAGATACAGTAGCTACTCTTTGGTTGACTGGCTGGTTGGTTGGTTGGCTGGCAGTCTGTTTGGATGGTTGATTGGTTGCTGGTTGATTGGTTGGCTAGTTGACTGGCTAATTGTTTGATTGGATGGATGGATGGATGGATGGATGGATGGATGGATGGATGGATGGATGGATGGATGGATGACTGGTTGACTGGTTGGTTGGATAGCTGGTTGGTTGGTTGATTTTGGGGGTGGTGCTACAGTACTGCTTTTTATCAGCAGTTTTCCAAGAAAGAATACATGGGAGTAAATGTTTTAAGAGTTTCTTTATACTTCATTGAGCATTTGCTGAGTACAAATTTCTAGGTTGAAAATTCAGGCCATAGAGGAAGATAGTCCAGCCAGTCCCGATGAGACCTGTTAGACTAGGATCAGATGGAAAGGGAGGAGGACCTCCCCTATCAGTGGACTGGGGGAGGGGCATGGGAGGAGAAGAGGGAAGGAGGGTGGGATTGGAAGGGGATGAGGGATAGGGCTACTGCTGGGATACATGGATAAACTAATTAATAAAACAATAAATAAATTTTTAAAAATATAATAAAAAGAAAACTCTTTCCTTTATAATACATACATTCTACTTTCTATAGTGCTCAGTATTTGTTATAAAAGCTGAAACCACTCTAATTCCCTTATCTTTAGCACGCAGGTTCTATTTTGGAAGTTTATAGAATGTTTTCTTTATCCCCAATGCTCTAAAATATGATGGGCATTGTGTTGATAAATTTTCAATAATTCTTCAAAATCTTTTATTCCATAAAAACATATCTTCATGTTTTAAGCAAAGACTTTGAATTATATAGTTGATAAACGTTTTATATCAATTTCTCCATACCCTCACTCTGAACTGTCCTGACTTTGGGGTGTTTGTTTTTTTTTCCTCTTTAATTTTCATTTGTTTCTGTTTGTTTTACATTTTAAGCTTGTAGTACTTACAAAATTTATTTTTCATTTCACCTCACCAATTCATTCAGTGTCTTTTCTAATTTTTTTAATTCTAAGACTTTTATACTCTTGAATCGTATATTTATTAGTCTTTCTCATCAGTGTGACCAAAAACCTAACAGGATGCAACTTAAAAGAGGAAGAATTTATTTTGGCTTGTGCTCAGAGGCTACTGTCCCATCACAGGAAAGGCAGGGCAGAAGTAGGAGAGGCTCGTGGCTGTGGTAAAAGGACCATGGAGCAGTTTGCTCACATCTCAGACAAGGGTGGGGGCTGCAGCTGGGATAAAGAGTGAATAAACTGTAATAAACAAAAAATAATTAAATAACTAAAAAGGAAAAGAAGCACAAAGCAGGACAGGGGAGGGGAGAGGAGAAAGAGAGGAATAGAAGGAAACCAAGAATCACATGCACCTAGGGAACTGTTCCTAGTGACCTTCTTCCTCCGGCAATACCCCATATCCTAAGGATTCCACAACCTCGAAAACAGTACCGCCAGCTAGGGATCAAGTGTTCATACACTATAGGGGACAGGCTCATTTAGCTGCAGTGTTCCACCTCCAACCCCCATATGCTCACAGCCATTTTGTAACACAAAATGCATTCAGCTCAACTTCAAAAGTCGCATAGCCTTGCGGTTCCAATACTGTGAAATTACCAAAATTCTAAGTCTCTTCTGAGACTCGAGGCGGTCTCCCAACTGTGAGTTTCTGTTAAATCAAAAACACAAATTTATGCTTCCAATAGATTATGACATGGAATAAGCATTCATAATCCGAAAGGCAGGGACAAATGAGAGCAAAGCAAAGCAAAGCAAATACCAAGTCTTTCAGCTCCATGTTTGGCGTTTGCTTCAGTGGCATCATGTGGGATCCAGCTCTTCTGCCAGCACTATCTGTGACTGTTTATGCCAGCTCAATCTGTTGCCTATAGCTTTCATTAGCAAATAGCCAATGTTTTCAGGGTGCTTCCCTAATCTCCTGAGATCCACACTGCAGTTTAGGCTTCACCCTCACAGCTTCAATAGCCAATGCAGGAGCTCAGAGCAGGAAATCTGACACCTCTACACAGTGCCTTGGCCACCTTACCCCTGCCTTTCACAGGCTTACAAACCTGCACCACAAATTCTGCTTCCAGCTTGAGATATTGCCAGGCTTGCCAGGACGACGGTGGAAGCCACTTCCATATATCTCCATGGCTGAATATGGGAAAACTTGTTTTGGCAAGCTCTTTAGGGGTGCCACAGGGGTGAGAGGTGGGAGGTTATTCCATCCAGTAGCACTCTCAGTTTTGACTTTGTACAAGCCAAGATGCCTTGATAGATATATGGTGCCCTGCCTTCAGGAAAGCTTACCTATTGTTCCAGTGCAGAGTGTGGGGTTACTGATCTCTTTAACAGCAAGAGCCAACAGCCACTTTGTCAGTATTTGTCCTGTCCACAGTGTTCACTGGGTTCATGATCTTTTTCTTACCAAACTTAACATTTTTCATCTTTCTATTCAATGTTCTTTGTTTTCCCCCTCTTCTTCCTCTTCTTCCTCTTCTTCCTCTCTGTAAATCTGGGTAAATGAGGTGAGTAATAACCATGTCACCACCTGAAAGCTATGCTATCCTGACTCTCCCTCTAACAAACAGGTCAGTTACTTTTGAATTCAGCCTCACTTAAAATTTCAGGACCTGAATATAACAGTAAGAGTCTTTGCAGAATGTTAACAGTAGTACCCTCTCGGCTAGTTCCTGGTAGTCTTTGTTCCACTTTGAAACCTTGTTGAATTCAGTCTTTATTGTCTTCTTTCTATGGGCCTTGTTTTCTATTCTCCCATCAGCATGACACATGAAGCTCTTCACAGCATTCTGAGACTTCTCTAGCTATAAACCCGTTCCAAAGGTGCATAAACACTATTGTCGGTTTGTCATAGCAGTGACTCCCTCTGTATTATGTAATGTTTTTACATTATCATGACCAAGAAACTAAGAGTTTTATTTTGTCTCGGGTTTTTGAAGGGATACAACCAATATGGTGTGGCAGGTACCTCTATGGAAGGAGAAGCCTGAGGCAGCTTCTGCCTCATATCCCAAGAGACAAGGAAGCAGAAATGGAATAGGAAGCAACATACAACTGTAAATAAACCTCAAGGTCCATCCCTAGAAATCTTTTTTTTTTCCCCAGCTAGCCTACCTCTTAGAAGCTACCCAACTTTCCAAACAGCATTAGTCACTGGGGACTAAGTGTACATGAGCCTATGAGGACATTTCAGATTCAAACCATAAAAGCTCCTCATTTTGAAGAACCCTGTTCTTTATCCATGGTTAAAACCTTCTTCTTATCTCTCTTGTGATACTGATGATAAATCCTTTAAAATGGTCTTTCTACCAAATCTGGCCTTTCTATCTTAGTTGTTATCTTTGATTCAGAAACTGTCCTATATGTTTGACAATGCTTGATTGCCTCATCACATTTATAAAATAAAATACCAAAACCAATTTTGCACAGAAGCAAAGCTTTTGTGCCAAGTTTTATAATCGGGGGGGGGGGAGAGAATCATTTAGATCCATCAGTATCACCGTGTGGAGATAATTTCCTCTTAGATTTTTCAGGTTTCATGGAGAAGACTCTCTTGGTCTCCTTCCAGAAGAAGCCTGCTTGAGCCCACACAGGAAATAAAACTGAAGCTTCAGCATTCATTGTACACACATGACCACTATTTTCAGTCTGAAGCTCCTGATCTCAATTATGTCAGATATCCCTACCCAGGCACTGTCTTCATCACTTGAAGGAATAAACTTCCAGTTCCACATGGGGAATGCACAGTACCCTAGGATCATGGAGCAGGCACAGTGGAACTCAGGCATCTGACTATTGCTGCCTGACAACAGCTCCCGATGAGTTCTTAAAAGTCCTTCATATGGCCATTCCCAAGTCTTTGACAGGATTAGTAGAGCTAGATTTTGAATTCACTCACTGTAAACTAAAATTTTATCTTTTTCAACATGTTTACTATGATTTCTCTGGGTTTCTAGTGTTTAAAATGGTACCATCCTTTCTGATCCAGGGCATTGCAGCTTCTGAAAGAGACCCTTTTACTTTGCTTGGGTATTGAGAGGGAATTAAATTAGATTCATTCCACTTTCATCTGGAATTTATTTAACCTCTGCTACTTTCCTCAACTTTATTGGGGTAACTTAAGCACCGAGAACTGTATTTACAAAAACATAGGCTTTTGTTCTTCTTGAGTAAAAACCTATAATTAAAATCCCTAGGACATGCAGGGCAGCTATGACAGGTTTTAAGAAACTGCAAGATGGTTTTCCAAAATGGCCATACAATTTTATTCTCTAACTGATAGCATACAATAGTTCAATTTTCTCTACAATATTTGGCACATTCAGATTTTTAATATTTCAGTGTGCATGTAATGGCATTTCATTTTAGTTACAAGTGATATTTCTCCAATGATTTCCTAATGAGCTTATTTTTAACTGTGTTTTCTTTACTGAAATGTCTATTTATATCTTTTGCTCATTTGTCTGTTTATCTCATTACTGAGTCATGAGTGTTTCCTACATATCTCAGATATGTGTGCTGTCATTATCTTCATGTACGTGTTGTGAATAATTTCTACCAGTCTGTGGCTTGCATTGATATATAATTTATAGCATTTTAAGTACTTCCTTATTTTTATAAAATACAACTTTTATTATTTTTTTATATCTTATGTTTTTACTTTTTAAATCTATCAGTCTTTGATGCCCTGCTGGGTAGTCTTTCAGAGGCCTTCTGTGACAGGCTCCTGGCCTGTTCCAAGTCTTCTCTCACTTCCAATGTCTCTCCTGTTTGCCCTTGTGAATGAGATTAAGCATCTTTCCTAGGGTCCTCCTTGTTGTTTAGCTTCTTTAAGACTATTGAATTTTTTTTTACATTAACACAATAAAGCTATCCATAGTACTCTTACCCTTACTTCAAGGGCAGAAAAAGATTAAGTATTTTTCTCAATGTTGATGCCTAATAGAAAGAAATTTTAGCCTGTTTGATGGTTGAGGCTGTGTTATGGAATGCCCAGTTTTTGACTCCTGAATAGATTATGGGGTACACCTTCCAAACCTTGCTTTACGTTCTCATTTTACCAGGTGCAATAAGCACTGACTGCCAAAGGTTCAGAGGTTTGTATATCCTTTTGGAATTTTCTATAGGGAAAGAGATATTCTCCAGCCAAAATCAGGCTTTTCTCTGTGGGAGTGACAGGGATTTTGTTGAATATACATCATAGTTAACTTCTTCCTTTGCCCTTTCCTAATTTCTTATATTGATCTTCAGACCACCACCTGCCCAGTAAGATTTCTTACTGTAACTCTTGGAGCATCAAAACATGTTTCTAAGGACGTAGGAGAGTTATAGAACTGGTCTGAAACATGCAGAGAACTGCCTAGACTCTCACAGACCATATCAGTGCAGAAGGAAGATCTCTGAGCTGTCTAGAGAAGGGCTTATGGAACCTCTCAGAAGATAGAAGAAACTTCAACTTTCTCAAGCGAAATTAGCAATTTAATTTCTCATTAGTTTTACCTGTAGCTGACTATATAGATCTAAAAGAAGCCAAAGAAGTACATGTTTAATAGATAGAAATTGTATCTGGTCCGTATTATGACATATGTTCATACTTAAAACTAGAAATGGTAACACTTCGTCTTTTTCGTGAAGACAGATGTTTCATGAGACTAAAAGATGTGTATCATTATTTTACCAAGCAGTATATGCCTCTGTGTTTTAGTTATACATGAAAATACTATTGAAAACTGACAGCTTACATTGATCTCCAAGAACAGACAAATACACCCCAAAATTTAATTCATAACTACTGAGCTCATGTGGACATCTTAGCTTCCTTGACACCCAATCCTAATAAAGTTTATGTCATCTGAGTTAGTTTGTCTTAACAAAATTGTGTATTTCTCACAATTTAAGTTTTATTTCAATGTTACCTACACTTTTCTCAACAGATAAATATATGTTTTAAAACTGAAAATAAATAAACATCGTAAAGGCAGCAAGAAAACAACACATTATGAAGCCAAAAGGAAACTAATGGATCTTTGGAGTTTAAACTGAAGATGATTGCCTTCTTTACCTTGATCTATACACAGTTTGTGTGTTCAACATTCTGCTTACAAATCTTCACCACATGATGATATAGATTAATAGCCAATATTACAGAGAATATAGAAAAATCAGATTTTACATTCTCCCTTTTATAGTAGTTTGTTTTTATTCTTCACCCAATGAAAGAAAGTTGAATTCTGCCATTGGAGTGTGAGTCCATCAACAGGCACTGAAATTTGAGCAGTTCATAATCCAAAGAATGTGAAAACACATTAAATTAGGGTATGGTTTATAGTTATAAAACATACAAAAGTCATTCTTACCATTTTCAAAATGTAAATAAGATTTATATTCCAGAAGAAGAAATGAGGTGTGTAAAGCAACAACATGAATGTGACTGTCCAAAATGACCACAAGCAATAATATTAACTATTGCTTTTAGGTAATTGTGAATGTAAATATATATATATATATATGGTTTAATAAAGTTTTCTCATCTGGGCTGATGGAACTTCCAGAGGTGGATGGTAACTCCTTATTATTGAAGACGTTATGTACTTCAGAAACAGAGCCCAGATACTCCTGAGCTGGATTGACTTTTTTTTCTTTTATATTAATTTTTTTATTAATTACAGTTTGTTTACTTTGTATCCCAACTGTAGCCCCCTCCCTCATTCCCTCCCACTCTCACTCTCCCTTCCTTTTCTCCTCTCATGCCCCTCCCCCAGTCCACTGATAGGGGAGGTCCTCCTCCCCTTCCATCTGATCCTAGTCTATCAGGTCTCATCAGGAGTGGCTGCACTGTCTTCCTCTGTGGCCTGGAAAGGCTTCACCCACCACCCCTTAGGGGGAGGTGATCAAAGAGCAGTCCACTGAGTACATGTCAGAGACAGTCCCTGTTCCCATTACTAGGGAACCCACTTGGACACTGAACTGCCATGGGCTACATCTGTGCAAGGGTTCTAGGTTATCTCCATGAATGGTCCTTGGTTGGAGTATCAATCTCAGAAAGGATACCTGTGCCTAGATTTTTTTTTTCTTTACAGACCTTGAAAGAAAAATTCTCAACTTCATATGGAATAACAAGAAATCAGAATCGCTAAAACAATCCTCTACAATAAAAGATCTTCTGGAGGTATCACCATCCTTGATCTAAAGCTGTACTATAGAATAACAGTAGTAAAAACTGCATGGTACTGGCATAGAAAGTAGCTGGTGAATCAATGGAATCGAATAGAAGACCCAGAAATAAACCCACACACTTATGGACACGTGATTTTTGACAAAGATGCCAAAGTCATACAATGGAAAAAAGACAGCATCTTCAACAAATGGCGCTGGTCTAACTGGATGTCTACAAGTAGAAAAATGCAAACAGATCCATACTTATCACCCTGCACAAAACTAAAGTCCAAGTGAATCAAAGACCTCAATATAAAACCAGACACACTAAACCTGTTAGAAGAAAAAGTGGGAACTGACTTTAACACCCCCCCCCCAAGGACTAGGTTTTCAGCACCAGAAGCCACTATGCAAGCTTCCAAAGGAGAGATGCAAACCAGTGTTCCTACCCAACAATGACACCTAACAACCACATTAATAACCAACAAGGCATGATAACCCCAAGGCTGCAGTAGTGGTGCAGATATGATGGTGGTAACAAACAGCTCTCTGTTGGACTAAAGATATGCTCAACATGCTGGAACCTAAGTAGCCACTCAGTGCTAGTGAGGACATGGTATTTAGAGAAGAACCTACAGTCACTAACTTACTAAACCACCATAATTTTTAACAATAACCTGTAAACATTTGTCTTTATACCCACAGAAAACCAGCTAAACAGAATGCAGGGTTGTGCAGCTCATGCCAAATTGATGACATCTACAAAATACTCCCACACCTAAGGCAGAGGTTATGTTGCAAAGAGGGGGTATGTAGATTGTAAAGCCAGAGGATTAGGGAGTTTGCCATGAGATTGTGCTTCCTAGGAACCTCAGAAGCTATACCTATCACGTCTCACCAACATGACTACCCAAATGTGAGGTGAAAAGGGACAATCCCACTGGACAAGCCAAAGTGGATTGAAAAAAATCCCACATGGCCTCAAGCCTACACAAATAACTACAGGCAACTGAAGAAAGCTGGGAGTCAGGGAGGAGCAGTAGTCTTCCCCAGAGAAGAGCAAACCAATTGGTTAATGGAAATACACATACAAGTATCATTATGCTGACTGAGCAAGTTATATTTAGAAAAAAACATATATGTATATCTTTGTGCATGCAATAACAATTAGTGTAAAAAAAAAGAGGCCATGAATTTGAAGGAGAGTGGAAAGGCGTGTATGAGAGGGTTTGGAGTGAGGAAAGGGAAGAGATAAATGTCATACTTACATTACAATCCCAAAAGCAAAATTAAAGAATTACAGTCCTTATTGGCTGGTTTATTTTTGTTGATTATACATTAAATTATGCTGGTGCCCCATAGGGATTAGTGAGAATTTTTGATTTATTTATTTGTTTGTTTGTTTGTTTGTTTGTTTGTCAAGACAGGGTTTCTCTGTGTAGCCTTCGCCGTCATGGACTTGCTTTGTAGACCAGGCTGTCCTCAAACTCAAGCACTCCATCTGCCTCTGCCTCCCTGAATGCTGGAATTACAGGTGCGCACCACCGTGCCCAGTGAATTTTGGTTTCTTTAAAAACCAGTTATGTTATGTGACTATGTTTTTGTTTTAATCCCAGGTGTGGAATATGGTGCTGCTTCAGATTGCCCACGGCCCCTGACTATGATTTGTCTTGTGCTTTAGGAGGGGTGTGATTTTGCCAGCTGCAAGTAGCTTACATTTGGAATTCTGGGGACTCTTGAGAGGGTGTAAGTGTGAGAGCTGGAGAGGGCCAGTGGCAGTGGCTGCTCCTCCTGCTGCTGCTTTTGCTACTATGGATTACTGGATTGCTGTTTACCGGATTACTGGTTGCTGGTTGGATAAATTCTGATGCTAGAGATTGGACTTGCCCCAAGGAACTCCATGCCCCCTAATCAGCAGAAAGTAGTCTAAAGAGCTCTATGCCTCTTTTCTCTTCTAGCTTTCTTTCTCTCCTACCTTGTGTTACAGCAATTGGAATGGAATATGTGTGAAAAGATGATGGACATAAGAACCCGATAACATAGCCAAAAGGTGATCCTAGGTAGGGACTTTTTTTTCTTTGCAATTCTATTGTGACCCACTGAACAATTGCTTTATTTTCATACAGGTAGAAAGTTATAGTCATGCTGCAGAGAAGCCCCATAAAAATTGCCAAAAAAGAGAAAAAATGAACAGCTAAAAGAAATATTAACTTAACTAAAAGAACAATGTTTAATAGCAGTTCTGGTGAGGGCTGGTTAAATGCCTAGAAAACCACCTAAAATTAGTACATCTTTGTAGGTATGTGGTTGCTTTTGCCCCATTTACCCCAGCTTAAGGGTATTTGAAAACTACTGTTTACTGAAAAAGTTCATGATCTCTCCTAGCAGCATTCTAAGTTTATGGATTTTCCTACATATGGTCAAGAAAAGGTTGGCACTAGCTGTGTTCTGAGTTTTATATACTTGTAGTCCAGAAATGACTTCCGTCCCTCCCAGAAGCTATGCCTCCCACTCAGAAAAACCACAGTTCGGTGCCCTCAACAGTGACATTTGCCAAATAACCTCATGCTGTTTCTTTGAAGATACATTGTATGTTTCTTCTACTAAAGCATAATTTGGAGCTGGTGAGAAAGTTCACTTGTTAAAATCCCTGCTGCATGAGGACCAAGTTCATATCATACCCATGTATGGAGCAAAAGCTGGGCTCATCAGCACTTACCTATAACCCAGTTCTGGAAGCCATGGGCAGAGCCAGGAGGGTCCCTAGGGCTTGCGAGCTAGCCAGCCTAGCTAATTCTGTGAACTTTGAGTTCTGTGGGAAATCCTGCAAAAAGATAAGGGGAGAAGTCACTGAGAAATAATTTGATGATCTCAACCTTTGGCCTTAATATATACCCTCACACATGTCTACACACACACACACATACATACACATCCACACATGCACATCTACACATACACACAGAGAGATACATATAAAAGGTAAGATGAAGAAAAACCCAACATTGATTTCTGGCCTCCTCAAGTACCCATACACATAAACACAAATACACATATTAGAAACCAATTAGATCAATCTGATAGTCAAAATCCCTAAGCATCAGTAAAATTACATAACATATGTAAATAAAAATGAGGTTCTAAAAGGTGGTTTACTTAAGCATAAGGAAATCTTCCTCCATTAGTTTTACATTACCAGCATATATGTGCTATACAGATGACAGATTTCAATATGACATTTGCAGATACGTATATCACTTATTTTGCTAATATTCACCTCTTCTCTTATTTCCTCTAGCCCTCTTACTGATCCCCTTCTCCATAAATAGTACTCCTTCTTCCTCCATTTTTATATTTTTAAGACTAAATGCACATATCAGATTTTTTAATGCGATATTTTTCTTCCCAGCTCTGGTTTATTTCACTTAGTCTGATGCTCTTCACTTTCATTCCTTTTCCTACAAGACAACATAATTCAGTTCTTATTCACAGCTGAATATCATCCCGTTGTGTATGGTAGGATTCTCCTTCATTGTACGCATTCCTTGTTAATAATTACTTGAGCCCACACTAGCATTGCCCAGGACACAATACTTTACATGCACTGTGAACTTCAAAGTCAGAAGCCCAGAAGAGTTGTCTGTGACATAGCCAGCAACAGGAAATCCTGACGCTGAATTAGTTATAGAAGGAATAATAATCACGACTCCAGAAAGTATCTGTGGTTAATATGACACACTAGGTTTTCATCACAGAGTTGCAAAACTCGTGATGATGAGTTTCATTGATATATTTCAAACAACTAGATATTCTTACATTGCAAAGGCCAAATTTTCAACATGTTACTGCGAATGGGTATTTTACATAACCATGTAGATACCTAGAAATGAGTTATTCCAAAATGTCAGTCAAGGCAATGGCAAGGCATATTGGTCCAGTACACAGGCTCTAGAGCTGGCTTACCAGAGTTCACGTATCAACCTCACCTGCTCCCAACTTTGTGACCTCGGTTTGTTTATATGACTCCTTTTGTCCTATGCTCCCACTTCAGTACTTGGACATTTCATAATTTCCTTTTTACCTACAGCTAAATAATATCCCGTGGTCTGTAAGTCAGAAGAGGGCAGTTGGTCTGTAGGAATGGAGTCATAGGTGTCTATAAGCCATCACATGGGTTCTGGGAACCCGAACCAGGTCTGCTGCAATAAGCGCTCTTAACTACTAACATTATACCTACATCATGGGATTACTACACTGGCTAAACGCAGTCATACATGCAAAGCAGTTAAAACGGTGCCTGGCACACAGGACTCACTTGGGAAGCATTAGGAGCTCGGGTTTGCTGAAGCCACATTATGAAGCTTCCAAATGTTCTGCCCTAGTTTAGTCACTCCTGTAAGCTTTTGTGTGTACACGTCATCTCTCAGCGCTTCCGACCATTTAAAACTGTGAATATAGCATTTAGACATAAAAGAAGAAAAACCTGAAGCAGCTGTTTTTAAAGCATCGTATTGTGAAGAATTGTGCCCTACTTACATCCTGCCTGTTGAACAGTACGGCCTTCTATACCCTAATCTTAGAACGGAAGAACTCACTGAGCTGCATCCTGGGCCTCTGTAGCTCAATAAGGGAGCCAGCAGGCTGCAGGGATAATACAACAGTCATCCACCGGGCACACCTAGTGCCTTTAGGAATAGGTACAGCAATCGCTTCTTGCCTCAGACTACCATCTGTCATTCTTTAATTTATGCCAATTACCCTTTTTTGAAAAATCCAAGTAGCTGATTTTCTGAATCATTCACTAATGATTCAAGCCAAAGAATTAATATAATTGTGACTGTCCTTTGTCTTCATCTATCTAGATAATAGACTGGATGGCTCAGGAACCACATAGGCCTATTTGCTCATGGTTCTGGGAGCCGAAAAATGCAATAGCAAGAGGTCAGCAGAAGCTGCATCAGTAAAAATCCACTTCCTGATATACAGGTAGTATATATCATTTCCTTCGATGGTAAATGAGCTGTAGAGGGTCTCAGTGCCTTATAAAAGTTTTGTTTGAGTGTGTTAATTACATTTAAATAATGGGTTTCAATAGTTTAAGGTCTTTTTTTTTCTAGATTTGACATACAAGAATCCACAAGCAGCACTGGTTTTCCTGGGCCTGGTTTACTGCATTCAATATAATTTTTTCTAGTTCCATTCATTTACCTACAAATTTCACAATTTCCTTTTTATTTACAGCTAAATAATATCCCATGGTATGTAAATCAGAAGAGGGCAGTTGGTCCGTAGAAATGGAGTCATAGGTGGCTATAAGCCATCACGTGGGTTCTGGGAACCCAAACCAGGTCCCCTGCAATAAGCGCTCTTAACTACTAACACTATCTTTAATCCCCAGGTCGTTCAATTTCTAGATAGTAATCATTCTGACTAGAATGACAAGAAATTGAAAAAGAAGTTTTAATTTGCATTTCTTTTATGTATAATGATGTTGAACACTTTTTAAAGTATTTATTAGACATTCATACTTCTTCCTTTGAGAATTCTCTATTCATGTCTGTACACTACCACCACCCATTTTTGATTGGGTTTCTTGTTTTCCTGATGCTTTGATTTTTGAGATATTTGTGTCTCCTAGGCATTAATTAAATTTGGTATGTATAGCAGAAAAAGATTTATTCCATTCTGTAAGCTGCTACTTCATTACTTCCTTTGCTATACACCTAAACTTCATGCTCATTTAACACAAGTCAAAATGTTACTCTCAGTAAATAATACTGCATGGTATTAAAGTCTCTAATTCATTTTCTATAGCTTTACTTCACATCGATAGAGGACTGGAGTTTGTACTATACAGAACTTCAGTTTTAAGGTGTGTGAGGTGCTGGGCAGATGATGCCATTGGTAAAGTGTTTGCCACACAAGCTTGAGGATCTGAGTTTGTCTCCATAGCCCACATTTTAAAGCTGGGCATAGTCAAGCAGGTAGCACACACCTTTAATCCCAACATTCAGGATGCAGAGGGAGGCAGATCTCTGAGATTGAGACCAACATGTCCACACAGCATGTTCCCAGACAGCCAGGTCCATATAATGAGATCCTAACTGAAACAAAAACAGAGACAAAAAAAAAAACCCAAACAAATAAACATAAAACAAGTTGAGTCTGGAGAGATGGCTTGCTGATATTGCAGGGAACCCAGGTTCAATTCCCAGAACCCACATCACCCAGTGCCAGGGGATCTGATGTCCTTGTCTAGACTCTGTAGGCACCGGACATGTATGTGTTACACAACTGCACATGCAGGCAAAACACTCATACACATTGTCCTAGTTTGCTTTATATTGCTGTGTTTAACACCATAACCAAAAGTAACCTGAGGAAGAAAGGATTCATTTGAATTACCTGTCTTGATCAAAGCCACCATTGAAAGAAGCAAAGTAGGAACTCAAGCAGGGCAGGAACCCAGAGACCAAAACCGTTGCAGAGACCATGAGGTAGTGCTGCTTAATGGCTCGCTCTCCATGGCTCATTCAGCTTACTGTTTCATACAATGATAGTCCTCCTGATCAGAGATGGCAACACTTAAAACAGGCCCTTCATGTCAATCACCAATCAATAAAATGCTCTCAGGAACTTGCCAACAGTCCAATCTAATGGGGACTTTTTTTTTCCAGTTGAGGTTTCCTCTTTCTAGTGACTATAATTTGTGTTAAATTGGGGGAGGGGGACTAATCACCATATGTGTAAAATAAAATTTTTAAAACTTCTTAAAAACAACAACAAAAGTGGGCCTGATGGAGCATGCTTATCATCTCAGTGCTGTGGGATAAGTCTGTCTTGGGAGCCAATGGCTGGCCTAGCCAAATCATAAAACTTATACTTTAGTGAGAGAACTTTTCCTTACTCCATTCACCCCTTCCTTTCTTCTTTATACCCTCCATTTTCCTACAAACATTACCTAAATACCACTATATTTCAAAATCATCTCTAAGTATATGAGGAAATTTTAAGTCTATTTATTAAAGAGTAATTAATTTATTTTTACACATATGAGTGTTCTATCTGCATGTATACCTGCATTCTAGAAGAGAGCATCAGATCATATTAAAGATGGTTGTGAGCCTTCATGTGGTTTCTGGAAATCAAACTCAGGACCTCTGGAAGAGCAGGCAATGCTCTTAACCACTGAGCCATCTCTCTAGCCCTGACATAATTATTTTTTAATCAGAGATCTTACAGTTAGGTAAATTCTGTGCATCCATTTCTATGGCTCTGGGAAGTAGAAGCATTTGTGAATGCATAAAAGAGCCAATGAAGTGATGAGGAAATGAGATTGTTGACATGGGCTGTTCCTGTCAAGGGCCCAGTACCTCAGAACTATGGGACTGGCAAGGTTTTACCAGGATGAGGCTCAGAGGGATGACAAAGACTTCCTCAGGTAAAAGTTTACTAAGGATAAACTAATGTTTGAAAAACCTACAGTGTCAGCTTCCTCTTCTTTGACGTTTACAGCTGAATATTGCTCTCCTACAGAGACTAGCTAACCTCCCCACCCCCTGTCCCCACTTACATAATAAACAATGCAGAGAACATGTTAAGATTCTGGGTTGCCCAGATGTCCCTCAGTTGAGGAATGAATACAGAAATTGTGGTACTTTTACACAATGGAATACTACTCAGCAATTAAAAAGGAGGAAATCATGAAATTCGCAGGCAAATGGTGGGACCTGGAAACGATCATCCTAAGTGAGGTATCTCAAAAGCAGAAAGAAACATATGGTATATACTCACTTATATAGACCTATAGGGTAGGAAGGTCATGCTGAAATCTACACTCCTAGGGAGGATATACAGGAAGGAGGACCCAGGTGGATATGATCAATGCTCGTTTGGATGAACAAATGGGATGGACATTGAGTGGAGGAGAAAACAAGCAACAGGACAGGAGTATGCCAAGGAGTACCTCTGGGGGGGGGGGTCAATGTAAAGATGTAGCAGAGCAGATATTAAGACTTGCGATCAAGCCTTTGGCAGAGGGCAAGAAGTGATGATAGAAATGGAGGAGGTT
>CM053764.1:96772114-96794443 GCA_028658305.1 Pachyuromys duprasi | reverse complement strand
GGAGTATGACAAGGAGGACCTCTGGGGGTGGGGGGTCAATGTAGCGATGTATCAGAGCGGATATTAAGACTCGCGGTCAAGACTTTGGCAGAGGGCGAGAAGTAATGATAGATCTAGGGGGGGGGGGGTTGGTGAGACTTGGAGAGAACAAGAGCTCCACAAAGACCAAACTGAGCAGGGCATAGGGGTCTTGTATGAGACGGTTTCTACAATCAAGGACCATGTGTGGATATGGCCTGGAATCCCCGCTCAGATGGGGCCCATGATAGCTCGTTGTGGGACTGAAGACCCTAGTGAGGGAAACAGGGACTGTTTCAGTCATGATCTTGATGGCTGACTCTTTGACCCTCCCCCATACAAGCCGGGGAGTGACAGACTGGCTAGATCCCAGGGGAGGGAATTGCAGCCAGCCCTGAGGAGACAGGATGAGCTGGGTTTGGATGGAAGGGGAGGAGGTCCTCCCCTGTTGGTGGACTTGGAGGGAGCAGGGAGGAGGGAGATGAGGGAGGGAGTGAGAGGGTGGGAGAGAATGAGGGAGGAGGCTACGCCTGGGATGCAAAGTACCTAACCTGTGATTGATATAAAAATAAATAAATTAATAAAAAAAGAACCACAGAAGCACAAATATCCTCTCATTATATACCTGATAAGTCTTTGGACTCATAACTTATCTGCTTTGGAAGATCAAATTGTCACTCAGGCCAAAGCAATAACCAACTCTGGAATTTCACTTTGCAATATCACCTGATTTTCTCATGCTTTTAAAACTGTCACGAAAGCAAAAAGAGTACAGACATTCTTTGATATCTTTCAGTTTTTAGTGTCTGATTGCAAGCTTGGAGAAAGCATCTCTGCAAAGCTTACTAATGTTCTTAAAATCTTGACACTACTGATTTTCTCCCTTGTAGATGCTCTTCAGACCCAGAGACAATCTGCAACAACCCATGTATTCAAATCTGAACACCTAAGGATCATAAGAGAAATTTTGCCACCAATCTTTATGTAACTGGAATTTGTGACTGAGTTGGAGGTCTCATTGAATGTTATCTTACAGCACCTCCTGGTGTTTAGATACTAAAGATTAAAATCTTAGATCCTCAAGGCTTATATTTCCCCTAAAGCCAGAGAAATTAGAATGACTTTTTTATGATAGAAAGAATTCAAAACAAATTAACTTGCAAACTGTTTGAAAAATAAATAAGCAGGGATTCTAGGTGTGAGTTATCCATTTACTTGTCAAAGGAAAGAAAATGACACCTAGTTACAGGATAGTCCCACTTTAGGAATCAATTTGCCAGCTGGTTTCCAGCTAGAGTTACATCAAAGTATTTTTAGGTAAATTATTTTTAGTTATCCACCAAAATAACTGATCATCCCTTAGAAACTAGAAGATACATTCTTGTCACAATTACAGCTCTAATCAGTCATAATGCCTTTGTCTTATCAAAGTTGCATGGCTGGGTAGCAACTTCTCAAGTATTTGGTTGTATCTCAAGTCTCACTCAACCAGGGACTGTGGTGGAAAACACCCTTCAGCCCATAGAAAGGCTGGGATTATTGGTGAGACTGTCAATCCCCAAACACATGCTAGCTCTGCTAAAGCCATGCACATGCTCAGCTGGGCCCTTAACCTCAGCTCATTCTTGGAAGTACTCAGAATGCACAAGGTTTACCAGAAAAACAGTAGGGTAGTAAGTGCTGGTGGGGAGAGAGGATCAAAGGAAAAAGAGCAACATAGCCCCATTTATCTAATGTTGAGGAATTAAAGCCATTGACGTAGGTCCCCTTGTACCTACATTTTCTTTAGACTTCTGGTAAGGTCATCAGCCTACGAAAGAAAAGAGTGGTAAGGAAGCACACTTGGTACATTTTTCTGTATCTGTGTCTCTGAAATAATTTGGATGAATGGGAGATTGGGGATGTGGAAGCCAAATTGTTGGAAGATTATCTGTGAATTTCATTTATCCAGGCTGGCCCTCACCACAATTCCACAGGCAATTCAGAGTCAACTAGAGTTCATGTCTCCCGTGTGGATACTGGACAGACAGATCAAGGGGAAAGAGGGGAAATATTTGTCATGGAGCTACATAAAGAACATAACAGCACAGCTGATTTCTTGCTAATGTCATCCATCTGTAACGAATAGCTAACATGTCTTGGTACGAGCCCAATGATAAGCTGGAAATGTGAAAATTCAGAAATCGGTTATTCTAAAATGATACTTCTACTTAAGCTCTTTGTTTTCCAGTTTCTTCTGCTTGTGTATTATTAAAACATTTTTATTCTACTGGAGATCAGCAGGTGCCTTTTAATTATTCAAACCCCCCTGGAAACAAAATTACTTAATGTAAGTACATCTGAGATTTAAACATCACTAATAAAAGCCATTTACAGTTCTGAAGGAATTTGACAGATGCATTTACCATTTTGTTAAGAGAAGCAATCAATTTCTCATTTGGCTCTTTAAAAACGTTTGTCTTGTCATAAGAATCACAGATAAACAACCAAAAGAAGACGGTAATATTTGTGTCAGAAATACAGTGTACTTTTGCAGCTATATAAATTCTATCCAGGAAAATCCATTTTGTTTACAGTTTCAAGCAACTGTGTATATAATAGTTTGCCATGTTATCTCTGTCCTATAAGTACAGAAAGAATTTGTTCATTCGGGAATAAAAGAGCCATCTGATAATTGACAGAGAGGGAGATACTGATGCCATAACATAAAGAGGCAGTCAAAGTAAATAACACAAATGTAGGCATAAACATAAATGTACATGTCAAACACGAAGAGGCAAGCAAGACTTGAGAGATTGTACAGCTACTACTATGTGAGGAAGAATGGTCCGTGCTTAACAATGTATGTTGTATGTTTTAAAGCAATTTTATCTTCTCGTGGGAAGCTGGTTTTCTAATTGTCTTCCAACTTTAAATAAAATGGGAGGGGGCGGTTTGGGATGGAAATTTTAAGTGCAGCTGTTCTGATATGAAAACCTCCAGAACTTCATCCTTGAGCCAACCAATAAAGAACCTGTCAACCTTTTACAACTTCTGAAAAAGCCTCAAGCTAGCATTTATGCCCACCCCAATATATAAAGGTTGCCCTTGGTTAGGATTTGACTCTTGGGAAATTATTTTGAAAGAAAAAAAGTTAGGGAGGCATAAACACAAGCTGGTAACACAGAACAGAGGGGAGGAGTGGTGAAGGGAATAAGAAACAGGGCAGGAGGGAGGGAAGAAGAGAGAGAAGACTGGCTTTCCTGGTGTGGTGAAGAATCACTGCACATTCTTCTATAATGATCCTTACGTATGAACAAAACACAATTCTGCTCTTTATGTCAAAGTTCCTGTAAATGACAACAAAGTCATGTCCCAAGAAAGTAAAATAAGGCAGAATATAGAACTCATGTGCTTCAGCAGCTCAGGGAAATGAACATAAAAATAATTTGTGCTTCAATGGCACACCAAAAAAACCATTTACAGTTAGAACTAAATCTCTAGATTTCAATTTGTGAACTGAACCGTTTCTTTTCGTAGTTGTTTTGTTTTGTTTTTGCTTGTTTTCTGAGACAGGGTCTTTCTATGTGATTCTGGCTGTCCTGGAACTTGCTGTGTAGGCCAGGCCGGCCTTGAACTCACAGACATGACCCTGCCTCTGCCTCCCATTTCTTTTCTTCAGCCCTCTTTTATTCTACTGAGACTTACTTGCAATTAAACCAATGAATTGATTTGCTCTTCTTTTTATGGTTTACTTAAGATTAAAACACTGCTGTGATTGTAACTAAGTTGGCCGAGTACACACCCAGCATGCTTAAACATGTTTCATCACCAGCAATTCCCCCTTCACCTTCAAAGAAGAAAACAGATCATTGTACTTTAGGTTTTAGTCAGTTTCTCTTCATAAATATATTCCTTCCCTCAACTGTCCTTATGCTGGTCAATTAAAAGGTATCTTTAAGGGACAATGCACACAAATCTCATCAATCTTTACTAAAGCCACACTTTTTTAAATTTATTCACTTTACATCCCAACCATAGGCCCCTCTCTCATCTCCTCTTCCTCTTCCCCCATCTCTGTCCTCACACTCCCTCCCTCTTCCCCCTAGCCCTGTGCCCAGTACACAGAAAGAGGGAGCCCTTTTTTCCCTACCATCTGACCCCAGCCTATCAAGTCTCATCAGGACCTCTGCATCCTCTTCCTCTGTGGCTTGGCAAGGCTGCCCCGCCAGGAGGAAGTGATCAAAGAGCAGGTAATAGAGTCCATGTCAGAGAGAGCTCCTGATCCCCTTACTAGGAAACCCAAATGGAGACTGAGCTGCTTATTAGTTACATCTGAGCACGGGTCTAGGTCCTCTCTCTGCATGGTCCTTGGTTGGTGTATCTGTCTCTACAGGCCTAGCAGAGCTCAGATTTTTTGGCTCTGTTGATCTTCTTATGGAGCTCCTGTCCCCTCTAGGTCCATCTATCCCCACACTCTTACATAAGACTCTCTGTGCTCTGCCCAAAGGTAGCTGTGAGTCTCGGCATCTGCTTTGATCCCCTGCTGGATGAAATTATTCAGAGAACATCTATGGGAGGCACCTGTCCTCCTCCTTCTCTTCAACCACTTCCAATATCTGTTCTATTTGCCCTTCTGAATGAGAATTAAGCATCCTCCCTAGGGTCATCCTTATTACTTAGCTTCTTTAAATCTGTGGATTATGGTATGTTTATCATTTATTGTATGGCTAATATCCACTTACCATGTGGTCTTTCTTTGTCTTGTTACCTCACTCAGGATGATCTTTTACAGATCCATCCATTTGCAAATTTTATAACATCCTTGTTTTTGATCGCTGAGTAGTATTCATTGTGTAAATGTACCACAATTTCTGTATTCATTCTTTGGTTGAGAGACATCGGGATTGTTTCCAGTTTCTGGCTATTACAAATAAAGCCACTGTGAACATAGTTGAGCAAATGTCCTTGTTGTATGGTGGAGCATCTTTTGGATATATGCCCAAGAGTGGTATAGCTGGGTCTTCAAGTAGCGTTATTCCCAATTGTCTGAGAAAGCACCAGATTGAGTTCCAAAGTAGCTGTACAAGTTTGCACTCTGATCAGCAATGGAGGAGGGTCCCCCTTTCTCCACATCCTTGCCAGCATGAGCTGTCACTTGAGTGCTTGAACTGACTCATTCGATGGGTGTAAAAGATGGAACCTCAGAATCCTCTTGATTTGCATTTCCAGTAGAGTGATTGCTGTATTAGTGTACAGACCTGGGTTCAAATCCCTAGCACCCACTCACAAAGTCAAACATGGCGTTGCAAGACCTAGTACCAACACCTCTTTGTGTCTTTTAAACTGTTGATATTTCTTCCTCTAAAGCAGTGGTTCTCATCTTTCCTAACACTGTGACCCTTTAATATAGCTCCTCATGTTGTGGTGGCCCTCCAACCATAAAATTATTTTTGTTGCTGTTTCATAACCGTAATCTTACTACTGTTATGAATAGTAATGTAAACATCTGTTTCCTGTTGGTCTTGGATGACCACTGTAAAATGGCTGTTTGATTCCCCCAAAGGGGTCATGACCCACAGGTTGAGAACCATTTCTCTAAAGGGAAGCAACAAAGACAATCATACCTTGCCTATGAGGATGTGGCCTGAAGTTTACCTTTGTAATTGCAGTGATTTGGGGAGTTGAGTTTTATATTCTGAGTCATAAATCAAAAAGTCCAACTCAAATGCTGAAAGGAAAAAGAGCTACTATCAGAGGTGACTTCCTGCAGGTGGGAGGCAGCTTAGTTTGTTGGTGATCACAGGTAGCAGGATCCCAAGAACATGTGGGACCTGAGTCGTGATAATTAACTGTTTCCTCCATAATCTTCACTTTATACTGTTACAGTTGACATGCTTACAAGTAAGTCTCCACTGCATCTGCAAAGCCAGAAACACAAGAGGAAAAACTGACATCATCAGTATTTTATAACATCTGCAGACCTTTTTCTCTTTGCTTATGCCTCATGAGATAGCATTCTAGCTTTGGTTCCAAGTGTTGCACATTCACTCACTGGATTTCCTATGTCCTGCCATTCTCCAAGCAGCCTCCATTAATCTAGATTCTCAAGGGGCTCCCGGGCTATTACATCCTTTAAATTGAAGACTTGCTTTTGTGTGTGCTTCATGGGGAATCCGCACTGAAATTGCTCTCTTATCCTTAGATTGGTGAAAGATGTTGATTTAAAACAGGTGTGTACGTAAATTCTTTGCTTTGTGTAAAAAAACATTCGAATGTTACTCTCAGCTTACCCCTAAAGAGTTGCATCGAGGTATCTTTTCTTTCCCCGGGCTGCCTATTTAAGAACCATAGTCTCTTTCTATGCTGGTAGAAATGAGCTTTTACAACACTACTGAGGAGTGCAGCCATAAAGATAAGAAGGTAAATACACCTAATAGAATCTCTAATGAAATGCTCCCTTTTCAAAGTACTTGAGGAACATTGCTTAAAAAGGAGAAATTTTGTGGAATTTTCAACTTTTTTTGTAATGTATAAATATTCTAAATGTCAGATAATAAAGTAAACATATTTTTGGCTGTCCAGAATTCAAGTAAAGGTGGGCAGGTGTGGTGACCACCTGTAATGCCAGCACTTGGGAGGCTTGTTACAGGCCCCCCCAAACCTTAGCACAACTGACACCATGATAGAAATACCATTCTGTCGTTGTAACACAGTGTAGTAGCAAGCTGGCGAATAAAGACCTTTATTGGCTTGGACCTGTGTGAGTAGTCTTCTGTAGTGGATACCTTACAACCTTTCTGGAGGTCCCTTTGAGGTCCCTAGAGACCAGACCTTGAGACACCAGGGCTCTCAGAGCCCCTTGGTAGAAAGAAGAGTGAGGTAGTCAAGGGGCTCCTAAGAAGTGCAATCTGAAACATTTCAGGGCCCCAGGCTCCCTTGGATCGATTGCCGCCTTCCAGTTTCCAGAATCTGTGTAAGTCACTGGACTCCCCAGGTCTGTTCAGGCACTTAAATTAATATATGGAAACCGCACCTGGTTGTCTTTATTATGTGTTTTTCTGCACGTTTCTGTCAGTTCCGTTAGGTGGAGAAACTGATCTAGACTGGAATGGGGCAGAGCTATCCGAGAGTGCAGCCCTCAGGCCGCCTTTCATGCCCCACGTGCCAGCGGTGGCAGTTGCTGCTGTTGCTATGGTGACATGGTCAGAAGACAGCCCTAGAACCAGTGGGACCTCTGCCTACGCCTGAACTGCTCCAGAGCCCAACCCATTCGTAAAGAAACCAAATGGTCAGATAGGAAGGATACCAAAGAGGAGGGTGTTGTTGACAAACAAACGGGTGGTGGTTCCCATACTCCCACCCACCTGGGGGCAACTAAAATTGCTGTGTTACTTTGGCCCGGATATTATTCCTAGAATTGGGTTGCCACTCTACCTGCGGTCCCCGAACAGTCTGGTCTTCGGGGCCATAGTTTCTCTAAATCTGGCAAAGGTCCTAAATGTTGATTGGAAACTGCATTGTATCTAGAGGCCACAATGCTCGAGCCAGGTTAAAAAAATGTTCTTGAGACCAACGAAAATTGGACCAACCTCCTACATTTTGCCCTCCAAGGGCCAGCTGCACCTCATACCATGAATTTCATAGTCCAGAAGTTACTAAGCATTCCTTCCTGACATCCTTAGGAGCCCTGCAACAGACCCAGACGACTAGTCATCAGATGGATGGACAGGCTGTACCCTTGCCTGTGTCTGAGCCTGCCTACAAGTTCTAGCCTGTCGACTTCGCATGAGTAAAAGATCCCAGCGTGGAGCCAATGTGAAAAGGCCTATGTGCTGTGGTCTTTGCCTCCAGCAGTAAATGGTCACCAATGGAACCCTGTGAACCAGCACAGTCCACTGGAGAAGGCTACAGAAGCTAAGGACAGATGCGTCAACCAAGTCCTCCAACGCCCTAAAGATAACACTAGCACGGCTCCTATCATTGTGGTTGCCTAATTTCATCTTTTTTGTCTCTGTGTGGAAAAGCCTCAAAACCCTCATAAGCCAAAAAAGTCCCAAATCAGGGAGCTCATAGCCCATCGATGCAGTGAGTCCCAACCCATCTTCCAGATAGACTTTCATAAAATATTCCATCCAGGGGGTATTGGGAGATGGTTGACTCACTGCTGGGGAGGAGCATACCCCTGCAGCTGTGGATCTGCTGGTGAAGAGAAGGAGCTCTGATCTATTTAGTACTATGCCTGCCTGGCTGACCTCTCCCCCAAGCTGTCAGAAGCCAGGTGACTACTGCTGTGCTCAGTGGGGCTGCAAAACTGAGACCTCCTGGGGGCACACTGATCCCTTCATAGTCCTGAAACTGTTTGCACCTGAATCTAGATTCTTGGCTTCTCTGAATGCAGCAAAGTGTCCCTATTCTCATTCCTATGCTGCTGGGAGCAGGCATCCTGGGCTCTACTGCACTTGGAACTTAAGCCCTAGTTATGGAGGATAAAGACTTAGAGAGAGAGAAAAAAAAAAAAAACCTCAGTACTCCAGTGTCATTTAAACATAGACTTGGGCCATCTACAATGTTCTGCTTCCCATCTGGAAACCCAGTTAGATTTCGTAGCTGAGGTTGCTCTTCTGAATCAAAGACCTCCTCTTTATGAGCCAAGGCCCAGGGAGAAACTTGTTGCTTCTGTGTCAGTCTGTCAGGGATAATTAGAGACTGTTTAGCCATGGTAAAATAATAATAATAATAATAATAATAATAATAATAATTATCCCCGTAAAAGAGAACGAAGATGTCAAAACTCTAACAACTGGTGCCAATCATTGCGCTCCTGGTCCTCCTGGTTAGCTACCCTTCTCACAGCTGTAGTGAAGAGCCACTAATTCTTCGCTCCCAGCTTTCACTGTAATACCCTGTTTGGTCAACTGCCCACCTTCCTATGTAAAACAGAGAATAAGGTTTGTTAAACTGCTAATGCTAAGTAGACAATATAACTTCCTCCTCCTAGATAAGACAGCAATTTTTTATATTTTTAATTACACTTTATTCATCTTGTATGCCACCATAAACCCCTCCCTCCTCCCCTCCCAATTCCACCTTCCCTCCCCCTTCTCCACACATGCCCCTCCCCAAGTCCACTGACAGGTGAGGTCTTCCTCTCCTTCCTTCTGATCCTAGTCTATTAGGTGTCATCAGGAGTGGCTGCATTGTCTTCCTCTGTGGCCTGGTAACGTTTCAACCACACCCCTTAGGGGGAGGTGATCAAAGAGCAGGCCAAACAGTTCATGTCAGAAATAGTCCCTGTTCCTATTACTAGGGAACCCACTTGGACACTAAACTGCCATGGGGTACATCTGTGCAGGGGTTCTAGGTTTTCTCCATGCATGGTACTTAGTTGGAGTATCAGCCTCAGGAAAGACCCCTGTGCTCATATTTTTTAGTTCTGTTGCTCTCCTTGTGGAGCTCCTGTCCTCTCCAGTTCTTACTATCTCCCACATCTTTCGTAAAATTCCATGCACTCTGCCCAACAGTTGGCCATAAGTCTCAGTATCTGCTTTGATATTCTGCAGGGCAGAGCCTTTCAGAGGCCCTCTGTGACAGGCTCCTAGCTTGTTTCCTGTTTTCTTCTTCTGATGTCCATCTGCTTTGCCTTTCTGGCTGGGGATTGAGCATTTTAGCCAGAGTCCTCCCTCTTGATTAGTTTCTTTAGGTATACAGATTTTAGTAGGTTTATCCTATCCTATATGTCTATATCAGTGAGTATGTACCATGTGTGTCTTTCTGCTTCTGGGATACCTCACTCAGGATGATCCTTTCCAGTTCCCACCATTTACCTGCAAATTTCATGATATCTTTGTTTTTTATTGCTGAGTAATATTCCATTGTGTAGATGTACCACAATTTCTGTATCCATTCTTCAGTTGAGGGGCATCTGGGTTGTTTCCAACTTCTGGCTAATAAAGCTGCTACAAACATGGTTGAGCAAATGTCCTTATTGTGTACTTGAGCCTCTTTTGGATATATGCTGAGGAGTGGTATAGCTGGATCATGAGGAAGTGCCAGATTGATTTTCAGAGTGGTTGTACAAGTTTACATTCCCACCAGCAATGGAAGAGGGTTCCTCTTTCTCCACAACCTCTCCAGCATGTGTTGTCACTTGAGGTTTTGATCTTGGCCATTCTGGTGGGTGTAACGTGAAATCTCAGGGTCGTTTTGATTTGCATTTCCCTGATGACTAATGACATTGAGCATTTCTTTAAGTGTTTCTTTGCCATTCGATATTCCTCTATTGAGAGTTCTCTGTTTATCTCTGTTCCCCATTTTTTAATTGGATTACTTGATTTGTTGCTTTTCAACTTCTGTAGTTCTTTATATATACTGGATATTAGCCTTCTGTCAGATACAGGGTTGGTGAAGATTCTTTCCCAATCTGTAGGCAGTCGTTTTGTTTTGATGACGATGTCCTTCACTTTACAAAAGCTTTTCAGTTTCAAGAGGTCCCATTTATTGATTGTTGCTCTTAGAGCCGGTGCTGTTGGTGTTCTGTTCAGGAAGTTATTTCAAGAATTCAAGGCTCTTCCGCACTTTTTCTTCTAACCAATTTAATGTGTCTGGTTTTATGTCAAGGTCTTTGATCTACTTGGACTTTAGTTTTATGCAGGGTGATAAGTATGAATCTATTTGCTTTTTTCTACATGTAGACATCCAGTTAGACCAGCACCATTTGTTGAAGATGCTATCTTGTTTTCCATTGTATGGTTTTGACATCTTTGTCAAAAAACAGGTGTCCTTAAGTGTGTGGGTTTATTTCTGGGTCTTCTATTCGGTTCCATTGATCCACCATTTTGTTTCTATGCCAGTACCATGCAGTTTTTATTACTGTTACTCTATAGTACAGCTTGAGATCAGGGATGGAGATGCCTCCAGAAGATCTTTTATTGTAGAGGATTGTTTTAGCAATTCTGGGTTTCTTGTTATTCCATATGAAGTTGAGAATTTTTCTTTCAAGGTCTGTAAAGAATTATGTTGGTAATTTGATGGGAATTGCATTGAATCTGTAGATTCCTTTTGGAAAGGTGGCCATTTTTACTATGTTAATCCTACCAATCCATGAGCATGAAAGATCTTTCCATCTTCTGATATTTTCTTCTAATTCTTTCTTCAGAGACTGGAAATTTTTTTCATACAAGTCTGACTTCCTTGGTTAGGATCATACCAAAATACTTTATGTCTTTTGTGGCTATTGTGAAGGTGTTGTTTCCCTAATCTTTTTCTCAGCCCTTTTGTCTTTTGTATACAGGAGGGCTACTGATTTTTTGAGTTGATTTTGTATCCAGCCACTTTGCTGAAGGTGTTTATCAGCTGAAGGAGTTCCCTGGTTGAATTTTTGGGGTCACTCAGGTATACTATCATATCGTCTGCAAATAGTGATACTTTTACGTCTTCCTTTCCAATTTCTATCCCCTTGATCTCCTTCAATTGTCTTATTGCTCTAGCAAGGACTTCCAGAACTATGTTGAAGAGATATGGAGAGAGTGGGCAGCCTTGCCTTGTCCCTGATTTCAGTGGGATTGCTTTAAGTTTATCTCCATTTAGTTTGATGTTGGCTATATGCTTGCTGTATATTGCCTTTATTATGTTGGTATATGCCTGGTATCCCAGATCTCTCCAATACTTTAAACATGAATAGATGCTGGATTTTGTCAAATGCTTTTTCGGCATCTAAGGAGATTATCAGATTTTTTTTCTTTCAGTTTGTTTATATGGTGGATCATATTGATAGATTTCTATATATTGAACCATCCCTGCATACCTGGCATGAAGCCTACTTGGTCATAGTGGATGATATTTTTGATGTGTTCTTGTATTCGGTTTGCAAATATTTTATTGAGTATTTTTGCATCAATGTTCATAAGGGATTTTAGCCTGAAATTCACTTTCTTTGTTGGGTCTTTGTGAGGTTTAATTTGACTCATGCTCAAAGAACCAGTGGGAAATATAACAGGCTCCCAGATGTTAGTAGGCCCCGGACCTCAGCACAACTGATGGCATGATGGAAGGACCATTCAGGCTTTAGAACCTAGCATGAAGGCAACAGCACCTGGTAAAATGAGAACAAAGACCTAATCCATCATTGCCCATAGTTCTGGAAAAGTCTGAAAATACATTAATTTTACTTGCCTTTTGGCTTCTGTATTTCCACCTCTGGTTAATTATTCTTGCTAACTTAAGTGTGTCTTTTGTGCTTAAAAGCTCACCCTGAGAAAGGCTCTGGACTATACTCAGGTCCCAAACACCCAGTATTGTCTCTGAACAGCTAATAAAAACGTTCTGTTGGCTTGAACCCATGTCCAAGTAGTCTTCCCTGGTGGATACCCCACAACATCAGAGATGATATCTTTGAGACAGTCAGGCTAGCTAGACCTCAATAAATAAAGTGGAATATGATTGAGAAAGAAAGTCAAAGTCAATAGTAAGCCTCTACAAGAGTCTGAAAGGTGAGCTGTTTGCACAAGTACCAGCATATGTGTGCACCTTCAAACATACAGACACATACCATACATACTTACACATGCAAAAATAATAACTAATGAATTAGTCAGTAGGGAAAGCAAATGATATTTTATACAGATTTGAGTTACCCCCTCATCTCTGAGACTATAAGTAAAAACCAAGCCTTGCTATGAAAATATAACCCCAGACAAGCTTCTAATCCAGTGGTTCTCAACCTTCCTAACACTATAGCTCTTTAATACAGTTCCTCATGTTGTTGTGAACGCCCAATCATGTAATTATTTTGTACAGCTATATCATAACTGTAATTTTGCTACTGTTATTAATTATAATATAGATATCTGATATGCAGGATATCTGATATTCAACCCTTCAAAGGGTTCATGACCCTCAGGTTGAGAATCACTAACCTAAGCTATCTCACTTGCCCTATTTCCTCTCCTAAGCCTCCCCAGAGAGAAATTCTGGACATACTGCTCTTTAGTAGAATCCCATTTTAACTGAAAATACAAAGAAGGGATGAATTTTCTCTCACAGAATGATAGCTAAGCTAGTGAGTTGAAAGGAAGACTAGTAAACAATAGAGATGATTCTCTCCTAAGCAGGACGGGACCTAACAAGTTTGGGGAAATTCTCCTAGCTTGTCTGCTGTTATTCATTTTAAGACAGGCAATTGCAGCTATGCCTGGTGAGCATGCTTATAGTTTCAACTACTCTGGAGGGTGAGCTAGGAGGATTGCTTGATCTTAGGTAGCCCAGGAAACACAGTGAGAACCTGTCTCCAAAAGAGAAGAAGAAGATAAGGAGGAGGGTGACGAGGAGGACAAAGATGAAAGAAAGGAAGGAAGATAGAAAGAAAGAAAGAAAGAAAGAAAGAAAGAAAGAAAGAAAGAAAGAAAGAAAGAAAGAAAGAAAGAAAGAAGGAAGGGAGGGAGGAAGGAAAGAGAGGACAATGAGAAAACATAGGCAAACTCTAAAAGCTCCTATCTGTCTATGTTTAACTTCAGACAATCACAATTTATGTAAATACATTCAGAATTTCTTAAATTAAACTTTAAGACTAATAACTATAGTGGATGGTACTGCTGTATTATCTTTCAATCCACATTCTAATTAAGCATGAAAATATATAAGAATATTAAAAGATGCTGTATTCCAAGGAGAAATTAAACAAAATATTTGATTCCGCTAGGAAAGAATCTCATGGCAGAAACAAAGCTTCGTGATTCTGTGTAATAACTTCCAGTCTGTGAAAAAAGACATATTGAACATTAACTCATTATTTAATTTTTACTGGATAAATAATACAATGTGAAGGTTCTGATAGAGCCTGTACCTCTAACATAAATCAATGTGTTTTTACAGTCAAAGAGGAGTTTGCAGCACCACCATCTGAGACTAAGAAGGAGGGCTGATGTGGTAATTCACATGCCAAACTCAGAGAAAAGAAAATATGCTGGGTCAAATTTCATGTTTGTCAACAGTTTCATGAATGAACCATGTGGACCTTACTACTTAGTGGCTACAGGAATGATATGAAGTGGAGACTCTTGTAGAATTATGATGCTTAAAAATACCTCCTGAGCTGGAGAAATAGCTCAGGAGTTAAGAACCCTTACTGTTCTTTCTAAGAACCCAAGTTTAGTTTCCAGGACCCAGATCAGGTGGCCCACAACTGATGGTGACCACAATTTCAGGGAATGTGACACCCTCTTCTGACTTTTAAAGACTTCACTCACTCATGTGGCATACACACACACGTATATGTGTAAATAATTTTTTTTAATTATAAAATTCTTGCTTTTTGTTATCCATTTCAGAAGTGTGGTTTTCTTTCTATTCCCAGGGAAGAGATTTCTTATCATCCTCTGACAAAACATCTTAGCTCCTTTAGTTTGCAGTTTGCTGTGATGCTATTTCTCTGTGTCCTGGCTTTTATTGATATTGTTGTTCTCACTCGCTAGACTGTGTTTGTTCTGGATGTTTGCTCTGGATTTGCTGCTAAATAGCAATGTATTCCTCTTAACCTCTCATGACTCTACTTATTCTCACTGTACTCTAAGGCTCTAAATATATAACTGAAAACATAGTTTTCTGTTCCATTGGAAGCTGAAATGACCCACAGACAATCCACAGCGCATGATGTGCACCTTTTTGCCTGAGTATGGTTGCTCAGACTTGTAATACCAGCTTATGGGAGACTAAGCTAGCAAGACTGCCGTGAGTTTGGGGCCAGCCTGGGGTACACAGTGAGTTGCAGACCAACCTAGATTCCAGAGAGAGGTGTTGTCTCAGAATAAAATAGAGCATGTAATAATCAACTGTTTTTTTTTAAAAAAGGAACTAAAAGAATAATACTACTTACAGTGGCTACATTTATCCAAGGCAATGGAAGATACTTATACTGAAAACATAAAACAATAATGAATCAACTGGAAGAAAATACAAAACAAAGGTATCCTGCCTTCATATATTAGAAAAACCAATATTAAGATGTTCATATTACCTGAAACATTCTATAAAGCCATACAAACATTTGCTGCTTTTCATAGAAATAATAACAGTATAATTCCCATGCAACCATAGAGAAATGTGAATAGTCAAAGAAATTATGAAAAAATGGTGGAAGTATTACACTACTTGGCAAAATAACTTGATACTGACATGCATACATACATACATATATACATCTGTATAAAGAGAGATAGATATATAATTACATATATGCATGTATATAAGGAGAAAGAGAGGAAGAGAGAACATGCACAAAAATAAGCTCATGCACGTGAAGCCAAGTAATAAAGAGGCCAAAACTCCACAATCAGAAATGGCAATCTTTTCAATGAAGTTTTGAGGAAACTACTCATCCATATTCAGAAGTCTGAAATTGGACCATGAAATAGATTGAAAGTACAGGAATGGAGAATAATATGCCATATTTACATAGATCAAAAGAAACCATAGTAACTATATTAATGTCAAACAAACCTAACTTCAAAGCAAGGAAAATAAGCAAGACTAAAAGCGGTGCTGCAAACTGATAGTTTTTTAAGAAAACAGAGCAACGCTGACTGTATGTGCATCTAATAACAGAGTATTAAAATACATAAGCAAACTCTGATAGTACTGAGTACAAATAGCCAAATACATCATTGTGTTTAAGGACTTTAATACCTTACTCAGTAATAAGTCAAGAAGACAGAAAATCAATAAATTTCCTGACTACCTATCAGTCTACATCAATCAACTTTATCTGACTGATATTTATAGACTATTTTTCTCAATAAAATCAGAATGTACATTCTTCTGCAACTTAGAACAGTCATCACAATGAACTTCATTATGGGCCATAAATCACACATTAAAAAATATATAAATGATATAAATTTAAATAGTATTCTTTCAAACCACAATGAAATTAAACTTGAAACACCTAACAGAAAGGCAACTAGAAAAATCACCAAATATTTAAAAAGTGTAGACATTTGAATTACCCACTAGCCATATAAAAACATATCAAGACTATTTTAAATATACCCTACACTAAATTATTCTAAGAGTCAAAGTCAGTATTTAAAAGTACATTGCCTTTCTACACATCATTAATAAACAATTTGAATTTCAAATGTTAACATAATGCTATTTGCTGCAGCACAGGAAAACAATAAATATTTAGACACAAATAAAATAAAGCATATGCAATTAGAAAATTATAATGTCCTGATAAATGGAATTGATCAACATAAATTGGTAAGTAGTCCATGTTCATGTCCTGGAAGCCTCGCCAGGGTCAAGAGTTTAGATATTCCCAATTTTAACTATAAAGCAAGAAGATTTCAAAAATCTCTTACAAAGTTGATGTGAGAAGGAAACAGACTTAGAACAGAAAAACCATCCTGAAAAAGACTAATAAACCAGAGTATTCATATAACCCCATTTTAAGATTTATTGTACAGTTTGTTGTTTGTTATTTTTTATTTTATCCATGGAAAAGAGTCTCCCTATGTATCCCAGGATGGTCTTGAATTCATTTTCTTCCTGCCTCGGTGTTCTAAGTTCTGTGATTGCATTGTGTACCATCATCAAGCTGCTGACATGGTGTTGTTAAAATAAGACACAGATTGATAGAACAGATTAGAGGCCACAGAAATATATTTAAACAAATGCTGTAAATCAAATTATTTTTCTCAAAAAACCAAGGCAATTCAATAGGGAAAAAAAAATCAAGTAAGAATGGATAATACACCCAAAATATAAATGGAAAAAATTGAAGAAAAATCTAATTACCTTGGATTTGTTGATGAATTTTATGTTATGTTTACTTAAAACATATATTTTACATACACACATACATACATATGTATCATATATGTATATCTATATAGTATGAATGAAGAAATGTTACTTGGAGTAATAATGCTGCTAAGAATCATAGACTAATCTAACAAAAAACTCAGTGTTGATTAATTTTTAAATACCATAGCAAAAATATCATCTATGAAAGAAATACTAATGAATTTGAGAATATATGTTAAAAGATGTTTTGCTATTGAATGGACAAGGTACATAGGAAGAAAAAACATGTGAAATATATGTTTAAGTGTTTCTATCTTATATATATGAGTTCAGTAAAAATGAACTCACCTCATTTTAAAAGTGGTCAATATATGTGTGTGTGTATATATATATATATACACATATATATATATATAATCACAGAGAAAGATATAGATAAAAATGAATATATGAAAATACATTCAATATTATAAATCATAAGAAAACAAAGATAGTCTTATCCATAAAAACCCAGGAAAGAATGCAATTCAGAAGAACTGTGAAAGAGAGGAAAGCTGGTAAGGAATTTATAATGCCCAGCAGAGAAAGCCAGCAAACACTTTAGTGCTTCCTTACACTAAGGTGGAGGGGTGAATTACCAGTAGTCCAGCCAACAAGAACAACCGATAAAACTATTTTAAAAAAACAGAAAACAGCTATTAGCAATGGCCTCAAATTCAAATAGCTCCAACCCACCCACAATTTAAAGGCCACAGATGATCTGTTAGAATAATAATAATAAAAAACACCAGTATCTAACTATGTGATTTAAGATGATCTGTCAAAACTGGAAACCCATATGCCCATATAAAGGCAGCAGAGATGCCTCTAGTAGGTAAATAAATAAACCACAGCAAGCCCATAGCACAGAATACTACTCAGTGTATAAGCAAGAATTACCAAGCCACACAAAGGCACTAATAAACCTCAATAGTATTGCTAAGTAAAACTGGACAATCTACAAAGCTCCACATACTCAATCCTGCAAATAGAATACCTTAGAAAAATCAAAACCATACATACATACATTAGTTGTTCTTACGGTCTTTGAAGGGTCAATACAAGTAGATAGAGCCCTAATCATTTTTAGACAGTGGTTCTGCTGTGTGTGACACTATAAAGGTAGATACTTGACACTCTGTATTTGTCAAAACACATCGAATTTATAATGGAAAGAGCAAACTTTGTCTACTTTGAACGTGTGCTCATCTCAATATCAAGAGTATACAAAGAACTCAAAATACTGAACATAAATAAAACAAATGACCATATTTTAAAATTTGATATAGAACTTCCCAAAGAGTTCCTACAGGATGAAACACAAATGGATGAGAAACACATTTATAAAATGCTCAACATCGGTAGCCATCACAGAAACACAAATTAAAACTACTTTGAGATTTTTATCTTATCCCAACCAGAATGGCTAAGATCAGTTAGAACATATGACAGTATACCCTGGCAAGAATATGAGGCAAGAGGATTCCTTTATTGCAGGTGGTAATACAAACTACTACAGCCAATATGGAAGTCGTGGCGGTTACTCAAACATTGAAAATTAATCTACTACAAGATCTAGCTAAACCAACTCTTTGTCATGTACCTAAAGAAATCTTTTATATCTTTTTACAAAAATGCTTGCTCATCTACATTTATTGCTGCTCTATTCATAACAGTCAGAAATTGAAAACAGCATATATATCTATCAACAGATGACTGGAGAATGAAAATGTGGAATATTTGCACAACGGAATATTACTCGTTCGGCTCTTAAGAAAAATGAAATCATGACATTTTCAGGTAGATGGAGCTAGAAACAATCATCCTGTGTGAGGTAATGCAAACCCAGAAAGGCTCGCATGGCACGTTTTCTCTTTTATGTGTATGTTAGCTTTTAAGCTTTAGATATGTGTGTTTCGTTCAAAATATTAACAAAGGTTAGGTAGCAAATAAGGGACCAGGGAGGAAATGACCTTCCAAGGAAAGGTAAATAGAAGATAGTGTTGTAAAAGGATAAAGGGGAAACTAGAATAGGAAGATTAAGTGAGGATAGATAAGAGTGCAGGGTAGAGGAGGGAATATGGAGATGGATGAGTTTTTTAAAAAGCCATATCAAAATCTACTACTGTAAAATCTTCCTAACATATATACACATAAAAGAGTTTAAGAGGAGTCACTGTATATTGGGTGACACACTGCCCCAACTAACCATCATATGATACCAAATAAAAACCCCACTGCCAGGAAAGAGTCACATCTTCTTGAGTCTTTAGCCAAAGGGACCCCATAGACTCTCCGGCCCAAACATAGGCTATTGCCAATGTTACTGATTATCCTCCACCACCTGACAGTAAGACCCTATTGCAGAAGACACCACACGCTTATGTTTGAATGTGGCCGAATGAAGCTGGTACTTAACTAGAAGCTTCACCCCTACCTACTAACATTCACAGTGCAGGAAAATACTACACATATCACTGGAGGAATAATCATCAATCTCATCCAACTGTGAATCTCACAAGCTACAATAGCCACCTTCCTGAAAGGTAAACCACTCATGCAATAGTGACACAGTGTTATTGGAATAAACAGTCACTTTTTGCTTGGATTTGAGGCATGTTTCATGAGGTGAAACCTTTGCCTGACATTGTTAATGAGGACAAGAACAGGAGGCTAGATTTGCCATGGGCCCGCGACACAAATCTACTACATTTTTGCTGCTAAATGAACATTGCAATAAAATGACGCCTAACAGCACAGTGATAGAGCTCATACATTAGTGCCTTCCTCAGTTCTCATCTGAGAAGCTACTAGAGACCCACAACTAGACAGTGTGCAGAAGACTTTGAAGCACTCAGCCTTTGGGGGGGGCGGAGGATCTGTATAAATCCCTCCCTTCAGAGCTCAAAGACTTATATGAAAGATGAGACAGAAAGATTCTTAGAACCAGAGGTGATAAATAACTCCAAGGAAATAGGGTTTTTCAGACATAATAAGGCTGATGCATATGTGAGCGCATAGAAACCAGGACAAGCTAAATTTCTTACTGTTGGAATAGGCAGGAGAAAATAAATGGAATAATCTATTTGGTGATAGCTTGGAGTTGAAGTAGAATAAAATTGTGTTTTAGCTTTCTTTGGGGGGAACATTTTAGAGATATTTACAGTTCCTTACACTGTCAAGGAGTATCTATGGGTTTATATTTACTTAGTCAATGAAGGAATAAAGAAGAGCGATGACTCTCCCACAAGAAGAACCCCGAATAATCTATGTAATTACTCTGCTTTCAGACAACCTTAACACAATTCCCTGCGTCTTAAATTAGGTCTGTACAGTGACTCATTCCCAGAGTCCAGTAAGACAAACCCGCGTGGGAGGAGGGTGATGCACAGTGGAGGGACTTGGCCATCACCACCTGAGCTGGGTGACCAACATCCACCATGGGCAATCATGTTGCTGGGTTCACGTCACCCTCCCCCGCCTGTATCTGTTACCCAAGCATGAGAAAAACGAGCATGAAGGGGGGGGGGGAGTATCTTTTCCCTGTTTGTTATTATTACTAGTACACAAGGTCTTGGATTTTAGGCTTAAATGTTGTTTTGTTTTTGTTTTTCTAGATCTCATTCTCTTATCCAGCCTCGCTATACTCTGAAGAAAATGTTTTGCATTTCCTTATTTGGTAGCAATATAGTTATATCACAAGAAGGCAGTACACAGTACGTTATATCAAATTTTGGACAATCAAAGACCTAGGAGGTGGAAATTTTAAACAGGTAAACTATGAGAAAAGTAAACACATATGGCAGAGGGGATATGAGGAAACTATTCTAGAAAATACCTAGAAGTAATCAATATTAGACTCAAAAACATATGCCAAAAAAAAAAATAAGCTTTGAAAAGAATCACAAGCAGAGGCCAGTAAAACTGTGTGGATGGTCAGGTTACTGACAAACAGCCGAAGCATAAGGCAGTTCTCCTATGAAAATGAACTGGAGAAATGAGAGAAGACGGTAGATTTCCTCACCCTGGCAGATATTGCCGTTTCTTTCAAAGATTTATCTGAACTGGCAGAGACAGAAAGAACCCAAACTCTTAATGAAGAAAGACCCAGCTTTAAATCCCAATTCTGCCCTGTAATGTGTGACCTTGGTTAATGCCAAACCTCTGTACTCTAATTGCCTCATTTAAATAATGAGGAAATAACGTGTATTTCTGAGGTCTGCGGAGCAGGCAAAGCGACATAGTACATTCTGTGACAAACGTGATTGCTAATGGAAGCTCTGTACCCACAACACTATGGGGTCATCAGGATCTGGTAACTAAGGTCTTGGCATTCTCTCTCTCTCTCTCTCTCTCTCTCTCTCTCTCTCTCTCTCTCTCTCTCTCTCTCTCTCTCTCTCACACACACACACACAAAACTGTTCCCAAGGAGAGTAAAAATGTACAAATGTGTTCAGGCTCACTAGCCTCAGCTCAGACCGATGTCATCCTGGAGGAGTAGTCAGCAGTTGGGGCTCTTCCTCCCCTGAGTACCGGGAAGAGAGAGTGGGTGAAAGGAGAACAGAATGCCACCAATTTCCTATACTTTGGAACTTTTTTCTGTTTGGACCTTCATCTGTTCTAGATCCTTCATTAATTTCCAGTTACCACGGGAGCTTGATACGTAGAGCGTTGCTTACCTGGCAATGGCCTCTAAGGAGCAACAAGGGTCACCATTGAGCTATCGTCCAGAGAAGTTAAAAAAATAATAAGTCAGGCACTACCCTCTCCAATAAATTGGATTAAATTATTCAATGTCTTCCTATTAAAATAAAACCAAACTCTTTGGCCTCCAGGCACTGAATAATTTGTCCCAAGTGTTTGCTTTTCTATCCAAGTTTAATTGGCTCCATTGTTTCCCTTTCTCTCTGACCTCCAACCACAACCATTTTCTTTCCGTTCCAAGAACACTTGAGCTCGTCTTGCCTTGGGGTCTTTTCACACGCTTTCACGGCTGAAAAGCACTTTCTTCCCTCTCTGCATTGCTAAGGCCTATTTTTCTTCCTCACGTATTATCTTTGGACACTCTTTGGGAAAGTTGCTGGTGACCTTTCAAACTAGGTTAGTCCCATTGTTAGAGACATCAAACCACATTTCTCCTTCCTGCCACTTGCCCAGCTGTAAACACATTGTTTTCTTTGTGAGATTGCTCATTCTGCATCAGACGCCCCTGCAAACTAGCAAGACCTCGTTAGCACAGTGCACACTACTGTACCCACAGCTTGTAGAACACTAGGCTATGGAAACTATTTTGATTTGAGAACCCAAGGAAGCATTCTATTTATTTCCTTTGCCTTCTTTTACTTAGTTCTCCTGAGTCGCTATAATCAAATAAATGGCTGACAAAAGAATCCTAAGGAGGGACATGTTAATTTGGTCATGTTTCAGATGAATTTCATTCTATCACTGGTAGGAGAGCATGGCACAGTATCTGTGTGTGTAGCGGCAGGA
>CM053764.1:96751155-96772014 GCA_028658305.1 Pachyuromys duprasi | reverse complement strand
GGAGAAAGAGAAACGAACACAAGCGGACAAATGCCTGTCAAGTGCCACCTTTATTATGGAGAAGTTTCTTTTTAAAAGCAATTTCTGGCAGGGCGGGGGGGGGGGGTATCGAAAAGGAGTAAGTAGCAGTGGAAAATTCTTACAAGGTTTTACAATAACTAAAGACAACATTAGGCTGTTTACAAGGTTTTACAATATCTAAAGATAACATCAGGCTGTTAACAAGGTTTTACAACATCAGGCTGTTTACAAGGTTTTACAATATCTAAAGATAACATCTGTGATTTAGGCCGTCCTGTCCTCGGAATGTATGTTTCACCATTGTTTACCAAGCAGGGTGTGATAAAGGCTTGGCCGAGATGGGGGGGGGGGGAGATCGGGCCCTGGGGCTAGCCAGCTCCCAACAGCAAAGGTACACCTGACCGATGGAATCAGAAACTTTTATGCCTGTCTGAATGTCTGAATAACTATGCCCCTGCAGGGCTGAAAGGATGGGTAATCGGCGTGCCTCGTTTCTCCTCACCCTGGTCCAAGTTGCTCATAGTTCTTCTCTACCACAAGCATGTCTCCAGAAATCTCTGGTTCCTTACCCACCTCAACCCCAAACCAGCCTAGAAAGGCGCACTTGGGATCCACCATGTTTTCTTAGGCCTTTGGTCTTCAGGATATTGCCAGAAGCTGGGAACTAAGTAAAAGAGATGAGCAAGCATGTGACTGGGTTTGAGATCCAAGTGATAGTGCTTTATTCTCTCTCTCTCTCTCTCTCTCTCTCTCTCTCTCTCTCTCTCTCTCTCTCTCTCTCTCTCTCTCTCTCTCTCTCTCTCTCTCTCATGTGTGCATGTGTGTAGCTGCTGCATATGAACTTGCTCTCTGGCTTTAGTACCTACTCTGTCTCTCGGTGACTCTCAGTCATACCCAGGATTGACATGGGGATCAGCCCAAGAGGAGCAATGCTTTCCTCTGTTTGTTTTGTTTGTCTCCTGAATCATTTTCCCCATCAGGTAGCCAGAGCTCTACTCCATAGAGAGGAAATCCATTTCTAGAATTGACCTTTCAGTCTTACTAAACCATGAGCTTCCTCCATCCAGAGACCCATTAGTAGCTGACAAGGCAGATCTACACAGTGGAATTGTCCATATCTCTGACATATAGAAAGTAAATTAATTTTGGAGGAAGCTTTCCTACAAATCCTCATGTAGTTATGCAAGCAGTGAGTCCCTAACTCAGTTTTCCTTTTTTTTCTTTTTTTTTTTAATTCCTTCATTTGCTGAAATTTGTTTAAGTAGCTATCACCTGGGCAGTTTGTGAAAGGCAGACAGGAATAAAAAAGTTGGTAATAACTGACCCTCATCTTCAAATTCTGTCCAGCATAAGAGAGATAAATAAATGACTATAATATATTACCAATTATTAATTCATTCAACAAAAAATTACTGAACACTTATATGTGTCAGAAACTGAAACAAATGTTAGAAAAGCAATGATGTGAAGAAACATCCTTGTTATCAAATAGATACAGCATAAAGACAAACACATTTATAAGCAATTATTGTTAGAACACATGGTGAGGTCTTGGAGAAGTAAGAAATAATTGCCTCATACCAGTTTCTTAGAAACTAGCTAATAAAAATAATTTCAGTCTCAAAAATATTTTGCTGTTGGTCCCTTTAATAAGTTCAGGAGACATCCCTCCCTACTCCCCAAGCAAAGAGAGCACAGCATGAAAGGGAAATTATAACAAAGAAATACAAAAGAAAGTATAAAATAGAAAAGAAAGAAATGTCAAAAGGATAAAAGGTTAGAGAAAAATCACACTTAAACTTTTAATAAGGTCAAATGGGAACCAATTAAAAACAATAATACTTTCTCAATTCAGTCTGCAGTGAACTGCTGAGGGACCCTTGCCCTATACTGATTTAACTCACTGCCTCCAGATAAAACTGAACTTCAACTGCCCTGGATAAAGGCAATGTTTTCCCCACCTGTAAGTTCTGTTGGTGTGCAATACCTTTATCTTTGCCAAATAAACAGATTCCTTTTTTTTTTCTTCACTGTTGCTGTTCTTCTGATTTGTTGTTGTTTTAGAGGGTTGCTTTTCTTACTGTTTATTTGGTTGGTTGGTTGGTGGGTGGGTTGGTGGGAATTTTTTTTGCCTTTTAATCATACTAGAAGAAATGAATAGAACAAATATCTGTCCATTCCTTCCTCTGTGGCACCTCAGAGGCAGCTCTCCTGTAGACTTTAGCATCACATGGAAACACACTGTGGGAGTTTCTTTGCTCTTGACAAATAGCTGAGCGGAAGCAAGGTGAGGAGTGATTTCTTCAGGTATACAGTGCAGAGGGCTGCAGCCCATCGTGACAGACAAGGCTTGGCTGCAGTAGAACGAGGGTTGGTCACATTGTTTTACAGTCAGAAAGCAGAAAGAGAGGACAGGAAGAAGGGTCTGAATATCTTAGGCCTACTTCCAGTGACGTCCAGTGGCTCATTTCCTTCAGTTAGGCTTTACCTCAAGGTGAGTCTATGGGGAACATGTCACATTGAGATCACAGCAGACATCAGGAATACTTTGAGAATTTTAGTCAATTAATGATTTTATTTTGGTTCCTTTTAAATTCATTCCTTGGCTAAGATCAAAACTCAAGTGACAACACATGCTGGAGAGGTTGTAGAGAGAGAGGAACCCTCCTCCATTGCTGGTGGGAATGCAAACTGGTACAACCACTTTGGAAATCAATCTGGTGCTTTCTCGGACAGTTAGGAATAGTGCTTCCTCAAGATCCAGCTATACCACTCCTAGGCATATATCCAAAAGAGGCTCAAGTACACAACAAGGACATTTGCTCAACCATGTTCGTAGCAGCTTTATTCGTAAAAGCCAGGACCTGGAAACAACCCAGATGTCCCTCAGTCGAGGAATGTATACAGAAATTATGGTACTTTTACACAATGGAATACTACTCAGCAATTAAAAACAAGGAAATCATGAGATTTGCAGGCAAATGGTGGGACCTAGAAAAGATCATCCTGAGTGAGGTATTCCAGAAGCAGAAAGATACATATGGTATATACTCACTTATATGGACCTATCAAATAGGATAAACATACTGAAATCTATACACCTAAAGAACATAAACAAGAAAGAGGACCCGGGGTAAGATGATCAATCATCACTTAGAAAGACAAATGGGATGGACATTGGATGTAGGAGAAAACAAGTAACAGGACAGTAGCCTACCACAGAGGGCCTCTGAAAGACTCTACCTAGCAATGTATCAAAGCAGATACTAAGACTGATAACCAAACTCTAGGCAGAATGCCGGGAATCATATGAAAGAAGGGGGAGTTAGTATGACCTGGAGAGAACAGGAGCTCCACAAGGACCAAATAAATCTGGGCACAGGGGTCTTTTATGAGACTCTTTCTCCAACCAAGGACCATGTATGGATATAACCTAGAATCTCTGCTTAGATGTAGCCCATGGTAGTTCAGTATCCAAGTGGTTTCCTAGTAAGGGGAACAGGGACTATTTCTGTCATGAACTCAATGGCAGGCTCTTTGACCTCCCCCCACCCCAGAGGGAGGAGCAGCCCTGCTAGGCCACAGAGGAGGACTTTGCAGCCAGTCCTGAAGATACCTGATAAACCAGGGTCAGATGAAAGGGGAGGAGGGCCTTCTCTATCAGTGGACTTGGAAAGGGGCAGGGAGGAGATGAGGGAGGGAGGATGAGATTGGGAGGGAATGAGGGAACAGGATACAGCTGGGATGCAGAGTTAATAAACTGTAACTAATATTTAAAAATTTTTAAAAATAAAGTTGTTCTTTTGGTCTTGCTGTGTAGCTGTAAATGGTCTGATACTCACCCGGGCTGGCCTTGAAGTTCTGACGGTAACCCTTCTGCTCCTGCCTCTAGAGTTCTAGGATTACCACACTCAGGTGTCTCAGTTGTTGTTATAGAATGTGGAATAAGACAGAGTGTGAGGATCCAGGGCATAAAGGTCTCAATCTGTTCTTCGGTATTTTGACAGATTGATGCTTAGTGAGTATTTGAATTTTTCCATGTTAAGTTTCCAAGCAATAAAAATGACTGATTATTTAAGTCCCCTTCAGGGTTGTTGCCATAGTTGGTAGCTTATAAATCTGTACATTCTAACGTGTTATTTGATTTGACAAAGGAAATCAAAGTAGTAATTGTAGTGCACACAGTGATGGTCTGCCCAGATTGCTCCCACCAGGCAAAGCCACAGTCATAGAGCATGGTGAAACACCATAGCCTAAGGCAACTTGGGGAAGAGAAGCTTTATCCGGCTGACAAACTAGCCCTCAGCTGTTCTCCATGACCTCTGTCATGTCTTCAAAACTAGGATCAGCCAGGAGACTCTTACACATTATCAAGTTCAGCTACCAGCAGAAGGTACACCCTTGGCAGTTTCTGTGGAACAAAGTTTCTGTAGCAAGACTTCTGTTGCAAGATTTTACCTCAGTGATGCCACTATCTGCTTAACCACCTCCAGCTCCAGATGACCAGCATCAGTTGTCCCAGTAAAACAAAGATTTCACCTCCGTGATGCTGGCCTCTTATTAATCGTGGGTGATTTTTTTAACCCTAGCTCACCAGAACCACTGCTTCTCAATTCAAAAGAGCAGACTTCCCTCTGAAACTACACAAGCCAGTCCCCTGTCAACTCAGAGCTCTCAGCGTTCTTACCTCCTAAGCTCCCACAGAACAGGCCTTTGAGCTCTCAACACTTAACGCTTTTTCCAGACCAACGTTCCAAAGTCCTTCCACAAGCCTCCCAAAATTAACGGTCAGGTCTATCACAGCGATATCCCATGATCCTGGTACCAATTTCTGTCTTAGTTAGGGTTTCTACTGAGGTGATAAAACACTATGACTGTAAGCAACTTGGAATGGAAAGGGCTTATTTGGCCTACATATTTGAAATCACGGCCCATAAAGGGAAGCCACGGAAGGAATTCAAGGCATCTGGGGACTGGAAGACAGGAGCTGATGCAGAGACTGGTGCCACTTACTAGCTTGCTCCTCATAGCCTGCTCAACCTGCTTTTTTGTAGAACCCAGGCTCACATGCCCAGGGTTTCCCCATCCACAGCAGGCTGAGCCCCACCGCCTCATCAACTGCTACGGTAAAAACATGGAGATAACCTAGAACCCCTGAACATCTGTAGCCCGTGGCAGCTCAGTCTCCAAATGGGTTCACTAGCAAGGGGAACAGGGGCTGTCTCTGACATGAACCCAGTGGCTGGCTCTTTAATCACCTCCCCCTGATGGGGGAGCAACCTCACCAGGCCACAGATGAAGACAATACATCCAGTCCTGATGAGACCTGATATGCTAGGGTCAGATAGAAGGGGAGAGGACGTCCCCTAGCAGCGGACTTGGGGAGGGGAATGCAAGAAGATGAGAGAGGAAGAGTGGGATTGGAAGGGGATGAGCCGGGGAGGGTGGTTACAGATGGGATACAAAGTGAATAAATTTAAATAAATTAAAAAAATCTAAAATCATGCCCTACACAATTGCCTATGGCCCAGGCATCCCTCTTCTTGATGGCTGCTTCTATCTGTGTCAATTTGTTATAAAAACTAGTGGGCATACACACATTACTAAACTCTCAAATAATACAGGGCTTTTTGTGAATGGAGAACATTCATTCCATGATTTTTAAATTATTAAATTATTTTCTTTAAATTAATTTTTATTCATTTTAAACTTTATTATACAGTTAAATATGCTTAAATAATTTAAATACTTTCAGCATTTTAATAGAAAAATTGTACAGAAATACAATGTTTTTAAATATACTTAGACTCAAGTCTGTTCTAGAACATTAATAACAATACTTGATTAGTTTTCTTCCTTATTTCTATCATCCCTTACCTATTGCAAGGTTTTGGCAGGACCATCTTTGATACCATCCTGGAATTACAGTATTCTTATCAAATGAAAAAGACAAAGAACACGATTTCAGAAAACCAAGGTTATAGAATATGGGTTACCAAACAGTTGATCATAAGATTTGATTATTTCAAGGTGATAATACAAGTGCATGTAGTCATTTGTAGTCATAATTAAACTTAGTATAATTGCATATCCCTAATTCCAATTGGATTTTAGTTTTTTATATAACATATAGTTTTTATAGATTTTTAGCTTATATGTAACTTATATTTTTTCCAAAAATATTGGACCTTAAACATGCACCTAGCTTTGAGCCCACCAGAATCCAAACTCATGGTTTCAAGACACCATCTGCCAACAAAGAGTAAAGGATACTAGAGAAATAGTTGATTTTAGAAAAAGAAAAGTGCATGGTGAGTGTAGGATATCTTTTTCCAATCAGTGAGAAATTGCTCAGAAATTGTACTGAAAATTCCAACCAGGAAATATGGAAGGAATACAAAGCAATCAGAATATTCTCAGCCATTAACTAATAATATATTTAGACAAGTATTATTTATTGAGGCTATAACCATTGTGTACAAACTTCTTATGAAGCAGGAAAAAAAATAATACTTTTCTAGAGAGAATCCTGACAGATTTCACCTACATTAAAAAAAAAACAAATAACAAAATAACAACAACGACAAAAAAAAAAAAACAAGCACATGAGCACATGGAGGCTTGTTCTACAAAAGAATTGGCCTTAACCTCCAAAACGCTAATGCTATAAAAACAAAAATGACTTGAGAACATGTGAATCAAATATTCTTAAGGCAGCATGAATTCAACACAGTGTGATATTGGCTTCAGTCTAGGAAAGAAATTGTGATAAAGTTATTGGGATAGTAAATAAATTTGAAAAACACATTGCCTGAGATGCTAATTCTGTGCTGCTGGAGAGTGTTATAAGTTTGATAATTGTAGCATGGTTAGGCCAAAGAGCATCTCTGTTCTTGGATAGTAAGAGCTGAAGTATTTGTGGTTAAAGTGTCATTAAGTCTGAAACTTTCCAACTCTACCTACAGCAAAGCCTTCTTCTTTCTCATTATTCTTGAAAAAGCACAGCATAACATAATTTATAGCACATTTATATATCATATGTCCTATATAATGTAGAGACAATGTAAAGTACATGGAAGGATACTGTACATTATATACAAATATGTCATTTCTAAAAGATATATTTGTTTTGTTATTTTTAATTATGCATATTTGTGTGTCTGTGTGGGGTATACACATATGAGTGCAAGCGCCCACAGCAGCCAGAGTGTCATATTTCCCTGGAGCTAGTGTTGTAGGTATTGTGAGCCTCTGGACATGGATGTTGGGCCTGAACCTGGGTCCTCTGAAAGAGCAGAACATGCTCATAACTACATATGCTCTAACCACATATGTCACTTTATATAAGGGACTTGAGCATCTGTAGATGCTGGTACCACAGAGGTCGTGAAACCAATTCCCCTGAGGCTAATTCCCCACAAATATTGAGGAGTGTGTGTGTGTGAGAGTGTGTGTGTGAGTGTGTGTGTGTGTGTTAATGCAAATGTGAACTGTGTAATTTAATGAAGAATTCAGATAAAGATTTCATTGAACCAGGGAATATGAGTTGTTTCAGGAACAAAATGCTACTCTAATTCCTCAGGCTATATGAAAAAAAAATATTTATAGTATTCTGTTTATTTTCAGGCTCGGAAGTTTGTATTGGTTTTCTCAATTTATTGCTTCATGCGTCTTCTTATGGCATACTATATTTACACTATACAGTGACATACATACACATGTGTTCTTTATACTTCCGTGAACAGACTTTGACTTAACAAAAGTGTGACATATGATTTTATTTTTATTTTGTGATTATGTAAAAATGATACAAGTCCAATAGAAATCAAAGTTCAAATCTTTACTTCTCATCTTCTTTTTCAGGCTAATGCTATGTAGTTCAATATAGTTTCTTAGTGCTGGGCAGTAGCAGTGATTCCCGGCTTTCATGATCGTTCTCTGTAGGGTACTCATTACTGCCGTGTTTTTGCATTCTGTCAGGTCTACAGTGCTTTCTGAATGCCATAGGTAGATGCACGTGTGAACTCACAGTGATTATGACAGCATCCTGTGCAAACTTAAAGCTAGATGAAATCCCAGCTTCTGCTTAGAAGAAAGTGGCAATTGTTCTTGAGAAGAACTTCAAGATAATCGTCCAGCATGAGGGAAGCCAGTAACAGCCATTAAACATAGGTTGTCTTTCGCAATTGACAATCTTGTTCATGAGATAAGTTAATCAGTGCCACCGTGAAACTGAAGAAGAGTCCATTTCAAGACACAAAAACAGCACACCCTTGACCCTACACATATGCAAACACAGAATGCCAAGACTTGTTTTAAAGCTTCAAAAGCCATCATAAACTTAATGATGTGATGACCAGCAGTGAGGGGACACGTGCCAAAGGCAAAAATGCCAAAGCCCCTAAGGAAGAGCTCCATAGGAAAATTGTAGAAGAAAAGTATTTGTCAGAACAAATATTTAGTGCTGATGTAGCCAGCTTGCTCTTGGGGCTCATGCCAAGAGCCTGCACATGTTCATCAAGAGGCCAAGACAATGCCAAGATTCAAGGCATCAAGCATCATTCAGTGCCACTTTGCCCTGGAAATACAGGCTGTGTCCAAATTAAAGCCTTTCTGAGTTCACCACTCATAGAGTCCAAGAGCTTTAAAGAACGTGATCAACCATGCCCTTCCTGTTTCTAATCACCACCACCACAACAACAACAAAAACCTGGATGATGTCAGCATAGAAGACTTGTTCTTTTGTTTTGTTTTTAACTGTGGTTTTGCCCAGGCATATTGTGGACAAAACAACACCCTATTTGAGATTCACAACAACTTTGCAATAGACAACCTCATGTAAAGTTTGTGTATTTGCCGCTGGTTCCAACCACTCACTCAACCAATAGGTCAAAGTGCAATGGCTACTTAGCAGCTATACTCAAAGCAGCTTTTTACTACTATTATATGCTGTTTACTCAGAATGCTTATGCACAATGTTGGGGCAGCTGATCCCTCTCCACAGCACTTGGAGGTTTGAAAAGGGTTAGCCTTCAAAACAAGATGCAGAACATCATATGGCATGGGAAGCCGCACAGAAACGCATGAATGGCATTTGGAAGAAAGTTCTGAAGACACATGTGAATACATTCAAAGGCTTTAACAAAGATCCTTCTGTTGATGGAATGGTACAAGGCAGTGTGTTAGTGCCTGGGAAATAGAACTGTGCATTGATGGGGAGAATATTCATGAGCTTGTTGTCTGCAGAAATGAGCAAGCTTTCCAGTGAGGTGCTGATTAAATGGGGAAAGAAAGGGGCTAAGAATGTGTGGAAGGAGAAGGAGTTAGACCCAAGACAACAAGAAAATTCACAATAAATACAGCTGCCAAGACATTTGCTGGCATCAGTAATAGTGCATGGACATTATAAGGAACGGATCTCATCCCTCTCTGAGTTGAGAGCAGATGCAGGCTGTTCTTGCTTGCTGTAAAGAAATGTGCAATGAAAGGCGCAGACTGTACAGTCAACACTTGATATCCTCCCGAAGAACAGCCTGTTCTCTAGGCCATTAGCCAGTGCCAATGCCCCAGCGACTTGTAGCAGCTCTAATCAAGCCTCATGAAAAGAGAGAGAAAAATGATGGCCTACCAGAGAGCTATCCCAACATCAAGGAGTCCAATGCTGCAGACATCTTCAGGTCCGGGGGGGGGGGGCTGTGTTGTGTATTACCTTAATTAGGGTTTTGCTGCTGTGAAGAGACATCATGACCATGGGGACTCTTATAAAGGAAAACATTGATTTGGGTCTGGGGTAGAGTTCAGAGGTTTAGTCCATTGTCATTATGGTGGGAAGCATGGCAGCATGCAGACAGACATGGCGCTGGAGAAGGAGCTGAGAGTTCTACATCTGGATCAGCAGGGAAAAAAAAAGAGTGAGTGACACTGGGTGGGCCCGGTGTGAGGTTCTGAAATCTCAAAGCCCACCCCAGTGATACACTTCTACCAACAAGACAACACCTACTCCAACAAGGACATGTCTCCAGTAGTTCCACTCCCTATGAGCTTATGAAGGTCAATTTCACTCAAACCGCCACATGTACATTAGTGGAAGTATCGTGGTTCTCACAGTGTTCAGTACGTCATGCTAACTGTTCAATGCCTATTTACCTCAGGCTTAGCACTATATGATTTCGTCTATCTTCAGTCTAGACAGTCTGAGCATGTTTAAGGTGGACAAGGCTAAAATAAGGCAGAGATTTCAGTAGACTGGGTATCTAAGATGCATTTTAAACTTTGAAATTTTAAATTTTTCATCCTTTCACATCTTCAGCTTGCAGTGAGTTTATTGGGACATAGCCCTACCATCAATCAAACAGTATCTATGCATGCTGTATAGAATTCCTAGGATACACTGTAAGGTCTGAAGTTAGAGTTAGGTCAACCACTATTCTTATCCCTTTGCATAGATACATAACTTTATACATGGCACATTTGACAATATGCTCGTCATATCATTTCTTTATAGTCTGTTCTTGCTCTGCTTCTTAGATTCACTGAGATAGAATTTCCTCTATAATCTTACCTTGTCTCCTCTAAAATTTCTTATCTCCTGCTCTGCTTCCATGGGCTTTCAAATTCTGCTCTCGATGTTGGCATTTTTCTTTCTGCATTTTGGTTACCTCATAGCTCAGGATGTTTCTCATCAGCCGTTAAGTCTCCCAGCCTACCCCACATATAAGCACAGTTTTGAGAAACTAGTACTTTTAATTTTGAAAGAGCAAATACTGTCTTCAGATTTTATGTGCCGTCTCTCTGTTTTCTGAACGTCACGGTAACAAGCCTTAGCTTAATTATCACAACCATCAGCATGCTGTTTCTACAACCAGCCAGCTGTACGGCTTTGGAAAGGTAGTTCTCTGTCATTTTGTTTTCCTATCAGTTAAGGGTACAGTGTGTTTCAGAGTTAGAGAGAGCACCACATAAATTAATGAATGCCAAAATCTTAATACAAGTGCTACTGTGGTGGCTCAGTTAACAAAGGAACTTTCCTCCAAGTTTAAATCCAATCTCGGAGGCCCGCATGGTGGAAGGAAGGAGCCAATTTACACAAACTGTCCCTGGCCTCCACATGTCTCACACCCACAAAGATGCACGCACTTACGCACTTACACACACACCAAATGTTTTTAAAAAGAAGTTAAAAAAAACTCTTAATACAATAACAAAGTGAACTCTGTTCAATGTCTGTTACTCACATTAGCATCTTCATCGCCACCATGACCACTGTCATCAATGCTGCAGTGACATCAGTAATCACTCTTGGGAATCATGAAGTCAGAAGCAGTAATCAAATGTGACATGTAAAACTGAAGACCTCCTAATGAATCAATGATCTATTAGTCAACCATCTTCAATTATTCTAATCAAAACTTATGAAGAAAAAGTTACGATAATTTCATTTCTGAACTCGTCAAAATTAACTGTTAATTGTTTTGCTAATGACCTTAACTTTGATAATAATACGCTATCCCAAAGTGTAGAAATACATTAAGCAAGTAGAATATGTTTCATATATCCATTGGTATGTTCCAAGTATGTTCTTAGTGCCAATGTCATTAAACATTAAGATAGACCAAGTAGATAAATTCCCTGTTTTCATGAAACACATTCCAAATTTTGTAAATAAATGTTGTTCATTATATATTTGTTGTATAGCATTTTATTCTGAGTTGATGCATTCTGTTTTGGAGGGAAGCTCTTCAGATGGGGGTTCTAAATGACGGTGAAACATTTCATCCTGTGGAGAAATGCCTAAAGATTCAGAAAGTTCTAAAAGGAGACTGTTAAGGCTCAGAGAGTAAACAACTCAGAAGCTTCAGGAAGTCCCTGAAACTACCTAGATGCATGGGTCTCTCCTCCAAAACATCCAAGGTTATATATCTGATAAGGAACACTGAAGAACATGCTCACAGCCACTGGGTTGCCTACAATAGACAGAGAATATACAGCTAGCTGCCAAGAAGCAAGTAGTCTCTGACCTTTAGAACTACCTGCAAGTCCTGACCTGTGCTCCAGGGTCCCAGTTTCTGGGAGCTGTCACTCATGCTAGAATGGGCTTCCAGTGATATAACTGTTTTTGAATCATTTCTGCTCTTGAAAGTCATCCTTCATCCATACTCCTGAAAGTAATATGATAATGAGTTGATAAACTCATTGGTTCATGAAGCTGAACTTTGGTGACATTGATGGTTCCCTATCTGCAGTGGAAGTTTTGGTTTATGATATGCAAACATGTTTTTGTTTTAATCCCATGTATGGGATATGGGACCGATTCAGATGGTCCACAGCAGCAAACTATTTGTCTCCTGCAGGCTCTGAGAGGGGTTTTTGCCAGCTGCAGACAATTTAAATCTGAGGACTCCGCAGAGGGAAAAAAGGCCAGAACACAGAGAGTGCTGAGGAGCTCTGAGAAAGAAAGAAGCTACTTGTATCCCCCCCACACACACCCAGATACTCCTGGTTGTTGTTATTGCAGTGTGACTAGAAGTTGGAGATCTCCTGAAATGAGGATTAGACTTGCCCCAAGGAACCCGACGACCCTAACCAGAATAGAGTAGCTAAGAAAAACTATGCCCTTCTCCACACAACTGTTTTTCTCTCCTAACCAATGTTGGTGTGTTGGAAGGGATTGGGGTCGAGAAGGGGAAAAGAGCCATAAGAAACATACATAAGAATGTTTTCAAAGCACAGCTACACTATCTGGGCTGAGCAGAGATTTGTTCACATCTTCCTCAGGAATAGTATTAAAAGTATCAGGTACAGTGATAAACTTAAAGGTAAAAGGAGACAGAAAACTGGGAAATCGCTGCTCCAATGAGGATCTCGGCAAAGGCCTCTTATATAACTTAATCATGTTTGAAATTCCTAATAAAACATCTTTTTATTTTCTCTTAGAATCTTGTGAAGCATTGATTAACTATACACATAAACCCATAATATCATGAAGTCTCACCTAAGACCAAGTGTTTAAAGAGAGAGCATTATTATTGATTGTGGATTATTAATTCATTCCACAGATACAGAGATCCCTTGTGCAGGTGCTGTAATATACTTCAACTGCAATGAGTTTCATGATGTAAAATGGTGCTTGTTGCCCTGCGAAAAAAAAGGGAAGTCAGCAGGAGGCGACTAGTTTCTGCTAGCTCCGACTACACGTGGGAAATTTATGGGAAGCTGCTTTTTCCAGACTCATCTATCAGTCTACAAATACCATCTTCTGAACTCTAAAGTCTGCTCAATACGTAAACCATGAGCTTTTTGTAATTAGTGTGTAACAGGGTCATTTCTCTTCATGCATCTATTCTTTATGCTAGCCTTCACTTCAAATATGCAGGAGGCATCTATGAGTCTCTACCCATTAATTAAGACACACATGCAAAGTGTTATTCTAAGTTTTAGGGTTGTGTTCCTTCCCTGGATATCCTATGTTCAATAATGATTAGCACAAGTTTTAGTCCCTAAAGTTCCAGTTTCCTCTCCCCAACTCAGGGAAACTGCAAGAATAACCTACCCCCAAGAACTCCTCCATGGTGGCATACAGTAATGCCATGGACCAGAACAGCTTCTCTTTCTGCCCAGTCTTACCTCTCCTCTTCCCTTCACGGGTACTTTTCCAGAGCATCTCTAAGAAGCTCTTCTGCAGGGAGAAAGATAGAGATTTAATGACTACCACAGAGACCTACCAAATAGTGTCGCTGAGTCCCATCACGTCTCCCCTTCATTCACCACTTGTCTGGACAAATATGAATCCTACTAGATAGCAACGGATAAATATCACAAACCCAAGGGACAGCGATAATGAATTCTGCATCTTTGAAAGTACACGCCCCCCAAAAATGACCATGTTCTCAGGTATAGAACATATACACATTAGTCCTTAGAGCAGAATAAAGGGGCTCACATTTACTTGAAATGAACAATAATAAACATTTCTAATCTTGCCCAATAACTATTAAGTCTTCTTCTGTGTTGTAACATAGTCTACGAGGTTTTTTAACTTTTTATGTGCATGTTTGTAGTGTGTGCATAGGTGGATTCGCCTATGAGGAGGCCAGAGGATGCTGAACGGCCTGTTCTAACATATTCCACCGTATTGCCTGGGCACTCATTGATCCTGGAATTACACTGATGACCAGAAAGCCCTAGTGATTATTCTGTCTCTGCCCCATAGCACTGGGGTTATGGGAACAAACAGCCTGCCTGAGTTGTTAAAAAAAAAAAACATGGACATGTGTGGAGGATTTGAAGTCAGATCCTCATGCTTGCACAAAAAGTGTTTTTACCCACCAAGCTATCTCCCCAGACTCTAGTCTAAGAGATCATTTTATGTTAACTTTAAAAATGAGCTCATTAATCTACTTGTTATTTGTTATTCTCAAATAAGGTTAATTTTAACTCTGGTATATGATTTTACATATTGGTGCAAAATAAGTCTATTTTTAAATACATTGGTAAGTTTTAGTATATTGATACAAATTCAAGGTTATTTCCAATACTTTAAAACTCCTATTACAAACTGCTTAGGGTATTAGGTAAGAGTTAATTATTAGTTAATCAACTCATAGTCATGTCAGACACTAGTCTAATATATCCCAGAAGTGTACATTCTAGGTTTAACAGATAGATATGATTTTTGTAGATAGATCGATTACATAAAGATAGGAAGTCTTCAAAAACTATATGGCATTTAGCAATGTCTTTATTATTTTAAAGGTTCTTTGACAATGAGACAGGTCATCTCCTGGCAGCACCTGTCCCATCTCAAAGTAGATGATGGGCATCGAAGAACCTCTATATGGAGATGGCTTCAAATATGGCAAACAAGCCACTCAGGTAAAGAAAATGCCCTCATCTCACAACAGACAGAATTCTTCCAAAAATGGGAAAGCTTAAATGCAGGACAAGTCACTGCCAAACTCTGCCAAGACAGGATAAGCACGTCCCAAATAGTTCCTGCCTCATATATATGTCTGTCAAACATTCTGAGCCAGAAGGCTGAAGATGATACTCCAACATCATAGAGAGTTATGGGTGACTGTTGAGGCAGCAAACTGTCTCTGTCAATTTTTTATTTTTTGGAAGGTGCTAGCATGCATTTCCTATTTACTCCAGTAGCTAATTTTATTCCTTCTCAAGTCTCTGGTGGGGTTGCAGACCAAATAGTTATAGTTCCACAATTAAGCTTAAGTTGTTTAGAATTTTTTAAAAAGTTTTCCTATAGGTAATATCAATAGTGATAAAAGTTGTCAAGATAGGATAAATAATCAAATACTTTCTCCTAAGTTGCCAAATGCATGTGAACTGGACATTGCACATGTAAATCTTACCTAATAATTTTCATAACTGTTATTATTATTATTGTATTGAAAGAAAAGGAGCTTTTTATTGGACTTAAAGGGGGAAATGTTGGTATAATATTTTTGTGGAATGTATACAATTTGCCCTTGTTCATTCAAATGTTGATTTCTTTACCCCAGTGTCTGGTTTCAATCCAGACACTGCATTGTGATGCCTGTTCTAAGCATCACCTGTCTCAAGTTTGTGTAAACATGCCCCCATTTGTTCTCTGTGCTGTCAATAAAACAATCAGCCAGGGGGAAAAAATGAGTTCTTTGAGAATTTCGCACAGTGTGTTCTGACTGCATTTACCCCTTCTTTCAACACCTCCCAGATATATTTCCAGTTCATTACCTACCTAACTTTGTGTCCCACCAGGTCTAGCATGTGCTGCCCATATGTACTTTGATGTGTAACCTTCTACCAGAGTGTGGTGGACCTACCAGAGGCTGGACTTTAAAAAAAAAGTCTCTCTCCCCAGAAGTTATCAGATACCAATAGTTCTGCTGCTAAGAGTGAGACACCTCATGTTCACCTGCCCTCTCCATGCTGGAATTTTTTTCTGGCTTGAACTTGCACAGGTCTTGTAGATTCTGTTACCTCTGTGCATTTATATGAACACCTGGCCTCTGTGTCCAGAAAACACTACTTCCTGATAGTCAGCCACCAATTCTGATCAATCTTTTAGAACACTCTGAAAGAGTTCACTCCTGAACCTTGGAAGGAGGAGGTGTGACAGACATATATGTCCCATTCAGGGCTGAGGATCCTGTGGTTTCTCATTCCTAGAATCTTGACCAGTTGTGGAGCTCTGTGTTAATCACCGTTTCCTACAAATAAAAGCTTCTGTGATGAGGGTTGAGGGTTGAGGTTCATCTATGGATATAAAAAGAAGTTATTAGGAGTCACTTAATATTTAAATATTTCCATTTATAAGAATATTAGCAGTAGGTTCTCCGCTAGGATCTATCTAGCCACAGGTTCTTGGTGCCAATAATAGTATCAGGCATGGACTTTATCCTTTTTTGAGCAGGACTTAACTCCAATTTGGGACGGTGATATCTCAAGCAACTGTTATGACTGTCTATTTAATATCAGAGGTCTTGACTGACTAGACATATCACACACACTTTATGCTCTACTATATGTAAAATGTCATGTCAATTGCACTGAATGAATTAAAAATGGCAAGTCCACTGTACGCTTAGGTAAAATACAGGATGAAATACAAACATGAAGTCTACAGGCCTGTTTGATCCATGAAATTTTTAGGAGTCACAGGGTCTTGAGCATTTTTGGGTAGCTTCTCCAAATGAATGGTATACAATTGCAGCTTTCTCCTCTTACCATACAAAAGAAAGCACTTTGCATGGTTGGTATATCTTTTTGGGGGCGGGGGGTAGACAACCTATTTCCTTGCCAAGAATACAGCACCAAATCATATAGCAGATGCTATGAAAATATTCAGCTTTAGAAAAGGCTAAAGTGCACAAAGAATATATATCAAGTCAACAGCACTTGAATAAGATGCACAGCAATGTACACACACACAGACATTAATGCTTACCAGAGAGCACTTGGCATGGAATAGATATTTACTGACCAGCGAGACAATATCGCCAGATCAGCTGGCATCAGCCAGTTCATGTAGTCAGCCTCCCTATTGCTAACATAAAGCATAAATGAAACAGCCATAGTGTCGGGAACAGAAATTATAGATGGGCTTCGTAGTGTTGCTTTTACTTATCCAAGCTGTTCAAGTTAATGGTCTCATAAAATATTAAGTATTCAGTCTGTTAGAAAAAGATAGCAACATTAACTTCCCAGAATCGCATCATCTCTACTGGAGACAAAACGTTCCTTTGGTGGCTAGTTGAATAACTGCATCTTTGTGATGGCTAGTCTTCATTGTCACCTTGACTGGATTTAGAATCATCACAGAAACACTTTCGCCCATGAGTGCTTCTGGTAAGGTTTAGATGACAGGGAAGAGCATTACCCCTAACATGAGCAGCAATATCAATGGAATGAGTTTCTGAATCCAATAAAATGGGGAGGGGAGGAAGAGAGAACCCGTGTTTACCTTTCTCTACTTTCTGATTGTAGAAACAACATAAGCAGCTAATTAATGTGCCCACTGCCGTGTTTTTGCTGCCATAATGGACCCTCTAATGATGACCCAAAATAAGCTTTCTGTAAGTAGCTTTCAAGAGAATTTTTGTCTCAAAAACTAACAAGTGGGAGGATCCAAGATGGCGGCCCTGGGAGGACACTGTGTCTGAGGAGTAGGACAGCAGTGTCAGCACAGCGACCAGGAGACTGAACTCTGGGACCTAAAACACCAGCGTTTGTGATTGCCAGGTGAGCAGAATTCCTATGGTGAGGAAATCAAGTGAGAAAGTCCTAGGGACAGCCAGTTAATCCCTGGAAAAACTCCGGGCAACCGGCTGTGCACAGCCCTGATCTGAACATGCAGCTTCCCTCGGTGCTGCTAGCCGCCCAGTCCAGGACACACAGTCTCCTGGCCAGGCTGAGGCACCCTAGACACCACTCCAGTCTGGGTGCATCAGCTGCGCACATCGGCTAGCCCTGAGCTGACTGTGCAGACTCCCACCACCAGCCCAGCCTCCCACCACCCTGCCAACCTCCCGCCGCCATCTCTGACCAGGACACAGAGTTCCCGGTCCAGACTGAGGCACCTCAGATACCATTCCAGACCTGGGAGAAATGGCGGGCACACATCTGCTCGCCTTGATCTGAACATGAGCCTCCACGGTGCCGCCAGACCAGGACATATAGTATCTGATCCACACTAAGGTGTTCCCAATACCATCCCAGACTGGGGTGCATAGCCCCTGGCTTAGAAGGAGGCGCCAAGTCCCCAGACAAGAGCAGACTCCTTAGCAGAAAGCCCAGGGTGGAACCTGGAGACTCCAGACCAGAGCAGCATCCCCAGCTGCCATCTCAAACAGGGACATTCAGCCTCTGGCACAGAGTGAGGTGCCAAGCCTCCAGACCAGAGTGGTGACGAGCCTGCAGTGCTCACAGCTTCTAGCACAGAGCACAGAGCCAGGCACACAGAGCTCACAACAGAGTACATATCCCACCTGCAGCGCCACCCACTGACCTCAGAGTCCAGCCTGCAGAACCCTCCACAGAGTGAAGAACACTGGGAATTCAGGAAACCTGTGCAGGCGCTTGTCCCCAGTCTGCACCTGCTAAACACGCTAGCACCCTCATCCCCTCCTGAGCTTGCTCCCAAACCCCATAGCTCAACCATATACACTCCCCTAGCACTCCCCTTCAAGACACCTTACCAGTGCATGCGTGTGTGTGCTCGCACGTGCAACACACACACACACACACACTTACACCCCCTCCCCCAAAACGAAACTGCACCAGCATCCTTTCCTCCCACAGGGACAACTGAGGCACAACACACACTATCAAACCACTGGAACTCCCTGATCTTCTTGAAGAATACTCCAGACACCAGAGAATGACAGTTCCAGTCTGAAGTTCAGCCTTAAAGCACAAACAGCTCCTTGATTATATATAAACAAATGGCCAGAGGTCGACGGAAGAACTCACTCCAACAAAAATCAGGATGCCATGAAAAGCAATGGAGATTTTAATTCAGCAGAGACACAGAAAAATCATGTTAAAGCTATGCTTATGCAGTTACTAGAGGAACAAAAAGAAAAAATGAACAAGGCCCTCAAAGAAATACAGAAGAATTTAACTGCCCACATAGAGGAACAATTAAAGATATACAGAGAGGAAACAAACAAAAAAATAGGAGACACAGTCAATCAGATGAAAGAAATGGTACAAAGCATGAAAACAAAATTAGAATCTATAAAGAAAACACAAACAGAGAAAAATCTGGAACTGGAGAACTGAGAGAAAAGATCAGGAACCACAAAGGTAAGCATCACCAATAGAATACGAAAGATGGAAGAGAGAATCTCAGGAGCTAAAGATACACTTGCTGAAATTGATTCCACACTCAAAGAAAAAATAAAATCAAAAAAGTCCCAAACACAAAACATCCAAGAAATCAAGGATGCCATGAAAAGACGAAACCTAAGAAAAATAGGAATAAATGAAAAAGAACACTCCAGGCTCCAAGGACTCGAAAATATTTTAAAGAAAATTTTACCAACTTAAAGAAAGACATGTCCATAAACATACAAGAAGCCTACAGAACACCAAATAGACTAGACCAGAAAAGAAATACCTCTCGTCACATCATAGTCAAAACATTAAACCTACAAAACAAAGAAAAAATATTAAAGGCAACAAGGGAAAAGGGTCAAGTAACATATGAAGGTAGACCAATCAGAATCACACAAGACTTCTCATCAGAAACTATGAAAGTCAGAAGGGCCTGGGTAGAAGTCATGCAGTCTTTAAGGGAACACAGATGCCAACCAAGACTACTATACCCAGCAAAGCTTTCAATCAACATAGATGGAGAAAACAAAATTTTCCATGACAAAACTAAATTAAAGCAATATCTACACAGCAACCAAGCCCTACAGAAGATACTAGAAGGAAAACTCCAAACCAATGAAAACAGGTACAACAAAGAAAATATAGGAATCAGATAATTTCCCAACAAAAAGGGAAAAAAATCAATGAATCATAGTAAGACCACCAATTCCACAATAAAAGGAAGTAACACGCATTGGTCACTATTATCTATCAACATCAATGGACTCAACTTTACAATAAAGAGACACAGACTAACAAAATGGTTGGAGAAACAGGATCCAACATTCTGCTGCATCCAAGAAACACACATATGCAACAAAGATAAACAATACCTCAGAATGAAGGGCTGGAAAAATGTGTTTCAAGCAAATGGACCCAGAAAACAAGCTGGGGTAGCGATCCTAGTATCTAATAAAATAGACTTTCAACCAAAACTAATCAAGAAAGATGAGGAGGGACACTTCCTTCTCATCAAAGGAAAATTCCAACAGAACATCACAATTTTGAACATCTATGCCCCAAATAAAAGACCACCCACATTTGTAAATGAAACATTATTAAGGCTGAAATCACACATTGATCCCAACACCTGAATAGTGGGAGACTTCAACACTCCACTCTCACCAAGGGACATATCATGCAGTCAGAAGCAAACCAGGGAAACAAGGGCACTAGTAGAGGCCCTAAATCAAATGGACCTAATAGATGTCTACAGAATTTTTCACCCTAGATCAAAAGAGTATACCTTCTTTTCAGCACCTCATGGAACCTTCTCCAAAGGAGACCACAAAGCAAGTCTCAGCAGATACAAGAAAATTGAAATAATCCCTTGTATCCTATCGGACCATCACGGTCTAAAGCTGGACCTCAACAACAATAGAAACAGCAAAAAGCCTGCACATACTTGGAAACTGAACAACTTGCTACTCAAGGACAGCTTGATTAGGGAAGAAATTAAGAAAGAAA
>CM053764.1:96734804-96750655 GCA_028658305.1 Pachyuromys duprasi | reverse complement strand
GGGATTATTTCAATCTTCCTGTATCTGCTGAGGCTTGCTTTGTGACCAACTATATGGTCTATTTTGGAGAAGGTTCCATGAGGTGCTGAAAAGAAGGTATACTCTTTTGATCTAGGGTGAAAAGTTCTGTAGACATCTATTAGGTCCATTTGATTTAGGGTGTCTGTGAGTGCCCTTGTTTCTCTGTTTTGCTTCTGACCAGATGATCTGTCCCTTGGTGAGAGTGGAGTGTTGAAGTCTCCCACTATTAGGGTGTTGGGATCAATCTGTGATTTCAGCTTTAATAATGTTTGATTTACATATGAAGGTGGTCTTCTATTTGGGGCATAAATGTTCAATATTGTGATGTCCTCCTGTTGGAATTTTCCTTTGTTGAGAAGGAAGTGCTCCTCCTCATCTTTCTTGATTAACTTTGGTTGAAAGTCTATTTTATTAGATACTAGGATTGCTATCCCAGCTTGTTTTCTGGGTCCATTTGCTTAGAAAATAGATTTCCAGCCCTTTACTCTAAGGTAGTGTTTATCTTTGTTGCATCAGTGTGTTTCTTGGATGCAGCAGAATGTTGGTTCCTGTTTCTGCAGCCATTTTGTTAGTCTGTGTCTTTTTATTGGAGAGTTGTGTCCATTGATGTTGATAGATAATAGTGCCCAATGACTGTTATTTCCTTTTATTATGGAGTTGGTGGTCTTACTGTGATTCATTGCTTTTTTGTTGTTGTTGTTGTCATTGGGAAATTATCTGTATCCTATATTTTCTTTGGTGTAGTTGTATCCGTTGGACTGAAGTTTTCCTTCTAGTACCTTCTGAAGGGCTGGTTTGCTGTGTTGGTATTGCATAAATTTTGTTTTGTTATGGAAAATTTTGTTTTCTTCATCTATGTTGATTGAAAGCTTTGCTGGGTATAGTAGTCTTGGTTGGCATCTGTGTTCCCTTAAAGACTGCATGACTTCTGCCCAGGCCCTTCTGGCTTTCATGGTTTCTGATGAGAAGTCTGGTGTGATTCCCATCGGTTTACCTTCATATGTTACTTGACCCTTTTCCCTTGCTGCCTTTAATATTTTTTCTTTGTTTTGTAGGTTTAGTGTTTTGACTATGATGTGATGAGAGGTATTTCTTTTCTGGTCTAGTCTATTTGGTGTTTTGTAGGCTTCTTGTATCTTTATGGACAATTCTTTTTTTATGTTCGGAAAATTTTCTTCTATGATTTTCTTAAAAATATTTTCCCGTCCTTGGAGCCTGGAGTCTTCTTTTTATCTTTTCCAATTATTCTTAGCTTTCGCCTTTTCATAGCATCCTTGATTTCTTGGATATTTTGTGTTTGGGACTTTTTTGTGTTCATTTTTTTCCTTGAGTGAGGAATCCATTTCAGCCAGTGTATCTTCAGCTCCTGAGATTCTCTCTTCCATCTCTTGTATTCTATTGGTGATGCTTACCTTTGTGGTTCCTGATCTTTTCTGTAAGTTCTCCAGTTCCAGGTTCTTCTCTGTTTGTGTCTTCTTTATAGATTCTAATTCTGTTTTAATGCTTTGTATCGTTTCCTTCATCTGATTGACTGTGTCTCCTATTTTTTTGGTTGTTTCCTCTCTGTCTATCTTTAATTGTTTCTGTATGTGGGCAGTTAAATTCTTCTGAATTTCTTTGAGGGCCTTGTTCATTTCCTCTTTTTGTCCCTCTTTTTGTTCCTCTAATATCTGCATAATCATAGCTTTAGCATAATTTTCCTTTGTCTCTGCTGAATTAAAATCTCCATTACTTTTGGGTGTTTCTGGTGGGTCCATGGCGTCCTGATTTTTGTTGGGTGAGTTCTTACGTCTACCTTTGGCCTTTAGTTTATATATAATCAAGGAGCTGTTTGTGCTTTAAGGCTGAACTTCAGACTGGAACTGTCAATCTCTTGTGTCAGGAGTATTCTTCAAGAAGATCAGGGAGTTCCAGTGGTTTGATAGTGTGTGTTGTGCCTCAGTTGAACTCTGTTGTGGGATATGTGTGCCTGGCTTCGTGCTCTGTGCCAGAAGCTGTGAGCACCGCAGGCTGCTCACCCCTCTGGTCTGGAGGCTTGGCTCCTCACTCTGTGCCAGAGGCTGAGTGTCCCAGTTTGATATGTCATCTGGGGGCGCTGCTCTGGTCAGGAGGCTCCACGCTCTGACCTGGGTTTGCTGCTAAGGGCTCTCTTCTGGATTGGAGACTTGTGCCTCCTTCTGGGCCAGGGGCTGTGCACCACAGTCTGAGATGGTATTTGGGGGCACCTCAATCTGGACCTGATGCTGTGTGTCCCAGTCCGGGGTGGTGGCTAATGTCTCCACAGGGAGTGTGCCTGCCCAATGCATCTCTGTCTGGGGAATGGAATCTGGGTCCTTCTCAGACTGGCCCGTGGACACAGACACACGATCTGGAGTGGTTGCAGGCGTTGCCGAGCAGTGTGCACCCGCTGTATGTAGGCTGGTTTGAAATGGTACGTGGGGCCTTCTCAGTCTGGCCCATGGACACACATACACAGACTGAGGTGGTTGCTTGTGGAACCAAGCGGTGTGCACCAGCTGGATGCAGGCCGGTTGAAATGGTACCCGGGGCCTTCTCAGTCTGGCCTGGAGACTGTGTGACCCAGTCTGGTATGGCGGCCTTTGGCACCCAGTGCACCTGCTCGTTGAGATCAGGGCTGTGTGCCACTGGTCACCAGGAGTTTTTTTCGGGGAATAACTGGGTGTCCCTAGGATTTTCCCACTTCATTTCCTCATGGTAGGAGTTCCGCTCACCTGGCAATCACAAATGCTGGTGTTTTACTTCCCAGAGTTCAGTCTCCTGGTCACTGCATTGTTACTGCTGTCCTACTCCTCAGACACAGTGTCCTCTCATGGCAGCCATCTTGGATCTCCTCCGGCATGCCGTTTTAAAGAGGAGGAGTTGTGGGTGTTTTGGTAACCATATGAAAAACTTAGAGCCATTGCAGTACCCTGGTGTTTGGCAACCATGCTTTAGAGGAACCTGGCACATTATGTAGACACTTATTGCTGTAGTAGAGTAATACAGATTTTTAAAAATTTATTTAAACAAAATATATATATAGCCTGGATGTGCCTGCAATGCCTGCAGACATCAGAAGACGGCATAGGAACCCCTAGAACTGGAGTCACAGATGCTTGAGCCTCCACACAAATGCTAGGAACTGAACAGTGGTCCTCTAGGAGAGCAGCCAGTGCTCTTATGAGCCATCTCTCATTTCAATTATACTAATAGTCATGGAGTAACCTTCCAGGTGTCCTCTCCAATATTTGAGAGCTCATGCCAGCTCTGTCTTTAAAAACTCATGGAAACATCCTATGGATATTGTGACTGGAGTCCGGGAAGACTAAGTGTTCCTCAGCCCTCATATTTTCCCCCAGAAACAAGTGACAAATGATTTGTCCTATGTCCATAAGAGCTATGTGAGCTAAGGCTTTTTGAAATGGAAAATATTTTTAGTGATATGTTCTAAATCTGGAAAATTTTATAAAGTCTTTACATCTGCGTTAGCAAACATTTTAGAATCTCCCACAGGAAATAATCGACTGCTTTTTGGGGCAGATCATTATGTTGTGGGACTATTTTAGTAATTAGGCAGCCATTGCTTGCATTAATAGTAAATTTGGCCATCAGTTCCTGTAACTTCCACAGCTTGTGTTTACCACAAACGGGGATCCCTAGGAGGTTACTTGGCAGAAGAAATAAACTATAGGACATATAGGAGAGGCTTTGGGATGGATACCCGAGGAAAGGAATAAAAAATCCCAAAGAAAAATCAAACCAGAGAAAAAAAACTCAGGTCTTGTCAGTGAAGAGGGGAGACAGCAGTTCATCTTAGCTGTTTCAGCAGAGTGCGCCCAACCAAGGCTGGGAGGAATTTAGGGACAGGGTAGTCTTCAAGTTATCAGGAGTTGAGAGGAGAGCACTGACGATTGATAACGTTGAATCCTTCTTTTAATGCGCTATAGTTCTCTTCTTAATTTCTGCTACGGATATTTTGAAGTTTTCAATGTAAAATTGTAATATTAAGTATTTTTAATTGTATTTAACAATTTTTATTATCATGTGATAATTGTGTGGAAGAGTTTCACTATTGGATACCCATACATGCGTACAACACACATCAATCTCTTTCAATATTTTTGCCTTAAGTATTTGTTGATATAGGGTGATAGGGATTATTTTGATCAAAGAACACACACACGCATATATATGTTCTCATCAAATATATATATTCTGTATATCAAATTTTGAAAATGCACAAGGTAAATAAATACAAAGTATTTTTTGCCATTTTAGTATTAAATTAAATAGTATATTGAAACTCTCTTTTAAAATTATTTATTGATACTATATAGCAGTAGAATCAGTGAATTCATATAATGGTTAATATTCTGATACCTTGCTGGTATCACTTATTTGCATAGTATATTGTTGGCAAAAATTTTAGAAATTTTTATGTTCTATGATCATATTGGCTATCGATAAAAATAATTTAAGTTTTGTTTCTAATTTTTATGACATTTACTTCCTTTCAGTGCCTGATTGCAATGGCCTGGACCTGCATCACAAGAAGAAATAGAAAAGTTGCAAGCAAATAGCCTTCATTTTCTTTATCTGATCAAATAGAATTCAGTCTTTAATTAAATATGGTCTTAGTAAATTACAGTAAGTGAATTAAAATCATAGAGTAGCAACAAGGAAATTGTAATCAAGGGTTAGTTGTTTAGTGAAATTCACTGCCTGCCATTATTTTGTTAACAACAGAGTTATTTTGTTAACACTGTCCATAGAAAAGCACACAACATAGTCATGAAGGCATCTTAGACTATGTAAGAACAATCCATGATGTCCCCACAGTAGCAAGAATCATCTATGGTTGCATTTTTTGGACTACATCCTTGTCCAAGTGACACTGACTCTCCATTTGTCAAAACTATGAACAGCACAGGTTAAAACAAATTGTAAATGTTAAACTTGCAGAATTGCTGTCTGCAACATTATATGCAAATGAGGTCTGCACAATCAAATCATGGATTGAGCTTCAAAAGAGAAATGTTTTACATCCTCATGATTTTCCCAAGGTGACAATGGAAAAATAAAAACCCAAACAATCCTGTACTGTATAGAAAAAGCACAATAGCCTACAAAGATAACTGCAGACATGCCTGTTGCTTCTGGTTATTGATATTCACGCTGAAAGGCTGTGCTTAGAGTAGTCTACAGAGGATATCAGAGCTGAGGTTGTTGTTTAGATGTCATGTTGATGCTTTACCGTTATAAACGTATCTTATATTCTATCATATCCAGGAGCCATCTGTTGCTTCAAGAAGTGAGCAGAGGCAGACTGATTAATGCCAGTGTCTCTCTTCTCTGTCATGTGGGCTTCTTAAGAGCTCAATTGTGGAATCCTAAAGATTTTCTTTTTCTCCACATGCACAGGAGCAAGGTCCCTATGGTTGCATCTGCCTCCAGCTTCTGCCATGGCTGCAGGTACATTCACGCAGGCTCCCCGAAAGCAGTCCTTCCAGTGTCTATTCTCTGAGGACATTGCCACTCTTGCCTGGATGCACAAGAAGTCACATGACCTCTTACGGCCGTTGTTCCAGCCACCTCTCTTCCTTGTCTTCTCACAGTTGTCACATTATGGAGGAGAGGGTAAAACTTACTATCACTATTTCTTAGACCTTCTTCGACTAGTCAGATCACAAACAAGCAAGCAAATACGAAGTTTTCTTTTTCTGCCAAATTACTAAGGCAATCTGTAAATGAGTATGTGCAAATGGGTGTGTGTCACCCTGTACCCAGTTACAAATCAATTTGTTCTGAGTTGGAAACCTGGCTATCTAATAATCCCTGACTATGTTCTGTCAGTTGGTTGTTTCTGCTTGCATAATCAACACAAGGTTATACATTAAAATTAATAAAATGCATGTTGGAAGACACTGAAATGATTATAGTGAGCCAAAAAAATGTAATCACATTGTGCTCTTCTATTTAGAATAGTTTCTACTTTACAGGCCTCTTTTTGGTCATTTATTTTTCAAATTAATTAAAATCCAGATCGTTACATTTTAGGCACAAATATTTGCTCACTATATTTAAACACATAAATATTCCCTGGCAGTCAGTAGTAGACATCCAACTGCAAGCAGAGTTGAGCTGGCTGTGACATTATGTGCCAATGAGGAGTGAAGAACTGAATCGTGCATTGAGATTTCCAGACACTGAAGAATAACACCCTCTCTGCCAAGATGAGCATTCAAAAGCCCACACGGGACTGGGGATAGCACTACCCTTTGTAATCACACACTTTAACCACTAATGCCAAGAAAGATGATGTTGGCACAGTTAAGACGATGCCTGTGAACATCAGGATCCTATAATTACGAAGCACAGTTACTTCTGCATCCCTCCTGAATTCTTCACTCTCAAGCACAGTCAAATATCATCCTGTGTGTCATTTTACTAAATCAGAGTGGCAAATGCTGAAATAAAGACACCATCTCATTATTTTATCATTGCTTAAAAAAAGACACAATAGTTATTACTCTTATAATTCATGACATCCAGGAGCAATGTCTCCTCCCCAAACGACAAATTTTCATTTATGAGACTTTTTTCCCCCTGAAATCCTATGCTCATTTATCATACTGAAAGGTTTGGTGAATAAAGAAGTGTAAAAAAATTCAATAATTAAGTTTGCTTCATCTCTGAAAATTTAATAAGCTCATCTGTCTCACAGCATATAAACAGGAGTATGTGTAATTCATTCTTCCATACAAATTTGGCAGCAATATGGTTATGAAGGGTTTAGTTCACCACTGTGTTGCTAACCACACAAGGGTTAAGTCTATCCCTTCAAACTGTTGGTTTTATGAGTCATATAAGGAGAATCTGAGAATACACATTGTGGAATAACTTGAAGTGGGTTTTGCTAATGGTCGGATGCAACAATGTCTTACAAGAGCAAAGCTTTTCATTAGCTCCAAGGACAATAAAAGCATCTTTTACTGAGCTAGGGGAACAAGTCCCCAGCCTGGCTGTGGATATTTCCACGCTGAGAAAAGCTGCCTTGGTCCAGATAAGATGGTGGGACCAGCTCATTTCCTGTCTTCTCATCAACAGCATTTCAGTCTCATTTCCTAGCTGCTGATTGGATTCATATTCCAGTTCCTTTCTCTTTCGCTTGAAATTGGAGCCATTTTTCAAGGTCTGGCTCGGGATTCTCCTCTGCAACCTTTTCTGATCCTCCCAGGGTGATTTAATCTCTCCTCTCCTCTCCTAGGAGCACTTTTGGTCTGTACTGTCATTTGACCATTCATCGTAAGCTACTCTGGGTCATTCACAGCATTTTGAAACCAATTTGTCTGATTTTCTCAGTTAGATTGAAAAGTCTTTGGGAGCAGGCCCTCTGTACTCTGTGATTCAATGACCCAATGACTTGTATGGGTAGAATTATTACATGCTGATGACCTGGAATGAAAGAATCAGCAGACTGTATCCATGTTCCAGGCTGTCTTAGCATATAATATGTATTCTTGAGGCGTGTATTTATCTTTGCTATCATAAATAGGGCTTCAAAGTTAGGTAAACTTAAATTTAAATGCTAGGTCCATTATTTATAGGATGTTACTTTGAGCAGATGTCTTAATTTCTACAAGTGTTAGTCTCCAATCTGGAAATAAAATACAGTAATATCGCCATGAGTATTAAATTAGGTAATACGACCAAGCCCGTTATCATGATTCTAGGAACATAAGCAGCATTGCACATAGTGTGATTGCTGTTGGTGTTGATGCATGGTAAACGCTCCGTGGCACTGGACAGCAGTGACAGTCAAAGCCACAGATTTACACATAATAGCTGAGCTCACTCACCTGGTGTGGATAGGTGTGACAAGAGAGAGAGAAGGTATAGATGATGGTTACATCATCAATAGCCTCTAGCAGTAACAGCAGAAGTTAGGCAATGTTGGGCAATGTCTTTCTTTCTTTCTTTCTTTCTTTCTTTCTTTCTTTCTTTCTTTCTTTCTTTCTTTCTTTCTTTCTTTCTTTTGTAAAAGTAGTTTATTTGAAACTTAGTTGCTAAGTACAATATTTAGGTTCAAAACAGTAGATTTGTATAGAAAACCAATATTTTACTATTGGTGTAACACTTTCCTGTTAAAGCATTAGAGCTGAGCAATTGGGACTGAGACCATCTGCCTTGCAAAACAGAAACATTTCTTGTGTGGCCCTTTGTGAAAAAAGTTTGTTGCTATCTAAGAAAGATAAATATGTTTCTGTCTTACCTGTGTCAGTTTTCTTGCTTTGGTGATGAAGTCATGGCCAGGACTTAAAATTATTTTTTTATTAATTACAGTTTATTCACTTTGTATCCCAGCTGTAGCCCCCTCCCTTACCCCTCTAAAAGTAAGACTAGTTTTACTAAAAAGTAAGTTGAAAAAGGAATGGCTAGGGAGTCGGGTGCAGATAAAGGGATGATATTTTATTTGCTTAGTAGTAAGGCTTTGTTCTAGAAGCAAGAGCTCAGTCTGTCTTGCTCTTGTTTGGTAGTCTTCTTCTCCTCCACCCTCTGATTGAAAATAGATTCCTTCTCAGACAATACAATCCTGATCACAGTTCCCTTTCCTCTGCCCCTCCTGTAGGGGAGGAGCTGGGAGGAACTCCCACCCAGGTCTACTCCCTTTTTCTTTCTCACTCATTAGAAAAGCGCAGGCCTCTAAGAGACAACAACAAAACATAACAAATTGCAATCTAAGATAAAACAAAACCCCATCACATTGAGGTTGGACAGGGTGAACCAACAGAAGGAAAAGAGTCCAAGAGAAGCCACGAGAATCAGAGACCTACTCGTTCATACACTCTGGAGTCCCACAATAATATTAAGAAGCTGAAAGCCATAGAATATACAGAAAGGACATGGGGAAGACCCATGCAAGCCCTGTGCTTGCTGCTTCAGTTTCTGTGAGTTCATATGAACGCTGCTCCATTGATTTAGAGGGACTTGTTCTCTCGGCATTCTCCGTCCTCCCCCCTCCTCTGCCCCCCAATTCTTACAGTTTCCTCTTCCTTTTCCAGGTTCACTGAGCTCTGAGGGGAGGGATTTGAAGGAGACATCCCATTTAGAATTGTGTGTTTCAAGGTCTCTGCATAATGTTCAGCTGTGGGTCTCTACATGAGTCGCTCTGAGGGGAGGGATTTGAAGGAGACATCCCATTTAGAATTGTGTGTTTCAAGGTCTCTGCATAATGTTCAGCTGTGGGTCTCTACATGAGTCGTTTCTATTTCTCACCTCTATGCTTTTGTAAAACCAGGACAAGACCACCAGGATAACACAAGGTCATTAATGACTTATTTCTTATCTCTGTAGACTCCTTGCTGTGTCTCTCAACAGCATGCCAATCAATCAATTAATCAACTACTGTCATATTCCCAAATGTTTCTCTGCTTCTGGCTGCTATCAGATCATTGCTTTCAGTATACTACCCCCTTGCCTTTTCTCATTCTTTTATTCCCAGATTCTCCTTTCTCCCATATTTCATATGTTGGTATTCCCGAATATTCTATGATATCCTCACTTCTCTCTGTACCTACTCTTCCTGCATATCTCTCTTATCTATTGAGTGGTGCTTAGGAGTTCAATAACCACATTTACACTGATGGCTTTCAAATCTGCAGTGTCAGGCTAGGTCTTTTTCCATAGCTTAGACCTATAGGTCCAGCTAAATGTGGGTCCCTCAAACATTCTTAGAACACAGCTATTCACTTTCTCCAAGCTCTCCAGATATTTTTCTTCTCCCATGCCTCTTCTCTCAAAGAATGACTTACCCATCCTCTATTGGTTCAGGGGCACATTTTCTTTGGTATTTCAGTTTCTAATCTAGTTAATCATCAGCTTCCTACTGAAACTTCCTCAACACATGTTCTTCTTTTGGGTAGGTCTGTCTTGTTTGTATTCCATCCGAAAGCTTATAGCAGAATGGCTACTCAAATCTGCTCTCCTGTGTTTCTTTCCATTCGTTTGTTTGTTGCCATATATCTGGATTTGGAAAGCACACCTACAAAATCCTCAGTATTTTGCATTTTCAGGATCAGAGTTCCTATTTTTCCTTCATTAGACCAACGTTGCTCCTTACTAATGGGAATGCTGTCCACAATAAACTGGCCTTATATATCCAATGTTCATGCTGATTATTGTTCTAGGTATAATGACATTTATGCCAGTACTATTACAACATGATGGCTTGAAATACTATTCATAATAAATTTCATGATTATTATATATTTTGAGAACTTTGCACATGATCTGCATATCTATACCACTCCTCTTTCCCCCTCCTCCAACTCTTCCCATGACTCCATTAATTCAGTCCCCTCTTTAATTGCTATCATTACACATACATATGTACATACATGTACATGCATGTACATGCATCCAAGACTAAACACTTGGGATTTGACACCTATGTGGTAGCTCATCCCTGAAGGAAGCTGATTATCCCTCTCTCATCAGCCATTGGTCACTCTTCATATAGACATGGGAATATGTGAAAATTCCCCTGGTCATGTTAACATCTGGTGCTGTAACTGTGCTGGTCTTGTTCCATTAACCATACAGTTGAGATCTATTTTTATTATAATATTTTATTTCTTTTTATTAATTACAGTTTATTCCCTTTCTATCCCACCTGTAGCTCCCTCCCTTGTCCCCTCCCAACTCCACCCTCCCTCCCTTTTCTCCACCCATGCCCTTCCCCCCCTCCACTGATAGGGGAGGTCCTCCTACCCTTCCCTCTGACCCTAGCCTATCAGGTCTCATCAGGACTGGCTGCATTGTCTTTCTCTGTGGCCTGGTAAGGTTGCACCCCCCTGAGGGGGAGGTGATCAAAGAGCAGGCCAATCAGTTTATGTCAGAGATAGTCCCTGTTCCCTTTACTAGGGAACCTACTTAGACACTGAGCTACCATGGGTTACATTTGTGCAGGGGTTCTAGGTTATCTCCATGAATGGTCCATGGTTGGAGTATCTGTCTCAGAAAACACCCCCGTGCCCAGATTTTTTGGTTCTGTTGCTCTCCTTGTGGAGCTCCTGTCTCCTCCAGGTCTTTCTGTCTCCCCTTCTTTCATAAGATTCCCCGAACTCTGCCCAAAATTTGGCTGAGTCTCAGCATTTGCTTTGCTACCCTGTAGAGTAGAGTCTTTCAGAGGCCCTATGTGGTAGGGTTCTGTCCTGTTCCCCCTCTTCTGATGTCCATCCTCTTTGCCCTTTTGAATGAGGATTGAACATCTTACCCAGAGTCCTCCTTCTTGATTAGCTTCCCTAAGCGTACAGATTTTAGTATGTTTATCCTTTATTATATGTCTAATATCCACTTATGAGTGAGTATATACCCTGTGTATCTTTCTGCTTCTGGGATACCTCACTCAGTATGATCTTTTGTGGGTCCCACCATTTGCCTGCAAATTTCATGATTTCCTTGTTTTTAATTGCTGAGTAGTATTCTGTTGTGTGAAAGTACCACAATTTCTGTATCCGTTCCTCAACTGAGGGACATCTGGGTTGTTTCCACCTTCCGGCTATTACTAATAAAGGTGCTACTAACATGGTTGAGCAAATGTCCTTGTTGTGTACTTGAGCATCTTTTGGATTCATTTTTACCTATCACATCAAGGAGATCTTATCCAGAAACACATGTTCTGGACCTTTTACTCTTAATACCTTTCTGCCTCCTCTTCCCCAGTGTTCCCTGAATCTTAGGTATAAGAGCTGTATTACAGGTGTATCAGTTGAACTTGGCCACCCCTTTTCATTTCGCCCTGTTGTAGGTCTCAGTAAAAGTCCTAGTCCATTGCAAAAAGAAGCTCTTTGATTCAAGGTGAAAGCTACACTTATTTGTGGATATGTGGATATGCTGCTTAGTTTTTTTTTTTTAAGGTTTCTTAAGGTTAACTTACAGGCAAGCCTATGGGGTATTTTCTTGATTAGTGATTGAGGTAGGAGGGCCCAGCCCACTGTGGGAGATGCTACCCCAGGGCTGGCTTATAAGAGTGCAGACTTTCTCAAGCCCTGGGGATCAAGACAGTGAAGATTCCTCCATGGTCTCTGCTTCAGTTCCTACTTCTAGTTTTCTTCCCTGATTTCTCTTTATGATGTCCTATAAGCTGTAAGACAAAATAAACCCTTTCCTCTACAAGTTGCATTTAGTAGTGGTGAACTCAGATTAGAACAGTAGATATATAGGCAAATATTAAGAATATGGCTAGAAATTGCAGTGGTTTAAGAAAATGTCAGTAGTATACAGTAATTATGCAGACTTCAGAAACTCAGGTAGTGTTGCCAAGCTTATAATAAAATACACCCCCTGAATTTAATCCCTCCCAAACTTGGTTTTTTTTTTTTTTTTTTGCTTCCTAGAAGCCACCACGTCCAGCTCTTCTGGCTGTGCCTTCAACCCTTTAGTGTTTGCTCCATGTTTGTGAATAAAATGTTTCCACTGTGCTGTGCTGATCTTTGGGTATTATTGCCTTATTATGCTAAGGGTTTTATCTTCTTACACTGCCCTGTTCCCTACCCCACACCACAGGTCTCCTTAGGCTTCAAATATATCCATAACATAACTTACGTTTACACTAATGTTTACAATTTTTGTTACTATGACTGTGGTTACAGCTGGCCCTCACAGTGCATTATACTTCATTTTCTTTGTAGCTTATTTTCTGAAGCGAAGGGAATACTCTCACCTTATTCTGATTTTTTAACATCTCCTTGTTGATAATTAAATTAGCCACATTTTTTCACACACAGATATAAAAATCTCAGTATGGATACTTTTCTGTTTGTTTTTGTTGATAGTTCCTTCTGGAAACCTTCACTCTTCTACTCTAATCTTAGCTGGTTCAGTTCTGAGCCTGCGCCATTCCTGCTTTCAGGACACTTCCTTCCACTGCCCTGGGGACTCCCTCTACCCTGCCCCTTGATTGCTGGTAGGATTACTGCCTTTCCCCAGCAGGGTTTCTTAGATTACACCTCATTTGGTGGAGTGCATTCTCCAATCATGTCCTGAGAAAGGGGTCAAGGGAAACAATATTTTGGAGGACTTGAGTACCCGAAACTCTGTCTTATATTGTCACATTCGATTAGTCGTTGAGTTACATATTAAATTTTAAGTTTAAAAACAAAAGTCTCTTCTGTCTGAGATTCCAAGGCTCTTTTCCATTGTCTTCTATTTCTGTCATTTCTACTGAGAAGTCTAATAACACCAGGATTCTTAAATTTTGTGTGTGATTCTGTATTTTTTTCTTTCATTTTTTTGGAATCTCTCTTTGATATTTTGAAATTTTACAATGTTGCACTATGACTTACACCTATTAACATTACTCTTCTGGTCCCTAATTGGATCACTGAGTTCTGGAAAATCATATCATTATGGGAAGTATTCTTCTCTAAGAATATATCTCATTTACTCTGATAATTTTGTACACGTATTCAAAGTATATTGAGCATAAGAACCCCTAATTCACTCTTGTCACATTTTCCAGACATCCTAGCATGTCCCCTGCTTTGTGTCTTGTTTGATCATCATTATTATTGTTGCTGTTTTGATAAGGTCTCAGTAATTAGCTCTTACTGGCCTGGGATCCATCATATGGACCAGGTAGATCCCTCACACTAATAGGGATCCACTTGCCTCTAACACACACACACACACACACACACACACACACACACACACGCACGCACAATTTTGTAACCCATCAACTCCAGTTGCCTGCTGTACTGTTGACTGATCTTGTTGACTTGATCTTGTACAGGTATTTTCCAGGTATGTATAGCTCCTGTAAATTCATGAGTGCAATGGCCATGTCATATCCAGAAGAGAGCATTTCTCCACACTCTTGCCCGTCCTCTGATTCTCTCAGTCTTTCTGCTTTCTCTCCTATGTTCCCTGAACCTTGGGATGGTTGACCAATATGTTCACTTTGGGACTGAGTGACTGAGCAGTCACTTATTCTCTGCACTTTGACCAGCTATGAGTTTCTGTATTGCTTTCTGTAGCAGCCAAGGGTGAATGAAACACTACTCTATAGGTATAAACACAAATATTTAGAAGGCAGTTTAACAATGTGTCCATTTAGCAAAGTGCAGTATGTTCTCCACTAGGGCCTATGACCTCCCAAGCGGTATACTTTTGATCAAGTTTATGGTGCCAGACATAAATTCCTTCCTGTGGCGTAGGTCGGAGATCCAATCAGAAAGCTGTAAGTTTCCCCAGCAATGTTCGTGTTGCTGCTGCACCTGTGCTCATATTTTGCCTGGCGTGTTAGTATTGCAGCATTCAGGGTCTAGTGGTCCAGCACAGGGTGACATCATTGATGTCTTTTTTTCCACAGTGGCCGACATAGCACCTTCCTTATGAAAAGTATCCTTACATTAGTTCCTCTATAATGTTTTCCTCTTTGTTTTCTCGCTTCTTGGGTTCTCTATTATATCGACTCAGTAATTTTCTTAATTTTGTCTTCAACCTGTGCATTAAATTTTTACACTTGTAGAGTGGTGGGTGGGTGAACAATGTTCAAAGAATACTATATACACATAAGAAAATGTCACATTAAAACCAATATTTTACATTTGATTTTTACTAGTAATAATTTTAAATGTTTACGTTTGCTATTTTGTTCTCAATTGGGAGAGCTTTAATCTTCATTTCATTTGATCTCATTCGACAATATTTACTGAATACCTATGATAATCTAGAGACATGGAGATAGGCATATGTTTTGGCCCTTATGGTTCCTGTCTCTTCGTGAGGGAAGGCAGCTGTGCATTATAAGTACCAATAACCAAGCTCGACATAACTTACAGTGTTTGATGATGTTTGACAAATCATTATGTTCAGAACATTATGATGAGGTATGAAAAACATAACTAGAGGCATGCGTATATCTATTGGTCGCGATTATTTTGTTAACCCCTGGACTCTATCTGTCTATCTCTTCTCTCTATCTGTCTGTCTGTCTATCTATCTATCTATCTATCTATCTATCTATCTATCTATCTATCTATCTATCTATCTATCTATCTATCTAATCTATATATCTACTATGTACCTATCTCTTTAGTCTTTCCATAACATTTCTTTTTAGTATTTGGGAATTTCACATTGAAGAAGAAGAAGAAGAAGAAGAAGAAGAAGAAGAAGAAGAAGAAGAAGAAGAAGAAGAAGAAGAAGAAGAAACTAAGAAGTCCAATTTGTGTTGCCATGTATCCAGTGAAGCATGGTCACACTTCTGGTGGCTAGCCCCTTAAAGAAACACCCATACCCCACCAGAACCCAGAACCCATCAAATGTGGAGAGTTATACTTTAGCATCCTTATAACAATTGTTTAAAAAATATTATTATCATTTATTACAATTTGTCCAATTTGTATCCTGGCTGTGTCCCCCTCCCTCATCTCCTACCATTCCCAGCTGCCCTTCCTCTTCTCCTCCTATGCCTCTCCCCTTATTGCAATTTTTTTGTTTTGTTTTTTTATTACATTTTTTATTTATTTTTTTGTTATCAATCACAGGTTAGGTACTTTGCATCCCAAGCGTAGCCTCCTCCCTCAGTCCCTCCCACCCTCCCCAACCCTCCCTCATCTCCTCCCTGCCCCCTCCAAGTCCACCAACAGGGGAGGACCTCCTCCCCTTCCATCCAACCCCAGCTCATCCTGTCCCCTCAGGGCTGGCTGCAATGTCCTCCCCTGGGATCTAGCCAGTCTGTCACTCCCCTGCATGTATGGGGGAGGGTCAAAGAGTCAGCCATCAAGTTCAAGACTGAAACAGTCCCTGTTTCCCTCACTAGG
>CM053764.1:96700118-96734304 GCA_028658305.1 Pachyuromys duprasi | reverse complement strand
GTGGGAGGGTAGGAGGGACTGAGGGAGGGGGCTACGCCTGGGATTCAAAGTACCTAACCTGTGATTGAGATAAAAATAAATGAATTATATAAAAAAAATAAAAAATAAAAAAATAAAAATGAAAGATTAGTCATAAAGGGAGTTAAGAATGTAGTTTTGAAATTAATCCAGAGAAAAGCAAAAAACTTAAAGGTAAGATGGATGAAAATACTAGCCACCTTCATCACTGTCTCCCAACAATAAGTAGAACACACAAAATACTATCCACAACATTCAAAGTTTATACTGTTTTCAGACACAACATTGAACATTGATAGATACTTCCTAGATAGTAAAAGATACTAAAAAAGAAAAATTTCGGGCTGGAGAGATGGCTCAGTGGTTAAGAGCACTGGCTGCACTTTCATAGGTCCTGAGTTCAATTCCCAGCAACCACACGGTGCCTCATAACCATCTGTAATGAGATCTGGTGCCCTCTTCTGGTCTGCTAGCAAATATGCAGGCAGAATACTGTATACATAATGAATAAATAAATCTTAAAAAAAAAAAAAAAAAGGAAAGAAAAGAAAAGTTCTCCAAATGTGCTGGAACATGCTTTTAACCCAGCACTCAGGAGGCAGAGGCAGGCAGATCTTTGTGAGTTCAAGGCCAGCCTGGTCTACAAAGTGAGTTCCAGGACAGTCAGGACTGTTGCACAGAGAAACCCTGTCTCAGGAAAAAAATATACAACAAATTCCCAGTGGCAAAAAACACAGCCATTGCCAAGGATAGTACAAATATCTAGAGAGAGAGAAAAAACTTAACAAAAATGTTAGCACATCCCCTTCCCAATAAAAATTAAGTGACTAAACATTGTTCATCACATTCTGAATGACTCATGGATTGAAAGGGATACAAAATCAGGATGGCAAACTACACAGAACTAGTGGGTATGAGAATGAGAAAAGAAAGATATGCTCATGGTGTCTCTCAAGGCAGTATTAAACAATGAGAATTAAAAGGCACTGAGTTAAACTTTTAGTGAGTCTTCCTGTCTGAACATAGAACCCCAAGAACTCAAGTGAAACACTTATGTGTTGGCATGAATCTGTGGATACCATGCTCTTTTTATTTTATTTTTAATTTAATTAATTTATTTATTTATTATGATTTATTCACTTTGTATCCCCGCTGCAGCCCCCTCCCTCATCTCCTCCTCCCACCCTCTTCTCCCCCTATGGCCTTTCTCTAGTCCACTGATAGGGAAGGAACTCCTCCCCTTCTATCTGGCCCTAGCCTATAAAGTCTTATCAGGACTGACTACGTCATCTTTCTCTGTGGCCTGGAAAGGCGGCATACCCCAGTAGGAGGTGAGCAAAGAGTTGGCCACTAAGTTCATGTCAGAGACAGCCTCTGTTCCCATCTAGGGAACCCACTCAGAGACTGAGCAGCTAACAGGCTTCCTCTGAAGAAGAGGTCTAGATCCTCTCCATGCATGGTCCTTGGTTGGAGTATTGGTCCCTGCAGGTCCCCTTGGCCCAGGTTTTTTGGCTCAGTAGTTCTCCTTTTGGTGTTCCGGTCCCTTCTGATCTTTTTATCTCCATCTTCTTCCATAAGGTTTCTGGCACTCTGCCCAAAGTTTGGCTATGAGTCTCAGTATCTGCTTCAATACCCTGGTGGGGAGAGTCTTTTAGAGGCCTTCTGTGGAAGGCTCCTGTCCTGTTCCTTGTCTTCTCCTACTTCCATTGCCTATGCTGTTTGCCCTTCTGAATGAGGATTAAGCATCTTCCCTAGAATCCTCCTTGTGTTTAGCTTCTTTAGGACTATAGACTTTAATATGTTTATCCTATATTATATCGCTCTTACAATAAGGTGGGAAGCAGGAGAATCTCCCAGAAGTTCAAGGTCCAGCTATCCTCGAGTTCCACGGTAAAGCTGCAGCAACAACAAAAGAGATTCTGCCTCATAACAAGATGGAGGATACGCATCAGTTCAAGAAAGTTATCCTCTAGACAAAGTGAACTGGGGTCGGATGGAAGGGGAGGAGGTCCTCCCCTGTCGGTGGACTTGGAGGGGACAGGGAGGAGATGAGGGAGGGATGGGGAGAGTGGGAGGGAATGAGGGAAGGGACTACACCTGGGATGCAAAGTACCTCACCTGTGATTAATATAAAAATAAATAAATTACATTTAAAATTTAAAAAAGAAAGAAAGTTATCCTCTGACCTCCATCTGAACATCATTTACACACAGAGAGATTGGGCAGGGTAGAAATACATATATACACATGCATGAGTTACACAGGAAGCATGTGTCCACTCCTCAAAGTTAATGCTGATGTTAAAAACAGAAGAGGAGGAGGAAGAAGAAGAAAACAAAATAATGTGTCATTTTCACTAACCAAATACCAATGTGTTGAAACAAGAGGTTATGCAGGTATAATTATCCTAGGATTCCAAAGACAGACTCAATGAAATTAAAGCCAAAGGAAAGAATTTTCATTATGTGTTTCTCTTTAATACATATACAAAAATACATTATATATATATACAAATACACATGTGCGTGCGTGCATGTGTGTGTGTGTGTGTATGTGTGTGTGTTCCGCCATTCACTTAGCTTGGATCAGTTTTTAAAAGTAGCACTTTTGCAGAGATAAATTCATAAAAAATTAATAAACAACCAAATTCTGAAGAATCAGAAAAAGAAATGCTGAAATAACACCACAGAATGGGCAACTGTGTGAAGATGGTCCTACATGTGTGGCTGGGAGAACAAAAGGGAGAAGCTGGGGGTAGTTTTAGCATCCTCTCACACTGGAAACCCATGCGCACACACAGCTGGCGCTAATAGCCCTAGAAGGGGAAAGTACTGCCAGGTCTGGGAAACCTATCAAAACCACAAACTGGAACTAACAGGGCTTTTCCTCTGTATTTATTGAGCAACACAGAAATAAGACAGAATGCAAATTAAATGCTAGGACATCACTGAAGGGAACAAGAGGCTAACAGGAAGAACTACCTTCCTCCTTCAGTCCACCAAATTGCCTCTAGCATCCTCTAACTAGCCGACCCAAACAGCTGTCTACTGGAAGAAATATACTTGGAATACAGGCACCATCATGGGCAGAGGCTGTGGATAACGCTGAAATCAAAGCAATACTTGATCTAGTCGTACTGGTTGGTTTTGTCAACTTGATACAAGCTACAATCCTCTGGGAAGAGGGACCCTCAATTGAGAAAATAATTCCATCAGATTGGCCTATTGGCAAGTCTGGGGGCATTGTTTTTTATTAATGATTGATGTGGGTGGTCCCAGCCCACTGTTGGGTCCTACTGTTCCTGGATTAGTGGTCCTCTGTTGGAAAAAAGAAATGTAGGCTAAGTAAGCTATGAGGAGAAAGCCAATAAATAACATTCTTCCATGGCCTCTGCTTCAGTTCCTGCCTCCCGGTTTGTGCCTAGAGTTCATGTACTGACTCCCTTCATGAAGGACTGACTATAAGCTACAAGATGAAATAAACCTTTTCCTCCCCAAGTTGCTTTCGGACTTCATGTTTGCCAGAGCAGTAGAAACCAGACTAATAGACTGAAAGTCACAATGTATTCCCATAGCTTAAAGTCTTGCTATATACTCAAACCAAAGGGTTTTTATTTGCTTAACTGCTCCTTGTCATTATACCCTAAGACATTAAAGAGTAATCATGGCCCATTTCGAATTGCTCTGGTAGTAACATGCATATGCATAAAGAGAATTTTGTAAAATTGTGTTTGAATTATATTGTTCTTTACTTATACTGCCTACCTTTATTTAAATACATTTATTCTAATTTCACCCCTCAGCAGTTCAGCTGTTCAAATAACTCATTCATGGATTTCTTAAATTTAAGCTCTTTGTGTGTGTTTTTAAGTTAGGTAAGTGGTTAGCACAAATGATATTTACAGTAACACAGTGCTCCTGAGGGACTTCTTTGAATTGGGTGAATTTTTAACAAGGTTTCTAGAGGACCGTGGGTGGAAGAGTTGGGTTCATTTCAGTGTTTTGAAGCAACTACAACCCTGTGTATGGGGAAGAGAAAAACCAATGACTGTTTGAAATTCATGGCTGGATTCTGTTCATCCAGCACCTTGGTGGAACCTGTCGTCAGTACTTCCTACAACAATTTCTTCTCATGGGAATATGTTTCTGCTAAAAGTTGAGCAAAATGCCAAATGACAATCTACTATACAGGGTTTGACTAGAAACATAAAATATATTCTAGGCTTTGGACTATACAAGTAGGAGATCTGAGTAGACTTGAAGGACGTTATTTCTGTTTCTGAAGCCTACATAAAGATAGGCCATAACATGAGAAGAAGAAAAAAAATGACTGTAAGCTTATAGACGGGAAAAAGCACACACTGGAAACCGTGAGGTTGAGATGATCAACCAGTTTCTGCCTTGAGTTCATGTACTGACTCCCTTCATGAAGGGCTGACTATAAGCTACAAGATGAAATAAACCTTTTTCCTCCCCGAGTTGCTTTTGGACTTCATGTTTACCAGAGCGGTAGAAACCAGACTAATAGACTGAAAGTCATAATACATTCCCATAGTTTAAAGTCTCGCTATATACTCAAACCTGACACTTGAAGTGATCTTGCCCCATCCTCTAACTCACAACACAATGCCCCTAAGCAGTGCTCTTGTGTCTCAGCCTCTGTATAGTACTGGTCCTGAGCAACCACTCAAAACGTGTTAATAAATAATGTGAAAAATTCATGGAGACAGAAGTTACAAAGAAGTGAGAAATAAGAGAGTAGAGGGTATCCCATGTGAGGAGGACTCCAATCAGATAAAATGCCATTCAGTAAGGGATGTCTAGCCTAAAGATCAAGGAATCATGGAAATAAAATTTGTAAGATCTAAACAGACAAGAGAAAACAGTAAATCCTGGTAAAACAGAGTATGTCCTACTTTGGTATTAAGCCAATTTCAAATCCAATCTCAGAGTACCCTGCTTCAAAATATAGATTTTTTAAAAGTCTCACAGAAGTCTTACTCAAAAGGAAGAGTGATTTTAAGTGAATGATTTAGGAACACTTTTCAATAGCGTGTTTATTTTGGGAGAATCAAACACAACATAATCTTGTCATCTGTTCCCCAGATTTTTTTCCTAGTCATTCCACTGCTTCTCCTGTTGCCTTCATTTAAAAACAATCACATGTGCTGTCAGAACACTGGGTTATAGCTTCAAGTGGAAAACAAATAATGAGCAGTTCTTTTTTTTTTTTTTAAGGGAGACTACATCACCCTTAACTGCATGGGATATGACAACAGAGACAATGGAATTGGCTAGAATTTTCTCTCAGGGTACCTTTTTCTAATATGGAATTGACTCTTTGATCCCTAACACTGTTACTTAATAAGCAATCTCAAGCCTAGCCTGCCCCTCCTAGGAGGAATGTTGAAATCCAAGCCCCAAACACCTCCTCCCTGCACATTCTCCCTAGAGCAGGAGCCTGGCCTCAGACTTGGCTCAGGGAGGAATAATTTAGCATCTATCTCTGGCTTTCTTTGGAGGGCATCAGTCCTTACTGTCTTGACCTCCTCTCACCACCTCTACCTGGGTCTTACCTAAAAGCCTCTTCACTGAATATTTACTTCTTAACTATTTCACAAGTCAGGAATCCTGTTCCCTAAGCATGTCAAATCATGTGAATCCCCTGGTATGCTCATGAAATATAAGATTCTCACAGCATTCTCCCTTGGATGTCATGAATCAATAGGTCTGGGATGGAGCCCAAGCTGCTCCATTAAAATGCAAATGGCTCAAAGGAGATATGAGAGCTTAGCTCTTGTTTTATTCATTTCATTTGTTTATATCTCTCCTCTTTCAGAAAATTGGAGGTTGCTAGCCACCAAGTGGCCTAAGAGAAACTTTGCCAGATTCACGGTGTGACAAGCATTATCCCAAGCTGCCTGTCACTACTCTGCTGGGTATCCATGGATACACAGTACCCTCCAACACACCTGCACAGTATTAGAAGTAAGCACTGTAGGGTCCGCAGCCTCAAGAAGCCCTGCTCTGAGTAAATGCCAAAATTAAACATATCCATTTACCATCTGTTAAAGGTTTAATTATATGCCCACAAAAGACATGTTGAATGTCCTAACTCTCACTATCGCAGAATGTGACCTTTTTAGTGAACAGATAGGGTCTCTCTTGTGCAAATTTGTTTCCTCCTCCTCTCCACTTCCTCTTTTCCTTTTAATAACCTCTTGAGTCCATGTACTTACAGGGTTAGGATTAGCCACTGGAACACTGTGGACCTACCAGAGCCCATATCCTTAAAGAAAACAGACTCCCCCTCCCTGAGAAGCCCTCTGTTGTCATTAGCTCCTCAGTTAGGGGTGCAGCTTCACAATTTCTCCCCACTCAATGCTAAATCATTGGCTGACTTGATATCAGACAAACACAGTTGCTGTCTATTCATGAATGCTCTGGTCCTTCCATGTCTAGAAGAAACTGTTTTGCTCTGGCTCTCCTGAATCTCCAGTCCTTAAACTCTTTCCACTCCCTCTTCTGCAGTGGTGACCTCTTTTATTAACTAGCCTGCTTCTTGTTGTCCTCATCTATAAGAGGAAAATAACTTTAACAATCTATAACATTATAATATATATATATATGTTTCATATAAACATGTACTGGAATCACATGTGTAAAGGTTAGCTCACTGTCAATGTGATACAACCTGAAATGACCAGACATAGAATTCAATAAGGGATTGTATAAATCAGGTTGAACTATAAGGAATTTTTTAATTGGGTTAATTGAGGGAAGAAGACCCATCCTGAATATAGGCTGTACCATTTCACAGACTGGGTCCTGAAATGATGGGTGAGCTGAACAAGTCTATTCATCCATTTATTTCTCTCTGGTCCTGACTATGGATGTGATATGACCAGCTACTTCAAGCCTCTGCTCCCATGTTGGATTCTAACCTAAAATTGTCAGGTAAAATTAACCCTTCTCCCCTAAGCTGCTTTTGCCAAAATATTTTATCATAGCAATAGAACGGGAACTAGGACACATATATTTAGCAATTAACATGGTAGCTGCTATACAGCAAGACTGAAAAAATGTTAGTAATTTCATTATCATAAACAACATATGGAATAAATTTGCTCACCCTTTTCTCTCTGCATATATGGTACCATCATTATCATAGCCATAATCATCCTCACTATCAAGTCTGATATTTGGAAAGCATTATGGATATTTAAAATCTGTGATATGACCACTCATCGAATGCAAACCAAATGAAACAGAATGCTTAATAACATAAAAGCTAGGAAAATGGAAAATAATGAAACATTAAGGAAGCCCTTATACCGAAGCATCAAAAAAATGAATGCAGCTCTAACAAATATAGGCACTTTCATCTACCTAGAACCCAAAAATATGACCTCAGCTGGAAATGTTTTTTTTATTTATCTATTTACATTCTGATTACAGCTTCCCCTCCCTCCTCTCCTTCCACCTCCCTCTCACCTTCCATCCCCACCCCTCAAATCCCCCCCTTTCTCCTCAGAGAAGAAAGGCTGCCCATGGATGTCCAAACACTTTGGCATGTCAGATTGTGTAGGACTAGGCTCATCTTCTCCTATTGAGGTTAGACAAGGCAATCCAGTTACGGGGAAAGGGTCCAAAGGCAGACACCAGAGTCAGAGACAGCCCTTGATCTAGTTGTAAGGGGACCCCATGAAGACCAAGCTGCACATCTGTTACATATGTGGAGGGGGCCTAGGTCCATCCCATGCATGCTCTTCAGTTGGCGGTTCAGGCTCTATGAGTCCCTGTGGGCCCAGGTTTGTTGATTTTATAGATTTTCTTGTGTTGTCCTTGACCCCTTTGGCTCCTTCAATCCTTCCTTCTCCTCTTCCACAAGATTCCCCAAACTCTGCCTAATGTTTGGCTGTGGGTCTCTGCATCTGTTTTCATCAGCTTCTGGTTAAGCCTTTCAGAGGACAGTTATGCTAGGCTCCTGGCTGGAAGCATAGCAGAATATCAGTAATAGCATCAGGGGTGGGCTCTCTCTCATGGCATGAATCTCAGGTTGGGTCAGTCATTGGTTGGCTCTTCTCTTGATTTCTGCACCATCTTTATCCCTGCATATATTGTAGGCAGAACAAATTGTGAGTTAAAGGTTTTGTGGGTGGGTTGGTGTCCCCATCCCTCTACTGGAAGTCTTGCCTGGTTACAGGAGGTAGTCATTTTACCTGCATATCCCCTGTTGCTAGGAGTTTTAGCTAGGGCCACCCTCATTGGTTCCTGGGATTTTCCTTTACCCTAGGTTTCTAGTTCATCCTAGAGATGTCCCCCAACAATTCCAGTTTTCTCTCCCTTCATCCTCCCCACACTTGATCTCTCCATTCTCCTCCCCACCCCCTCTCTTTCCCAGCTCCCTCCATCCAGCCCCAATCCCTGAACGTGTCAAATCTCATCTGAAAATAGTTTTTTAAAAGAAATTAATGGAGAGATTGTAACACTGTATTCAGCCACACCTTTCGTGTTATATTATTAGTAGTTTTATGTATTTTACAATAAAGAGGCAAGTATTCTTCTCCTTGGTTCTAAAAGCATAAAAATGGACAATAGAGATTTAAATATAGAAGGCCAAATTTTTATAAAATGAATACTATTCCAGCTTTTAAAAAACTATAATCAAATGTTAGCTTCGATTCCTATAATTAAACATTACATGAAATAAATTGATAATATTATTATAATGGGATATACCACAACTATAATAATAATATAAATACTGTGAGTCTTAGCCTCCCTATAGTAACATTATTCTAATACCTTTCTCCCTCTTTATGTGTTACTTCTACCTATGGGTGCCTCTGGGGTTACGACTGTGTGCACTCACTCACTGAGCTAGGGGGTGTTTGGAATCACTGGGGCCCACCCTAATGCAGTGAACTTCATCTTCACTAATGACATCGGTGAAGATGCTATGACCAAATAAGGCCACATGCTGGCATTCTAGACAGCACTATTCATTACTATGCTACAGATGAAAGCCTCCAGAACAATTCCAAATGTGGAAAACATCCAAGCTGTTCTTCTCAACTATGACATAAGAAAGCACAAGAAAAGAAAACTTTGAAATGTAGGGCTTTTCTCCTGAATTACTGCCAAGGCAAATGAAAAAATAAGATCTGTAACAATATACAATTAATAATATTGGGACCAGGGCAACGTTCGTTAATGTAGCTTTTACCTCGTCTGTGCAAGGCTCCGGGTTCAATCAGCACCACAACAAAAGCAGACAACACAGAGAAAAGTAATAACAGAAGTGCTTTTTATAGAAATGCAGAGAAGACTGTCAAATGACACTCAGAGGAAAACCAATGCCATTAAGGTATCACACAAAGGAAATGACAAAATGAGCTGAGCATTCAGTTAACAACACCTGATAGAATAAAGAGCAAATTCAAAAAAGGCACAAAGTAAACAGCGAGACGACTCTACAGCTAAAGGCATCTGCCCGCCAAGCCTGACACCTCAGTCCCATCCCCTGAGCCCCCCTGGGAGGACAGAACTGACTCCTGCAAGTTGTCCTCTAATAATATTGATAAATATAAGTGACAGAACAAATATAGTAATAAAAACGGAAAAAAAATCTCCAAGCAGGATAATTAGGAGAGAGAGAAAGAACATAAACAGGTAGACCAAGAGGGCACACATAAATGCATTAATGGGAAATAACTACAATATAAAGGACAGTGCTTCTTAATGTCAAATTTTAGATGTTGAACAAACTGTATGAACAGGGTGCCTGGAATCTTAACCTTGAGAAACTAAGGCAGTAAGGATTTTAAGTTCAAGGCCATTCTTGACTACATAGTGGGGGTGCTGTAGTCCAAACAAAAAAAAAAGGGCAAATATGTTCAGTAATATAATGAAGTCAATCTATCCTAAGCATTGAGCCATCAATATCCTTCACAAGTCAATTCAGAGTTCCTCTCCACTGTATTTAGAATCAAGTCAAAGATTCTCAGTCAACACTGTTCTGAAAACCATAGTGAGTTGCATCAGATTTACATGCACATATATTGTACTCCTATCTCACCTGGTACATTAAGGAGGAAAGGCATCTCCCACACAATACAATTACCTCTTGGGCATTTTTTCTCCTTAAGTTATTTTTCCTTAATTTCGTTAAACTGTTTCCTTGTGACTTCTTTAAGTACTTTGAATTCTTTGATAAAGTTGATGAATGTTCTTTTAAATTCTGTGCCCTGGGATTCATCTAGGTAATTCTCATTGGCAAATATTTCTACAGGACTAGGGGCGTGTGGAGAGGGCTACTGGCTAGATCTTCCATGCTGTTTCTATTTTTGTAGTGAAATCTAGGCATATAGACTTCTTCTGTGAGTTCTGTGCCTGATAAGGAGAAAGCAAGTTGGGGCAGAAGAGAGGGTGTGTAAGTGGGCTGGACCTCAGGGTTAGAGATGTCCTGGATGGAATGAAGTCAGGTGGACAGAGACAACCAGGCTGGTGTGTAAGATGGGTCCCAGTCTAAGCCTGGAGTCTCAGGGTAGACCTGGCTGGATGGAAAGGTTGAATAGAGCAGAGGAGGAGTCTGTGAGCTGGTGGGTAAGGAGGATGGGTCCTGACAGATGCGGAGAAATTTGGTATCGTACAGGCAGGGTGAAAAGACTAGGCTGGTTGGGTCCCAGGCTAGGTCTCATTGTTTGGGGATGGTCCCTGAAGGGGAAGGTCAGGGAGAATCACTGGCCTGCACCCTGAAGAGGGATGGGTAGGATCTTGAAGAATTTGTTTTGGTTTTTTTGTAACATCTGATAAACTATAACTAACAAATGAACTGACTAGTTCTGGTATGTACTGTGCATATGCAATACACAGGGGAAAACAACAGTACTATAGCAGGGAAATTCTTCACAAGTTAAGAACAGAACCATGAACAGATGCTTTCCATGATGCTAATGTAAGTATAAACTAACTAGAATAAAAAGTTAAGACTATTAGAGCTCATACATAAAAATTATAATTTGTATTATATATTATAATAATTATAGTATTATATTATATAATATATATTATATTATATATTATAATAATTATAGTGTTATGGCATATAAAGAGAAATAAATAAGAAAAAAATGAATGAGAAAAGTTAACATTTCAAAGACGAAGTGTTCTAGATAAATTAACAAATAAATTTACAACTTAAAACTTTAGTTGAATCTGAGAGCAAAGTTCGGTGTAGAAAATGTGTTTAGCATATTAAGCGCTCTGAATTCTAAAACCAAAAATGAACTAACATAGCTTAGGGTAGGAAATTTATTGTTTCAATCTTTCAGAAAAAGCCACCGGAAGTTGTTAGGAAACTACTAAAAATACACATGCTTTCTTTTTAAATATAAAAGGTAGAAGATGAAGACTTTAACACATGCAAGTTAGGGAACTGGAGAGACAGCGTAGAGGCTAAGTGACTTACTCTTTTTCCAGAGAATCTGGGTTCAGTTCCACATCTCAAGGCCCACAGACACCGGTAAATTCAGTTCCAGGAGATCTGATGCCCTCTTCTGGCCTCCACATGTACTGTGTGCTTATGCTGCACAAACTCACACTCAGGCACATGCGCATACTCATAAAGATAGGAAACTAAATAAATCTTTTACAAGAAAACAGTAAGATCATACTCAGTTTAAGAAAATGCTTTTTTTTAAACCCTGAATCTGAGGAAGATTTGATTAAAGAAAATCCTGGATCTAAAAAGAAATTCAGACAAAAATTCCGTACATTGGCCTGGAGAGATGACTCTATGGTTGAGAACACACTGGCTGCCTTTCCAGAAGACCTGGTTTCAGTTCCCAGCACTCACACAGCTGCCGACAACCATCTAGAATTCCAGTTCCAGGAGATCTGATGCCGTTTTCTGGTCTATGTGTGCACTAAACATGAAGCGGAAAACAAAATACATGCAGGCAAGACACCTATACACATAGAAGATTTTTTATTTAGATTTTTGTACACAATCAAAAAAGAATATTAAATATTGATGTATCAGTGGTAGTTATTCTAAGGTATAGAATTTTACTTGGATTTAAATACAAATATAATAATGAAATATTCCCTGAAATAGAAAGGGCTGGAAGATATAATACTAAGCAAGCTAATGATCTCCAAAAATACCTCATGCTCTTGCTTGTGTGTCGATCTTTGATTTTGGTCACTGTGGGTATGTTTACATGTGGATGTGTTGGTGCCAGGAGACTAGAAGAGACTCATACCCTCATGTGAGAGGGAGGGTAGTAGCGGAAGGAATTCCAGGGGTGGAGGAATTTAGTGGGTAAGGGAACTAGAGCCAAAGCAGGCAATAGGGGCAGAGTCAACTAAAACTAAGTATGTATAAAGATGACATAAGGATACCTGATACTTTCGAAGCTAATTTACAAAATAATTTATTTGTGATCATAATGGCTTGTGTGCACTGATCTTATTAATCATAATACTGACCATAATAACATTAATATTTTACTAATTAATTTGGTGCTGTAATAATTGGATAACTGTACACAAATTCATTCTGGAGTCCTATTTTGGATATAAATTTCAGGTAAGATATAGATTTCAGTCTTGAATAGGGCTTGCTAAGTGGTACAACAAATACAAAGTTTTTGTTAGTTCACAGGCAGGCTAAAAGCATACTGAGAATTCCACCATATGCAAATGTACAAAGCAAGAAGAGAACTAGAACAGGTTGAGGGACAGACAGACTGCAATGCCAGTATGTAAAGCATTCTGATGAGATTGCTAAGAACAGGGTGAAAAACCAATAGGAAAATGGATCAGAGATATGAGTAGATAATTCATAAAAAGAGGAAATGAAACTTCTATTAAATATATGAAAGCAGAAAGCACACATTCAATATTACAAATAAACAGGTGGTAAGTTCAGAGACCCGTGAAATATGGTTGGGAATATAAACTTCCTCAACAGATGTTGGAAGACTCGGTCGCCTGCACCAAGGCAGGTTATGTAACATGCGTCAAATCTTCAGACGCATTGGTCCTGACTCAGTTAGTACACAGGAGTATCAATAATATCAAAAGCAAATTCTAAAAATGTTTTTGGGGGGAGGGCAGTGCAGAAAATGGCTTAGTGGTGAAGAGCGCTGGCTGCTTTTAAATGGGACCCAGGTTAAGCTCTCAGCATCCACATGGCAGCTTCCACTCCGGGAGACCCAACACCCTTTCCTTGCCTCTGCAGGGTGGCAGGCATGCAGGTGACACACATGCATACAGGCAAAGCTCTCACACACATAAAATAAAGACAAATGTTTAAAATATTTTGGCTTGTTGTTTGTTTGTGTTTGGGAAAGGGCCTCTCTATATAGCCGAGGCTAGACTGCCGTAGTAGACTCCTGGGAACCTAGGATTAGGGTTATAGGTTTGTGCTACCATGCTTACTTTGCCTTTTTATTTATAATATAAAAAATAAAAATAATACTGCAGAGATCGAAAATGATTAAATAAAAAAATAATAATTAAATGTGTTTCACCCATGAGATAGCAGGATTAAAGTTCCTAAGAAATTGTAGCAAGTAGTAAGATGTTTCCTGTAATAACACACAGTAAAAGTTGCCTAACAGTTTGCTCTGTGTGTTTTCACCTAAAACATCAAAGTTCATTTCCAAACACATACTGGAAGAACACAAAGACCATGGTGTCATATTTCTCCTTCTTTGCCTTTTTGGACTGCTTTGCAAAGATGTTCTGCAATGAATACATATCGCTCTTACCATTGGGAAAAAAGCAATTATCTTTCCAAAGATACATCACAATCATATTGCTCTGTGTCTCCCTCACTGATGTATCAGATCCATCAAAGCAAAAGCCCATTGCCTTCACTCTTACCAGATCTCTGCTAATAGAAATGCTAGCTAAAACTCATCCATCTGTACTATCTGGCCCATTAGCCAGATAGTCTCCTTGGCACCAGAATGATGCACCTTATTAAACATTTCTGAATTGTACAGAATAATAGAACAACAACAACAACAACAAAGCTTTAAAACCTTCTTCAGATTACTAAGACACACAGACTGTCAGCAACCTCTAGGACTCCCAGAAATCCAGAGGTGGCCATGCTTTCATCTGGACAGATGAAGCCCAATCAGCAGGCAAGAGCCCTCTGTGGCCAACTTTACCTTAGTATTTAACTTAGTATTCTCAGAATACTAAGACCAGATAGAATTAGGCTAAATTGAATTGGTACAGAGTTCCAGAAGGTGAAAGGGAAAGACAAAGGAGCATAGGGCAGGCGGGGGTGGAGGGAGTGACTAGAGTAAGAGGAGTATTGGTGGAGGGCAGAAGAGAAGAAAGCAGGTCCAATTTAAGATTCTGGGAGGCAGGTGGGGATCTGCTGGGCTTGTACTGTGCCGCTCGTATATAGAAGGGACTTAACTTGGAAGGAACACAGGAAACCTGCTCTGTTTCCTCCCTACAAGCCTCAAATTATATATATTATCCCCATTTTACAGAAGACAGAGCTTTAAGAGGAACCAATAAAACAGCTCACCTAAACTTTACCTGGCAGGTCATCAAGGTGGAGAGACATGCCAAGATTCAGACTGCCTGTTTTGAGTTGGTTCTCAGGCAAGATCCCGATGCACGTTAAAGACCCCTATTGCGCCATAGCGCCGGAAACTAATTGGAAGCACTCTGGTTTCTGTGACTCATAAACTTTATGCTCTTTTAGCATCATCTTGGCTGAGCAGACTTCCTAACCACGGTTTAATAGCAGAAGGCATTTAAAATAACAATCTCGAAAGTCTTTTCAACCTCTCCAATTAGAGTAAAATAAATTGTCTCTTGAAACCGGGAGCTGTGCTTCTACGTGATGAGGGGCAGCTCCCAGGTTTCTGAAATCCTAACTGAGAAGAGAAACGACAGTTACTGATGCTCTCATCTTCCTCCCAGGTCTCGAAACATTCCTTCGGATGATGCAAGCTGCCTGCTCACGTAGCCTGTCTTGGCTCTTCCTCTTAAGGTTTAGCTTGGCTTTTGTTCACTTTTCTAAATTAAAGCTATGAGACTTTGTCAGATTGGAAGGTCACATGTTTGTGTGACCAGCACCAGCTGATGTTAAGTGAGCCTTGGGCACTTGTAGGTAACAAGAGCCCTCTACCCATAGCTTTACATCCTCTTCAGATTGTGCCACCTTATAATATATAGATTATATGTCTATAAAAGATACTGCATATTTTTCCTTGTATTTAATGATCAGAAATGGCCTCTGATCCAAAATCAATTGTTAAGCAAAGATATTTAATGACTGGTTTCTGGTCTGATCTTGAGGACCAAAGTCATTAGGTTGAATGGCTTGCTTCCAGGTCACCCTTTATTGCTGGTTTAACAGCATATGGATACAGTGCTTTATGAGACTTTGTGAATAAAGTAGTCACAATGAACCAAAGAAGTATGAGCCAACACTTCCTTAGCATATCAGCATATTCAAACACATAAATACATACAAGAGGCTCATAACCACTGCTAAACTATTGTTTGTTGTCACACTTCTGAGGCGCCACTGCTACTTCCCAGATCAGGAACTCTGGCTGTGGGATGACTGGGAATTAATACATGAACTTATGAGGCTGACTCATGCCTCAGCAGCATCTGGGCACCTTAAATTTACCATTGTGCCTTTATGGGTGCCTATGTTTTTAATTTTTAACTTGGGTTCAGCCTTTGGTGCAGGGTGAATTTGGGTGTGGCCTTTGACTTATGACCAGCCATATTAAGAACACTCTTCTTTTCATTCTGCAACATTTCTACACTTGTGGCTGCCCTGAGAGGGAACCAGGGCAAGACTCCCACTCTGCTCCTCATTCTCAGGTTAATTCTTTTGTACTAGCATTTCTTTATCTGTTGCCATATTCTTAAGTTCCTTACAGATATATATTTTATTATGTATAACTTATGAATATCAGGTTATATATATGATGGATGTTATATTATATTATACATTTATATATTACATCACATATAAATATATAATTGTAATTATTATATTACAATATTATATTATATTACAATATTATTGTTACAATTAAATATATAAATATAATAGTATAAATATATAATATATTATAAATGATAAATAGACAAACAGATAGATAATAAATACCATGTGCTTTTTTATTAACCTGCTCGAAAACAGTAATTTTGTCACTTTTTTTTTTTTGACTTTTCTGTCACTTTCTTTTTAAATTGGTATTGACTCTCTTTTTTAGAAGTAAACACACACTTACTAGCTTATAGATGACTTTTCCCTGGCAGGACTGCCTTGACAGGCCACAGGAGAAGAGGAGAAAAGGACACTTTCAGTCCTGATGCAACTTGATGAGCTGGGGTGGATGGGAAAGGGAACTCCCCATTTCTGAGGAAAGGGGGAGGGGAGAAGGAGAGAGGGTGGGACTGGAAGGGGAGGAGGGAAGAGGCTACAAGGATGTAAAGTTAACAAAATAAATAAATAAGGAGAAAAAAAGAATTAAACAATTTCCAGATATCTCAGTCTTTCACAGATCTGAATTATCAAATTGTGATATAAGTTTCCTATGTAGACATCTTATTTATAAATGCATAGGCTTGAAATATTAAGGGTCATGAAAAATACCTAAGCCATGGTCCTAAGCCAGCGGCAGTTACCATGGAAAGGGTGATTGACAGCATCAGATGTGGGTGTATATTAGTATGTTTAAGCTTCATTAACACAAGGTTATATCTTAGCTGCTACTTCAATACCAACCAGGAGAAGGCAGTACAGGCTAAACAACTGACCCTTTACACTTCTTTAGCATGAAAAAGGAAAGATCTAGGGAGATTCTCATTGTACAAATTTTGTCCACGCTGAAGCAGCCAATGAGGCTTCTCTGACAGACTCACTACCAGATATGCTACAGTTTTACTCTACCTACCCCACTGTTCATCCTTGTACATTAAGTCCACACAAGACAAAAACTACCCGACATCCCAGTCATAGCTTCTTAATCCTGCACTGAATTTCCTCACTTACTTTTTTGACTACTATCTAAGGCTTCATTGCGCAAATGCAAAATCAACTGTTTGATGTGTTGATATGGAACTATTTTCTCTAAGAACATGAAAAGTGAACATTGCTCACTAAAAGCATGAGGATTCTATTAAGAATCTCCACCTTTGACGTGCTAGGAAATTATTCACACTACCAGGCATTCACTTCCAGCAAGCAAAGAAAGATCTCTCTTCTGAAGGACCCTCCCACCCAACCCCCCAAAAATGGACAAGCCACCATGTGGTGTCAGATAAGTACAATTCTTCTATTGGATAAAGAGGCTCAAGCTTCAATATTTGTCACACCATACTTCCAAGCACTCCTGTCTGGGTGGTTGAGCTTCCTGGAGGGATTATTAGGATTATTATTATTATTATTATTATTATTATTATCATCATCATCAGACAAGTGTGAGCTAAGGTGTACATTGCAAGCCAGCAAGCATGCATACAACTCAAGAGCAAAAGAGTAACAATAATTTGATTTTAAAATGGGTAAAGGATCTTGCAAATATCTCTCAAAAATCTGCTTGCAAATGTTTAACAGATACATTTTTATTAATTATTTCCTTTACATCCTCATCACAGCTCCCTCTCTCTCTTCTTCTCCCAGTCCCTCCCTCTCACCTATAACTCTCTCCCCCCATGGATACCAACCAGCCTTGGCATGTCAAGTTGCAGTGAGACCAGGCACCTTTTTTCCTATTTAAGAAATGACCATCTCCTGTAACCAGGCCAGGCTTCCAATGGAGGGATAGAAACAACTACCCACTCACAAAACCTTCGATCCACAATTTGTCCTGTCTACAAGGTGTTCGGGAGTAAAGATGGAGCCATGTGAGGGACACTATAATGATATTAATACTGTCCCCTGACACTATGAATGATATTCTGCTGTGCTTGCAGACAGGAGCTTAGCATAACTGCCATCAGAGAGGCTTCGCTCAGTAACAGATACACTTCAAATGTTCACCACTAGTCACCAGGGGGATGCAAATCAAATCACAGTGCAATACCACCTCATAAAAAGAAAAGAGACAAAAAGTGTTGGAGAGGGTGTGAATAAAAGGAACTCATCGGTGAGCCACTCCTTGGTGGGAATGCAAATTAGCACAGATGGAACAGTTCCTTCATAAAATGTAGAAGTCCCTCAGAACACAGCCATTCCACCTCTACAGACTTCCAAAGGAAATGAAATCAATCTCTCAAAGAGACGTCTCTATCACCATGGCCATTCATAATAGTATTCTTTTTTGGATTAATTTATTTTTTATTAATTAGTTTATTCACTTTGTGTCCCTGCTATAGCCCCCCCCCCTCATGCTCTCCCAATTCCACCCTCCCTCCCTCATCTCCTCCCATGCCCTTTCCCACCACCACTGATAGAGGAGGTCCTCCTCCCCTCCCCTCTGATGCTAGCCCATCAGGTCTCATCAGGACTGGCCGCATTGTCTTCCTCTGTGGCCTGGTAAAGCTGTTCCCCCCTCAGGGAAAGGTAATCAAAGAGCTAGCCACTGAGTTCATGTCAGAGACAGTCCCTGTTCCCATTACTAGGGAACCCACTTGGACACTGAGCTGCCATGGGCTACAGTGCAGGGGTTCTAAGTTATCTCTATGCATGGTCCTTGGTTGGAGTATCAGTCTCGGAAAAGACCCTTTTGCCCGGATGGATAGACAGACAGACAGACAGACAGACAGACAGACAGACAGACAGACAGACAGACAGACAGACAGACAGACAGACAGATAGATAGATAGATAGATAGATAGATAGATAGATAGATAGATAGATAGATAGATAGATAGATAGATAGATATCACACACTCACTGATACTGAGAGCCTGAAGAACTCTGACATACAAACAGGTAAAGAAGAATGGTGTCCTTTTCCTTTTCAACTATCTACACAATTCTCCCTCTGCCTAAAATACCATCTACTCTTTCTCCCCCCCCCCCACACCCCTAAATCCCACATACACAGAGGTCACTGCTGTTTTGGTCTTCTGGGACTTCCTTAAGTCAAGCTGTAACTTAACTGACATTTGTCTCCTCACAGTTTTGAAGCTAAATGTCCAAGGTCAATGTTCTAGCAAATTTGATTTTTGAAAGAGGAATTTCTCCAGACTTGCAGACAGTCACCTTCCTATTCCATCTTCACATGATCTCTTGTGTGCATGTGCACAGAAGGACAGGACAAGCTCCCTGGTGTTAAATTTTCAGAGAACACTAATCCTTTGCCTCTGGGCATACCTTTGAGATTTCATTTACCTTAAAACCTTAATCTTATCTCTACAGAGGCTCTACCTCCAAATCCAGCTATGATAGGAGTTAAAGCTTCATCAACCAAATTTGGAGGAGAGTATCTGTGAACTTGTGGTCCAACAAACCAGCTGGTACATACATCCCCTCAGAAGTGAGGAGTACATCTGTGTTCTCAGGCAGCCATAAATCTCTATGCTCGGTGGCAACATGTACTTGTACTCATTGTAATCCAACACTCACTATTGCTTTTTAACATGTTAGTGCCAATTATATTTATATCATACAATAGAGAACATATATGTCTGAGCAACACACACAAACACACACACATACACACACATACAGTCTGTGCCTGGTGCTGAATAAATGAATGCATAGTAGAAAAAATGAAAATTTGTTCATGATCTTAATTCTCAACCAGTGGAAATTACACTTTCCCAAGCTGTATATTAACTATCTGAATCCATTATCAATGTACCTTATTTGGTTAATTCTAAAATGTAGTTTTCTGAAACAACGAATAATTAATTAACTGTATGCTAATATTCAACTTTTACTTGTTCATTTAATGCAGCTTTGTAAAAACAACAAAAAATCACCTGCCAATCAAAATGTTTAAACAAAAAGTTCATAGCCACCTCTTTGATTCACATGAAGTAATATAAATGAAGGCAAAATTATTATCTACTTACCTTAAATTGTTCATCAGCCTGGACAAGCAGAAAAGTATGGACTATTTCCCAGGCTGAGATGATCCTCTGCCTAGGTGATTATTTCCCACTGTGAAAAGGATTCTAGTATTAGAGCATCATACAACTGTCAGGGATTATCAGATGAATTCCCAGTCAATGACCTGCACCCAGACTACCCTAGATTACAAGTCTGCCATGCCATGAGAGAGAAGAGGGAGTATATATTTTTAACCCACCCAACTTCATGTTCCTGTTCCCTCTCTGCCTCTGTCTCTCTGTCTCTGTATCTCTCTGTCTACACACACACACACACACACACACACAGAGAGAGAGAGAGAGAGAGAGAGAGAGAGAGAGAGAGAGAGAGAGAGATTTTTCTTCTAAGAAAAAAAAATTTTAAAGCCCCTGAATTACTGGTTACTGGCCCAGAGCATGATGGGAAGTATTAAAGAAATTTCTTAGCACAGTCAAGTCCTTCTTCCATCTTCATGAAGCCTACTGAGCCATATCAACCCACTGACTTCATGTTCCCTGCTATCTCCATGGCTCCTTTGGTATGTGGTCATCTTTGGATAGCTGTTTCCTTACTGAGTGCCTACATTTCCACTATCATATCCATCCCATAACCTTATCCATCTCAGAGAGGAATCCACTACTGGCTGACAATAAAGACTGATGAAAGAATTCATGACAAGGATCATTATAGAAATACTCCAGAGACATTAGAGCAAAGGCAGAAAGAGACATGAGGTGTTAGAAAAGGGACCCCTGGAGATGTCTTCCTTATCCATCTTTCTCTACTACATATTTCAGATTCAGTATTTGAATTTGGGATTTAAACCAAAGAGCTATAAAAGAATGCCTATGAATCCAATCCCAGTGTAAATTCAGTATCATCATCTCTTAAGAGAAATCTCATGTTACCTCCTGGAGCCTAGTATTGTGCATCTACTTGGGGTTTTGTTTGTTTGTGTTGTTTGTTGTTTGTTGTCTGTTTGGGGGGGGGCTCAGGGGTGTTGTTTCGTTTTGTTTTTGAGACAGGGTTTCTCTGTGTAGCTTGGCTGTCCTGGAACTCACTCTGTAGTCTAGGCTGGCCTGGAACTCAGAGATCCACCTGCCTCTGCCTCCCGAGTGCTGGGATTAAAGGCGTGCACCACCACTGACCAGCTCAACTTCTTGTTCTCTGTGAGCTGAATAGTTATCACTTCTGACCACAAGCTGTGCACTTACTTCTGCAATTACTTTGTTCCCAAGTTCAAAGAGAGATAACACCAAACTCGGCATAGCATCTACACCCTGTCTGCTCTCAGTGTTCAGTGAGTGGATGGTGGATGGTGGGTGGGTAGGTGAATGGATGGATTAGTGGATGGATGAAGAGACAGACAGATGACTGGACATAAACCATTCTAAATGAGAGGCCTAGAATACTAGAATACCTTGGAGGTAAGAATAGTAAAAATTATTATTATGGCCTTTGGCAAAGAGTTCTGAGAGGGTTACTTAGAGTAAAGATTGCTTAGGGTTAATACTCAGATTGAGGGAGACACTGTTGCAATTTATCAAAAGAGAATGCAAGGTTAGAACCAAAAGAGATAAGTCAAATCTCTAACTACTGAAAGGTATTTCTAGACTTCAGAGCTAAGAAATAAACATGGATATTTAAACTTTTTCTAGCATATACATCCCAGGAATTAGCATTGAAAAAAAGCAAGTACTCAGGACAGAAGGTCAGATCTGGAAGAAATAATGTGTGTTTGGTTGGATCTTCAGTGTAATTTTTAGGGACCTGTATTTTAAGCACAAATAAATTTTAAGTTTCTTGAGGGCAAAAGGGTTTTACCTTCTTGACTTTCTTTAAATTACCTTACCTTACTCTTCCTTGGTGCCTTACCCATGAAACAAGCATGGCTGTGATGAATGGAATACCTATGTGTGTGCAATGTAGACCATTCACAGCAACTGAAATACTTCAACTACTCATATCTGAGGTGTTTTTGCAGAAAGCAGAACCACTTGCAGTGAATGGCCAGAGATGCGGGAGGGACCTGGTGTGCATTCAGACAGGAGCCTCCCCCAGGTTATTAGATGTGTTTGACAACTTTGCGCTTCTTGCCACTGTCGTTTCCATGGAAACAGACACTGGATCTCAGAAACCCCAAGTGTGAGAGCTTAAACTAATCACTGTGACTAAATAAATAAATAAATAACAGGCTCTTTTTTTCTCACAGGTTATAATGGTGATTAGGTTAACAGACCCTAATTCCTTTTCCTGTGGGTGTGTTTTTCAGCAACAGCATGGCCATTCATCCTATTAAGAAAGTTTTCCTGCACCTGTTCCTTCCAAGCTGTATAAACATCATTTCTCAGCAACACTTCAGGATTCAGGAGGAACCCAACACAGGAGCTAGGTGGGAATTATGATCTTGCATTTATTTTCTTAATTTGTTTAGTGATTGTTCTGAGCAAGGGCAGACAACAAGTTTGTTTTTCCTACTGAAAGGGTTTTGCCATGCTCAGCAGATTAGAAATTTAAGAACATATAATTTCCTAATGTCTGCATTTCATTTAACTAGGCCATGGAGGTATACGTAAAATGTCACTCGGACTAAAAATTGAAAACATCTCTGCACTTAACATGTGCTGGGAGATTTTGTCTGGACTGTTATTAGGCCCTGTGGTTCTAACTGCAATGCCCTGGAGTTTATGGATAAGCTGATTTATAGGCAAGATTAACTAGTCCACAGTGTAGCGCATAAAATGGAAAGGTAGGCTCTGTTTTTCATGGATGCTTTTTTACAAGAAGGAAAACAAAGGCCACACTGGCCACCTGGCCGCCCCTAACTTCACTGACTAAACAAAGTTGTTTGTGTGTGTCTCCATGGAGGGAACAAAATTCTCTAGAACAAAGGTACTACGCACCTGAAAATGAAGCAGCAGTGTTCCTGTTTGATGAGCTCTGGAAAACAGATGACAGCCTCTGCACTGTTGAGCACAGCCCAAGACTGAACACAAAGCTGCTTGGATTCAGGGAAGGACAAACTTCACATGCTTTTAGTTTCTCTTGCCTCCACATGCTCACATTTCCCCTTCCCTACCACCAGATAGCACTTCAGATACCCACCAGTAACCCAGAAACCGTCACCAAGGATCTCCTGTTCTCTTTCCCACCGACATTCAGACAGCCATTCTATGGACATAAAATGTGCAGAGAGTAAACTTCTGGTTTTCTTTATATATCTTAAGCACACAGGATGCCTTGAGTTGTATTCTATTGGTTCTTACAATTAATCTTTAATGCCGTATAGCTTTTTTTTTAAAAAAAAATAGAAATATATGTGACTTAGTCATTGTTCTATTGCTGTGAAGAGATACTACGACCATGACAGCTCTTAGAGAAGAAAGCATTTTGATTGGGGCTGCCTTACAGTTTCAGAGGTTTAGTCCATCCTCACCATGGCGGGAAGCATGGTGACAGGCAGAGGTGGTGCTGGAAGTGGCTCAGAGCTCCACACCCAGATGAGCCAGCAGGCAGCAGGAAGAATGAGCTTGGAATGGGCTTTTTGAAACCTCAAAGCCCACCCACAGTGACATACTTCCTGCAACAAGATCATACCCGTAATCCCTCTCAAGCCGTGTGATTTCCTGATGACTAAGCATTCAAATATATGGGCCTATGAGAGCCATTATTGTACAATTATAACTTCATCAAGTATTAAACACTTAATTTCCTTGATTTTAATATCTGAGTAGAATTCCACTGTGTAGATGTACCACAATTTCTGTATCCATTCCTCATCTAGGTAGCTTCCAGATTCTAGGTATTACAAATAAAGCTGCTACGAACATAGTTGAGCAAATGTCCTCATTGTGTGGTGGAGCAACTTTTGGGCATACATCCAGGAGTGGTACAGCTGGGTCTTGGGGTAGCACTATTCTCAATTGTCTGAGAAAGCACCAGAATGATATCCAAAATGATTGTACAAATTTGCACCCCTACTATCAATGGAGGAGTGTTCTTCTTTGTCCACATTCTTGCCAGCATGTATTATCTCATGAATTTTTGATATCTGCCATTCTGATGGATGTAAGAATCTCAGAGTTGTTTTGATTTGCATTTCCCCAATGACTAACAATGTTGAGCATTCTTGAAGTGTTACTCCACTATTCAATACTCCTCTGTTGAGAGTTCTCTGTTGAGAATTAGCTCTGTTCCTCATTTCTAATGGGGTTATTTGGTTTGTTGACATTTAATTTTTGTGGTTATGGATAATAATATAGGAAAGAGCCTTTCAGTTTCTGTACAGAAGAAGAAATTGAAGGCAAAGGAATTAATTGAAGGAAAGCAGGAAAATACAGTCAGACAGGTGAAGGAAATCAACAAAATGGTTCAAGATCTGAAGTTAGAATTGGAAAAATTAAAGAAAACACAAACAGGAAATCATGGAGAGAGAGAACTTAGGGAAGAAAACAGAAACTACAGAGTTAAGCGTAACTAACAGACTACAAGAGATGATAGAAAGAATCTCAGGTATGGAAGAAATTGATGTATCCATCAAAGAAAATGTTAAATCTAAAAAAACTCTAACATTTTCCTCACTGAACTCTTTTTACAAATAAATAAATAAATAACAACCAAGTTTGAGAAAGGAAAATGTTCCCCTCTATCAGTTACTAAGAGGAAGAAGAAAGAAAACTCCATGCAACCAAAGCCAACTATAAGAAAATAAATATATTCAAAGGTCCCCTCACTATATTCAAACACCACCCAATGAAATAAGAACAAACACTAAAGAAACAAACAAAAACACATATCTCCCACACCAGCAGAGAACCCTCATTCATCTCCCACATCAGCAGAGAACTCATCCATCTCCCATACCAGCAGAGAATCCCTGTGCCAAGACTTTCATTACCTTTCCTACGTTCAATACTCATAGGGCAAAGGAAGTTCTCTCTTGACTATGTTTAACCCAACTCTAAAAACTGGGGTTTGGCAAACTCAACACAGTCAATGAAGCATTGAAGAGATTGCCATACATTTCCAAAAAGTGCTTATAAGGGACTGCCCTATTTGCAGCCAAATGGAGACAAATAGATCCTTTCCTAAACTTCACAAACCTAGACTTAATGGAGTGAAAATATAGAAAATGGGTAAGGAAAACAGCCACTCCTGTTCCCCTCTCAGCCAGCATTTCCCCCTAAACAACGGAAATGAACATTTGGAAACTTTGTGATGTAATGAATGTGTTGGGATGTTACTTGGAAGGGTCCAGTTCAGAGATAAAATGGGGTTTGTCATGCAGTGTGCAGCTTGGCAAGCCCTTGCTACCGAGTAACAACACAGGCAATAACAAGCCAGAGATTGAGTGGCTACACAGTTAATAATTTGTCCACCAAAAGAGACAACAAAATTTCCTAGCCACGTGGTACTCTAAATGTAACCCTAAATATAATAGGAAAGATCATAGATTTCAGAACAGAAGATGTGAAACCAGTTGTTTTCCTGGATTTGCATATATCCATACTACCCAAGCATTGCCAAAGAAAGCAATACTTTGACACTAAATACCTTTAGGCATTCAAAGAATATCCAAGCAACCTAGTAATTAAATCAGTTAAATAAATATTATTCTGCAACTATTGTAATGGCCAAAAATAGTTTTGATACACAAGTAGAATCAGTCCACATAGAGTAAGAAAAATTAGGGATCTATAGTCAGCAAGCAAGACAGCAGTCAGTGGTGAATTAGTATTTATTAATTAGTAAGTGGTGAGGATGTATTCTGGCTAAATTGACTTGTGGGACTGTTGCCAAGAAGAGGCTAAAATGACCAAATGCCTGGGGTGGACTGTCTTCATAAACTTCCTACATGAGGCTGAGTAACTTAGTCAGATACTGCACGTAATCAGGTAACAAATGTAGGGTTCTCGGTAAATTTGTTTACTGGGACTTCTGCTGTAATTAGAACCTATAAAGATGTCAGCTGAAACCCAAGGATGAGAGACCTGAATCAAGTCACATCAGAGAAGTCTTCTTCAGTGACTCTGGTAAAATTTTTATACAGGAAGATGATACAGAAAGACAAAGACACAAGAACTGAAACAGAAGTCATGTAAGGGTATTGCTTTCTGGCTTGTTTGCTCATGGCTTGTTCAAGCTGCTCTCTTCTGAACAAGCCAGAAGGAGAACCTATAACCACCTATGCAAAGAGGGCACCACCCACAACAGGCTGTGTCCTCTTCCCTTATCAACATTAATCAAGAGGATGCCCCACCAACCAATCTGCTGTGAGCATTTCCTCAACTGAGGTTTCTTCTTCAATGACTCTAGGTTGTGTCAAGTCCACATAAAACCAGCCAGTGAGTAATTAGCTTACTATTTTCCAAAGGACAGATACTTGCTGCCTGTTGTTTCCACAGAACTATCAAGCAGGTCAAACGGCAGTTGAGTTCCTGGGTGACACACAAAGCTATACCTACTTTTGTAAGCTTCCAAAATGACAGATCACTCTCCTGATCAGAGTCTGATGAAAACATTCCCTGATATTTCCACTTCCAGCCCTCAAAGTGGAGCTTCAAGCCTGGTATTGTGTGAATTTCACTCTTTTCAGAGTGTTACTGCCTCAGCCCTTGGACCCTGAATTGTGAGTGACAAGAGTATCTCAGATTACCTAGAAGCCCTGATGTGTAGCAACGTGACCTGGACTAGTCTTCGGCTCACACAGTGGCAGCTCTGTCTCCCAGTGGTCTGCAGTTATAAAAACATAGACCACAGAGCAGTGGCAGCTCTCACTTTGTTTTACATCCGTTTCCTTTATTTTGGGACAGACTTCTTTTTTTTTTTAAATCTCAAAATCATAATTTTTATTTGAAAATATTCTTTGTTAATTTTTTAAATTTATTTATTTTTATATCAATCACAGGTTAGGTACTTTGCATCCCAGGCGTAGCCCCCTCCCTCATTCCTTCCCACCCTCCCCATCCCTCCCTCATCTCCTCCCCGCCCCCTCCAAGTCCACCAACGGGGGAAGACCTCCTCCCCTTCCATCCAACCCCAGCTCATCTTAGACAGACTTCTTTTTAACTCTGTACAGCTTGTTAATCACTCAAGTGGCAGAAGCTTTGGGCGACACAGTGTCAGCTCCGACTCTGCATGTGCTAGCCATCCGTGAATAGCTGACTGAGCTCCGGTACATACCTGGTCACTGCGGCTCAGTGTTAACACGGAGATAGGTAACAATATGTTTACAATCGGCAGTATCAGCCACAAATCATTTCAGGCAGAGTTCACACTAATGACCCCATTGTGAGAGGACAAATGGAAGCTGTGTGCTCTGAACTGGTACCTGCCCATCTGTCTCTTCCTGGGCTGATAATAGGCCATAAGCATGAACATAATAGCTTTCAGTAAGTTATGCATCCTTTCACACATTAAAACTCACAGCGTTCTTGTGGGGATGGGTGAGTACCTATTTTCCTGAGTCCGCAGGTGTTAAAACAACAATAGATGAACTAGCAGGATGTAAACAAAAGCTTCTACACTAAGTAGTTCACCAAAGTTTGTCCAATCTTAAGATACAACCATCTGGGACACACCCAATATTTTGACCAGCTTGCTTCCTAACCTTAATGAGCAAACATGTGACAGAGCTTATCATGCAAAAAAAAAAATGAATAGGTTCTTTTATTCTTAATTCAATTTGCCTAAAATTATATGCATGCCTAGGCTTTAGATGCCCTCTAAAGGGCATCTGTTCAGAATATTTTTAAGTGCTAGAATAACGGTCTGAAGAGACAGCTCAGCATTTAAGAGTACATGCTGCTCTTGCAAACGGCTAGAGTTCATTTCCCAGCAGCTCACAACTACCTGTAACTCCTAATAGTCCTATGACCTCTCTGACTTTTGGGGGCATCAGGCACATAGGTGGTGCACACACATACATGCAACCAAAACATTCACATTAACACACAAAAAATATATTCTATGTGTATGGTGTTTTGCCTGCATGCACATCTGTGTCATGTGATGTATGCCCAGAGAGGCCAGAAGAGGGCGCTGAATCCCCTGGAGCTGTGAGCCACCATGTTGGTGCTAGGAATCAAACCTGGGTCCTCTGGAAGAAGAGCCAGTGCTTTTAACTGCCGATCCAGCCCCAGCCTAAAAAATAAAAATAAAAATGTTTAAGAGGTAGAATAAAATACCCCAAGAAAGGGGATTTGTATAGAATTCTGACCCCAAATATGATCCCAGAGTGGCTCAATAATCGTCTTCCAAGACTCGGGTAAAGATAAAAGGTTATGGTCAACACAGACGAACGCTGGACTGAACTCACAAGCTTGGTGTGAGGGTGAAGCCCTCAGTGCAGACTGATAACGCAAGCTGGTGCGATCAAAGTCTTTGTTGCTTCCTTTTATGTTTCAACACAGTGGAAGGCCTAAAGCAAGTAAGAGGCCCCTGCATAAACGGTGGCGGGGGAGGGGTGAGGGTGCTGAAAACAATCCAAAAAGACGAGGGAAAGAAAAGGCAAGATCAATATTCACTTTGTAGTTCCTTTCATTAGTGTACTCTTAAAACTTACTTTCTAAAGCCAAAGATCAAGACAAAGGTCTTGCCTTCGTAATCCATACAGAGTTTCACGGGACGTGTGCTAAAGAACCAACATAACGGTGATAGCTACTGGGTTTGTTTTTTGTTTTTTTGTTTTTTTGTTTTGAGGTGTTAAGTGAGCTGACTTTATGCTTTGTAGGAAAGAGAACTTAATACATAAAAACATATCTGGGAGAACAGAATGAATATTAGCTTTTAGAAATCTCTTAACTTAAATCATTTCAGTATTTTTTATTGTATAAACTAAACTGGACATTTTAAATTGTTTTCTTGTACAAACACTAATTTAAATTAAAATGTGATAGACTTTTAAAAAGCAAAAGAAAAGGGAAACAGTACATGAGTTAATGAGCTATAAATGACATAATATTTAAGAAAAGGATATCAATTCAAAGCCTTCTCTACTTCCTAATAATAATTTTAGCCACACTATTCAGGTATCACATTGTTTAAACCTCCTGAGTACAAACTGTTGTAGTGACGTCTCCAAATGTTAGGGGGGAAGTGTCTTATGCCTACAGCAAGTTCACAAAGTAACCGTAAGGAAGCATGGAGCATAGTAACTCAAAGGCATGTTAGAAACAGAATTCTGAGCTAGAAATGAACCCTAAGAATAGAGTACACACATAGCAACCATGAAACTCTTGGTTCAATTGATCTCTGTGAAAACACAGATAGCATATATTATATACTTAAGCGGAAAACATAAAGACGGGTGATCTTGAGAAATAATTGGGAACAGAAAAAAATCAGTGTTAAAACGTTTAATAAGGGGGATCTAAGATGGTTGTGACCAGCACACACCATATTCAGAGGAGCTGAAACTCCAAATTGGTGAGTCAAGGGACTGTGGAACCCAAAACAATGGTAGGAGGAGTCCGGGGAGAAGGGAGACAAACCCTAATCTGAGTCCAATAGGACTCAGGTCAACTGCAGACATCTCCATGGACTTCTCCTATGAAATCGATTCCCAGGCACTTCCCTGTAACGGGCAGAAGCAGCAGTGGAGGTAGCCAAGCCTACAGCAGAGGAAGCAGGAGAGATACCACAGCCAGCAGGGAGGCAGCAGCAGAGGTACCACGACCAGCATTGAAGCAGAGGAGGCAGCCCGCAGTGCACACAGCAGCTTACAAGGAGCACAGTGCTGCCTTCTCCAAGCACAGATCTCCCTTCTTGAGATTTGAAACTGAGAACACTCAAAACACCATCATTTCCCCCACAAACTCCGATCTTCAGCCTTGCCTGAGGGGGAGGCAGCAGAGGAAGCAGATAGTGCTTCCCAACTCAGAGATCAGAGCCCAGTCTACTGTGCTCACAGCTTCTAGCACAGAGCACAGGCCAGGCACACAGAGCCCACAACAGAGTACATGTCCCACCCACAGCGTCACCACAGACCTCAGAATCCAGTCTACAGAGCCTGCCACAGACTGTAGACCACTGGGATTTGCGCATATGTACACACACACACTTACTCCCCCCACCCCCCTTCCCAAACAACGATTCTGCACCAACGGCTTTTCCTCTCTCAGGTACAACTGAAGCAACAACACACACTTTCAAACCACTGGACCTCCCTGATCTTCCAGAAGAATACCCCAGACACCAGAGAAAGACGGTTCCAGTCTAAAGTTCAGACTCAAGGAACAAACAGTGAAGATTATATATAAGCAAATGCCCAAAGGTCGGCATAAGAACTCACCCAACAAAACTCAGGACACCATGGCCCCACCAGTAACACCCAAAATCAATGGAGATTTTAATTCAGTGGAAACACAGGAAAATAACTTTAAAGCTATGCTTATGCAGTTATTATAGGAGCAAAAAGAGGAAATGAACAGAGCTCTCAAAGAAATACAGAATATAACTGCACATGCAGATGAACAAATAGAGACATGAGGAAAGGAAACAATAAAAAATAGGAGCCACCTTCAATCAGATGAAGGAAATAGTGCAAAGCATGAAAACAGAATTGGAATCTATAAAAAAAAAAAACCACACAAACAGAGAAACCCCTGGAAGTGGAGAACTTAGAAAAAAGATCAGGAACCACAAAGGTAAGCATCACCAATAGAATACAAGAGTGGAAGAGAGAATCTCAGGAGCTGAAGATACACTTGCTGAAATTGATACCTCCCTCAAAGAAGAAGTAAAATCGGAAAAGTCCCAAACAAAAAACATCCAAGAAATCAAGGACGCCATGAAAAGACAAAACCTAAGAATAATAGGAATAGAAGAAAAAGAAGACTCCAGGTTCCAAGGACCAGAAAATATTCTTAAGAAAATCATAGAAGATTTTCCCAACTTAAAGAGAGAGATGTCCATAAACATACAAGAAGCCTACAGAACACCAAATAGACTAGACCAGAAAAGAAATACCTCATGTCACATCATAGTCAAAACACTAAACCTACAAAACAAAGAAAAAATATTAAAGGCAGCAAGGGAAAAAGGTCAAGTAACATATGAAGGGAGACCAATCAGAATCACACCAGACTTCTCATCAGAAACTATGAAAGCCAGAAGGGCCTGGGCCCGACAGATGCCAACCCGGACTACTATACCCAGTAAAGCTTTCAATCAACATAGATGGAGAAAACAAAATATTCCATGACAAAACTAAATTGAAGCAATATCTACATAGCAACCCACCCTACAAAGTATACTAGAAGGAAAACTCCAATCCAATGAAAACAACTACACCAAAGAAAATATAGGATACAGATAACTTCCCAAAAAAATTAAAAGATAAAAAGCAATGAATCATAGTAAGACCACCAACTTGACAATAAAAGCAATGAACAGTCATTGGTCACTATTATCTATCAACATCAATGGACTCAAATCTCCAATAAAAAGACAGACTAACAGAATGGTTGCAGAAACAGAATCCAACATTCTGCTACATCCAAGAAACACACCTATGCAACAAAGATAAACATGACCTCAGAGTAAAGGGCTGGAAAAATGTGTTTCAAGCAAATGGACCCAGAAAACAAGCTGGGGTATCAATCCTAGTATCTAATAAAATAGACTTTCAACCAAAACTAATCAAGAAAGATGAGGAGGGGCACCTCCTTCTCATCAAAGGAAAATTCCAACAGGGGGACATCACAATTTTGAACATCTATGCCCTGAATACAGGACCACCTACATTTGTAAATGAAACATTATTAAAGCTGAAATCACACATTTATCCTAACACCTGAATAGTGGGAGACTTCAACACTCCACTCTCACCAAGGGACAGATCATCCAGTCAGAAGCAAACCAGGGAAACAAGGGCACTTAGAGAGGCCCTAAATCAAATGGACCTAATAGATGTCTACAGAACTTTTCACCCTAGATCAAGAGTATACCTTCTTTTCAGCACCTCATGGAACCTTCTCCAAAATAGACCACAAAGCAAGTCTCAGCAGATACAAGAAAATTGAAATAATCCCTTGTATCCTATCTGACCATCATGGTCTAAAGCTGGACTTCAACAACAACAGAAACAGCAACAAGTCTACACATACATGGAAACTGAACAACTTGCTATTCAAGGACAGCTAGGTTAGGAAAGAAAGAAATTAAGTCTTCCTTGAATTCAATGAAAACAAAAGCACAACATACCAGACTTATGGGACAGAATGAAGGCAGTGCTAAGAGGAAAGTTCATAGCACTAAGTGCCTTCAAGAAGAAATTGGAAACATTTCATACAAGCAATGGCCCAACTGAAAGCCCTGGGAGGGGTGGGGGGAATAAAAGCAGATACACCCAAGAGGAGCAGATGGCTGGAAACAATCAAACTCAGGGCTGAAATCAATCAATTAGAAACAAATAAAACTATTCAAAGAATCAATGAAACCAAGAGCTGGTTCTTTGAGACAATCAAAAAGACAGACAAGCCCTTAGGCAAACTAACAAAAAGGCAGAGAGAAACTTTCCAAATCGGCAAAATCAGAAAGGAAAAAGGGGACATAACTACAGACACTGAGGAAATCCAAACAATCATTAGATCATACTACAAAAGCCTATATGCCACAAAGTTTGAAAATCTAAATGAAATGGACAACTTTCTTCATAGATTCCATCTATCTAAATTAAGTCAAGATCAGGTAGAAAGAGTGAATAATCCCATATTCCCCAAGGAAATAGAAGCAGTCATCAAAAAGTCTCCCTTCCAAAAACAGCCCAGGGCCCGATGGTTTCAGGACTGAATTCTACCAGACCTTTAGAGAACAGCTAACTCCAATTCTTTTCAAACTCTCCCACAAAATAGAAACAGAAGGAACATTACCAGACTCATTCTATGAAGCAACAGTCACCTTGATACCTAAACCACATAAAGACCCAACAAAAAAGAGAACTTTAGACATATCTCTCTTATGAACATTGATACAAAAATACTCAATAAAATAGGTTTGCTTTTGGCAAATATATTCTGCCAATAGCAACCTACATATTCAATGCAATCCCCATCAAAATACCTTCACAATTCTTCATAGACCTCGAAAGAAAAATACTCAACTTCATATGGAGAAACAAAAAACCCAGAATCTCCAAAACAATCCTCTACAACAACAGATCATCTGGAGGTATCTCCATACCCGACCTCAAGCTGTACTACAGAGCAATAGTAATAAAAACTGCATGGTATTGGCATAGAAACAGAATAGTGGATCAATAGAACCGAATAGAACACCCAGAAATGAACCCACACACCTATGGAAACTTGATTTTTGACAAAGAAGCCAAAACCATTCAATGGAAAAAAGACAGCATCTTCAACAAATGGTGCTGGACCAACTGGATGTCTATATGCAGAAAAATGAAAATAGATCCATATTACCCTGCACAAAACTACAGTCCAAGTGGAACAAACACCTCAACATAACACCAGACACATTAAATTTGTTAGAAGAAAAAGTGGGAAAGACCCTAGAACTCATCCATACAGGAGACTACTTCCTGAAGAGAACATCACAGGCTCTAAGGTCAACAATAACTAAATGAGACTTCATGAAACTGAAAGGCTTCTGTAAAGCAAAAGACACTGTCATCAAAACAAAACAACAGCCTACAGACTGGGAAAGGATCTTCACCATCCCTACATTTGACAGAGGGCTAATATCCAGTGTATATAAAGAACTCAAGAAGTTAAAAAGCAACAAATCAAGTAATCCAAGTAAAAAACGGGGTACAGAGCTAAAGAGAGAACTCTCTGGAGAGGATTGTAGAATGGCAGAAAAACACTTAAAGAAATGCTAAACATCCTTAGCCATCAGGGAGATGCAAATCAAAACGACCCTAAGATTTCACCTTACAACCATCAGAATGGCTAAGATCAAAAACTCAAGTGACTCCATACCCCATTTTTTTATGGAGTTAAAAAGAGATCTGACTATAGAGGATTATAGAATGGCAGAAAAACACTTAAAGAAATGCTCAACGTCCTTAGCCATCAGGGAGATGCAAATTAAAACAACCCTGAGATTTCACCTTACACCCACCAGAATAGCTAAGATCAAAAACTCTAGTGACAACGCA
>CM053764.1:96681262-96699412 GCA_028658305.1 Pachyuromys duprasi | reverse complement strand
CTGGGATGCAAAGTACCTAACCTGTGATTGATATAAAAATAAATTAATTAATAAAAAAGTGGGGTACAGAACAATAAGGACATTTGCTCAACCGTGTTTGTAACAGCTTTATTTGTAATAGCCAGAAGCTGGAAACAATCCAGATGCCCCTCAACTGAAATTGTGGTACATCTACATAATGGAATATTACTCAGCAATAAAAAATAAGGATATCATAAAATTTGCAGGTAAATGGTGGGAACTGGAAAGGATCATCCTGAGTGAGCTATCCCACTCATATAGAAGAAGAAAGACATATATACTCACTCATATAGACATATAAGATAGGATAAACCTACTAAAATCTGTACACCTAAAGAAACTAATCAAGAAGGAGGACTCTGTCTAAAATGCTCAATCCCCAGCCAGAAAGGCAAAGCAGATGGACATCAGAAGAAAAAGAAAACAGGAAACAAGTTAGGAGCCTGTCACAGAGAACCTCTGAAAGGTTCTGTCCTGCAGACCATCAAAGCAGATGCTGAGACTTATGGCCAACTGTTGGGCAGAGTGCAGGGAATCTTACGAAAGATGTGGGAAATAGTAAGATAGGGAGAGGACAGGAGCTCCACAAGGAGAGCAACAGAACCAAAAACTATGAGCACAGGGGTCTTTCCTAAGACTGATACTCCAACCAAGTACCATGTGTGAAGAAAACCTAGAACCCCTGCACAGATGTAGCCCATGGCAGTTCAGTGTCCAAGTGGGTTCCATAGTAATGGGAACAGGGACTGTCTCTGACATGAACTGATTGGCCTGCTCTTTGATCATCTCACTCTGATGGGGGAGCAGTCTTACCAGGCCACAGAGGAAGACAATGCAGCCACTCCTGATGAGACCTAATAGACTAGGATCAGAAGTAAGGAAAAGAAGACCTCCCCTATCAGTGGACTTGGAGAGGGGCATGAGTGGAGAAGGGGGAGGGAAGGTGGGATTGGGGGAGGAGGGAGGGGTTTATAGGGGGATACAAAGTGAATAAAGTGTAATTAATAAAAATTAAAATAAAAAATATTTTAAAAAATGGGGTACAGAGCTAAACATAGAATTCTCAATACAGAAATATCGAATGACAAAGAAACACTTAAAGAAACATTCAACATCCTTAGTCATCAGGGAAATGCAAATCAAAACGACCCTAAGATTTCACCTTACAACCATCAGAATGGCTAAGATTAAAAACTCAAGTGACAACACATGCTGGAGAGGCTGTAAAGAGAGGGGAACCCTCCTCCATTGCTGGTGGAAATTTAAACTTGTACAATCACTTTAGAAATCAATCTGGCACTTTCTCAGACAATTAGGAATACTGCTTCCACAAGATCCAGCTCTACCACTCCTAGGCATATATCCAAAATATGCTCACGTGTACAACAAGGACATTGGCTCAATCATGTTTGTAGCACCTTTATTTATAATAGACAGAAGCTGGAAACAACCCAGATGTCCTTCAACAGAGGAATGGATACAGAAATTGTGATACATTTCCACAATGGAATAATACTCAGCAATTAAAAACAAGGAAATCATGAAATTTGCAGGTATATGGTAGGAACTAGAAATGATCGTCCTGAGTAAGGTATTCCAGAAGAATAAAGACACACCTGGTATATACTCACTTATGAATGGATATTAGACATATAATATAGGATAAACATACCAAAATCTGCACACCTAGGCTAAGCAAGAAGGAGGACCCTGTGTAAGAGAATCAATCCTCACTCAGAAAAGCAAACAGGAATAGGGAGAAAACAGGGAACAGGACAGGAGCCTACCACAGAGGACCTCTGAAATACTCTACCAGCAAGGTATCAAAGCAGATGCTGAAACTCATAGCCAAACTTTGGGCATAGTGCAGGGAATTTTATGAAAGGAAGGGGAGATAGAAAGACCTGGAGGGGACAGGAGCTCCACAAGGAGAGCAACAGAACAAAAAATCTGGGCACAGGGTTCTTTTCTGAGTCTGATACTCCAAACAAGGACCATGCATGGAGATAACCTAGAACCCCTGCATAGATGTAGCCCATGGCAGCTCAGTCTTTAAGTGGGTATCCTACTAAGGGGAACAGGGACTGTCTCTGACATGAACTCAGTGGCTACTCTTTGGTCACCTCTCCCTGATGGGGAAGCAGCCTTACCAGGCCACAGACGAAGACAATGCAGCCAGTTCTGATGAGACCTGATAAGCTAGGGTTAGATGGAAGGGGAGGAGGACCTCCCCTATCAGTGGACTTGGGGAGGGGCATGGGAGGAGAAGAGGGAAGGAGAGTGGGATTGGGAGGAAATGGCGGGGGGCTAGAGCTGGGATACAAAGTGAATAAATTGTAATTTATTAAAATTTAATTAATTAAAAGGGAAGTAAAGTAGCTTGATAAATGTTTTAAAATGCAGTACAAAAAGTGGTTCAACAAATATGATGCACAAAAAATGATAGATAAGAATAAAGCAAAGGTTGGACCTGAGAGTCATAGAGATGCTTAGAAAGTTGCACTGAGAGAAGCCACCACAAAGTTTAAAGCCCTAAAAGACCTTCCTTGAAGACTGAAGTCAAACTTCCAAAACTGAAAAAGAGGCACCCATAGACATATCCAAAAAATATGCTATTTGTCACTATAAAGATAAATAATCGCCTTTAAATGCTTTGAGACTTTTTAACACCTATATAAATAAATACAAGTCAGACTGTCATCAAATCCGAAACACCAGAAAGGCAGTGAAAATTCATATTTACAGTTCTGAGGAAAAAAATATTACATCTCTCAAATGCTAGAATCAGCTAAATTCAAAACCATGGATGACTAAGCAGAAAGGTGTTTTAAATTATGCATTGTGTCAGGTTGAATCTTCCACTTTGTATGTGATACTTTTCCAAAGATCAGCACTCCCATCTAGAACAAAAAAGTCAGGTCAGATATAGAAACATCTCTTGCAAAGGTTGGGTATTGTGGGTTTATGCCTGTGACCCCAGCAGTCAAGGCCAGGGTGAGATATGCACAGAACCCCTTTTCCAAAGAAAAGGACATCACTTTGAAAAAGAAAGCCACTGAGGGAACAAGAACCAAGGGAATTAATACTTCTGTGCGCAAGAGGAGAAACAGAGAAAGGAACTGGCTTCCACCGATGCCATCTGAATTTGCAGAGGGGCAAGAAACTAAAAGTCTAGAGCAAACCTCAGCAGTGTGCCTGGAGGGCAGCTGCCGCGGAGGCAGGGAGACACCAGCAGAGGCTCTTGTAGAGATGTAGAAAATGTCAGTACTTGAGATATTTTCTTCCCCAGAATCTGTGTTGAGTCCTGAAATAATACAGGGAACCATTGTAAAAAAAAAAAGAAGAAAGCTTTTGAAAAGTAAGGGAGTACTTAATAAAGTCTCAAACGTTCCCTGAAGGTTCATACGCTCATAGTTCTCCTGGATTCCCTGAAGATTCATATGGTCACAGTTATGCTGGGAGGTAGAAGCATTAGGTAGTAGTCTGGATTGCGTGAAATGAAGTTGGGACTCTTGGGCATCCTCTTAAGGGGGATATTAAGAACCAGGGCTTTTGTCTTCCTTTACTTTCTCACCAAGCACCATAGATTCCCACCATAATGTCTGCCTCAAACAAACCCTAAAGCAATAGCACCTAACACTCATGAGCAGAAACCCCAAAATCATGAGCCAAATGAACCTTTTTGTCCTTATTAATTCATTTGCCACAGATATTAGTTATGACAACAGAAAGTTGGCACAAAGATGCACTGTAGGTCTCCCAGTGTAGATAATAAATTTTGAAGTACATGGAATGGAATGGAATGGAATGGAATGGAATGGAATGGAATGGAATGGAATGGAATGGAATGGAATGGAATGGAATGGAATGGAATGGAATGGAATGGAATGGAATGCTCACTCCCAAAACCAAATAAGAACTCTTGGTGAAAACATGACATAGCAGGTGTGAGCCAGAGGGAATGTAATACATAAACTTAGCAAGTTTAGCACAGATTCTTATAAACTAACACAACTCACTCTAATGAGTTTATTAATCCACCCTCACCAGAATGCTTTCCTCAAGTCCTTTGTACTTGTAGACCAACTTGATGGATATATTTACACACAGACACACACACTCATGTACTCACCCCACACACGTGCACACAAACACACATGCACAGGCTTACACATGCACTCATGCAGGCACATGCACACACATACCACACACAGAGAAACTGAAAATATACATGTAATATGAAAATGAATTCAAACCCTGTTAAGACTAGAATGGCAGATGACATTTGATAAGGCTATATTTGTGGGTATAAATTTTATTTTTGTCATTCTTATTCTTTGAGCTTGAGTAGTTCTCTATGCAGGGTGGGGCTGGGAGTACAGCATGATGCAATAAAATCTGTTTCCTTGACTTTAAATAAAATCAGAAGATCTGAGCATGACAAAGATCACATTCAACATTAAAACGTCAGAGTTGTAGCGATAATATTAAGAAGCAAAATCAAACCAAGACCCTGGTGAATATGTCTAGTACTTAGAAAATTAGATTGTCAAACCTGGCAGGAGCTGTCATTTTAGACAGCTCTCAGAATGAGCCAAGAAAGAGAAAACATCTGTACACAACAAGAATATTCACTGTCAAAGATACTTTTGATAACCAGATAGACCAAAAGGACCCTGTCCACATGAGCTAGTCTGTAGTCTCTCTCCACGTGTCTTCTGGTGTCAAGTTATGCTTGGTTTCTTAGTAAGGACTTCCTATTACAAAGGCTAACCAAATGCTGAGATTTAAGGACATTAACCTTCCCCCCCCCCGAGCCCCATGTGTTAAAATCTTAATCCCCAGGATACTACAGTTTGGAGGTAGTTCTGAAAAGTAGAACCTTATTGAAGTACTGGAAATGCTCCCTTGAAAGGGACTGGTGTCACGTTTCTCAAACTCTCTGCCTCCTGGCTCCCAATATACATGGTTTGCTCCAACACACAGTGCTCACATTGCTACCCAGTGCCTATGTCAGAAGCCCAAAGTATCAAAGACACAAGATCTTGTATTAGATCCACCAGAACAATGAACTAAATTATTATATTCTCTTTATAAGTTCATTGTCCCTCATACTACATTATTACATGAAATGCACTAGTTTACCAAGCCATTAACATTGCTATTCACTCAGCTTCATCACTGAAGAATGCCAATACTCCATGATACCACTGGGGGAGAGCCCTCTAAAAGCCAGATGCCAGGCAGAAAATGAACTATCTTGGAACCTTCCTTCCTGGCAATGGTACCAACTTATTCTCTTATTTACACTTGCATTTTCTTTCCTCCTTACTGAGCTTCAACAAGCACCATCATTACTGCTTTACTTATATGCAGCCATGGATCCCAATGGATCCTGTTTCTTACCAAGCAACTCACTCTATCGTAAAGAGGGGGAAGGTATTAATGCAACCGCTCCCTTTATCATGTGTCCCTTATCTGAAAGCAGCTGGACTTGCAGAGCAGTGTAACGAGCTACAGAAGACTGAGCCCCTCCAGCTGAGACACAGTACTTCAGCAAGGTGGACAGACAAGATGCCTTGTGTGTTCACTGCCCCCATAGTCAGACTCTGGCTCCACAAGCCATTAAGCGGGTTAAGCAGAAGTGGGTGCCATGTTTCTAAATTAAAACTAAAACTATTTTCCTTACCTCTCTGCATTCTCATAACCATTTTCTACCTGTTTTACAGTCCTGCTCACAACATAGGAAAATCAAACTCACTGGTGGTTGCCTCTTTGTGCTCCTATGCCCTGAGTAAGATAAAAATGAGGTGTTATAGTACTTGGCAGCAATTGACACAAATTATCAAAAAGGAAATAAAGTTTTCATTTTCATAATGACAGCTACATATGGTTGGACATTTTTCTAAGATACTTAATGATGAGTTTTGAATGGATGGATACAGAAAACCTAAAGGGCAAGACTAGTTACACCTTAGAGTTATGCCAAAACTGAGAAAAAAACCAGCAGGTAAGAGCCAGATGGTAAGAGCCAGATGGAAGGATGGCTGAAGTTAAAAGATGAAACATAGTTCTATTTAAAGCTCTGCACCACAGCGATTGTTTAAGTTTAAATTAAGTACAACAAAGATATCCACTCTTTGATCTCACTTGCATACTTCATGTGTATTCTAGCCATATGTCTTCTGCGCTCCCCAGTACTGTGTCCACCATTTCCATCATTGCAAGGACTTTTCTTGGGCAGCAATGGTGTACAGCCCCATGACCAATGGAAGAAACAAGGGTGTGATCTTTTACACTTCTTTGTTTACTGTGGCTATCTTTTAATCAGGAGGGTGCATGCAAGTAGTAACTAACTTCTCAGTTTTTATAAAATGAGAAGGAATTACAATAAAACCAGGTAAGGAACAAAGGCTTGAGATCTGAGGAATGATGTGACCAGGACCTAGCACGGGGGCCAGACATGTGCACTCTCAAGGTTATGGTCCAGGTTTGCCATGGCCCAGAGACCTGAGCTATCAGAGCCATCAGTCCATAATGTGTTCCTATACCCCATCCTCTTTTTTTTTTTCAAGACTTGTTTGAAGCCCAGAAACGCAAGAAGAAAATAACAACCAGCAACCACCCAGGCTATGGCTCAGAGCTTAGTGTGGAAGCAATTCTCTAAAAGCACTGTCCAAGACTCGCAGAGGCTGAGGAAGCATCAGGAGCCAGGGAGCTGCTCTTCAGAGGGTGACTGGCCCTGTAACATGGCTGCTTCCTCCCTACATACCTGCCTTCCTTCCTCTCAGTTCTAGGAGCAGCCCCTCAGCTTGTCTTTTCAAAAAAAAATACTTCTTTTTAGCTTGCCCAGATTCCATTTTTATTATTGGCAAACAAATAAACAACAAAAGGAACAATGACACAATCTGTATAATTTTTCAAAACCCAAAAGAATATAATTTGAATATTGATATTTTTATCCTTGGGGACACTGAAAGAAATAAAAGCAAAGACACAAGATGTGTAAAGTGAAGGACATAAATCAAAAGGCAACAAGGAATATATAATCTAAAACTATAAAGCAGATAAAACTAAAACTATAAAGAGACTATGCATGGATGTGATGATGATAATTTCAATTACTTCAATTCCCCATTGAACAGAAAAAATTTAAATATAGGTGAGTGTTGAAACTTCAAGTTGATAAGAAATGTGCTCAAGCAAATGTGATAAACAAAGACTTATCATAAGAAGGAAGAAAATGCGAGTATTTTTTATTTCAAACAGAATTTAATGTAAGGCAAAAGCTTTCCATGGGAATTTGACTGTTCTATATTCATAAGAGACGAAATCTACATAAATTCTGTAATAGCCATGAACCTTTATGTATTATATAAAAGCATCAAATTAAAAACAGAAATGGGACTATTACAAGAGATTATAAAATATCTTTTCCAAATTTTATAGATCTACTAGGGGTGTAGAATAAGTAGAGAGTAGAGCTGGGAGGGGAAATACATTTGGTAGCCTGAACACAGTGTGTTCATCTTTTCCTCTTCAAACGCAATGAAATAACAAGAGGAATAAATGAATAAAAATAAATTTATAACAGCACTGAAAAAGCAAGTGCTAGTGCCCATTGGGGGACCAGAAATTCTGAATACTCTTGGAAAATGAAATATCATTAATAGCAAAGAAATGGAGAAAAATGAAAAGAGATATTTCAGCTTGAAAAACTAAGAAAAACCAAAACCACTGAAGTATTAAACAGTTTCAGATACTTCAGGTTAAACTCAAGAGATACAAAGAAGGGGGCTTATTGATTAATAAAAGAACTAAGCCACTGAGTGCTGTGCATAATTCCTGTCCACCTCTCACAGTAGGCAGCTGATAAAAATGGCTCCCGGACTAAGACAAACTCTATGGCTTTCTGGATTTAGGTGAAAGACCTGCTTAAGACCATTTCCTAGCTCTGTGGTTAGCAAGCTTGGCTACAAATTAGAATCAGCTGAGGAACTTTAAAAAATAGATCTCAAACCCAATTTCAACTCAGACCAAGCTTCAACTTCAGTGGTTTCTAAAGCTGCTTGGGTACTTCCAATGTGTAAATGAGGGTGAGGACCACAAACGTGGAGGAAATGTTGAAGCTGAAAACCCACGGTGCAGAGACTTCCACACATACAATAAGGAAAAAAGCAACGGAAAGCCAGGTGGCTGTAGCCTTAGTTTCTAACTAGAGCACTAGGCACAGCTCTCTGAAATACTAGATTTGAAGGTGAAGGGTTGGCTTTTTAAGTTAGAAAAGCCAGGCATCAAGGAATCTCATATCTTCTCCTAAAACTCATAATCCCTAAGAGTAATTTATGCCCAGAAGATTGCATCTATACACAAGCAGTCTGGCAGCCTACCTGCCCTCAACCAAGTGAGAAATGTGTGTGAGAAATTTTATTCCTCACTGTGACACAACACCTGACCGAAAAACTTACAAAATGGGGATGACTTATTTCAGCTCACGGTGTCAGAGGGTTCAGCTCATAGTCCTGGGCTACACCAACTCCGGGCCCTCTGTGGGGCAGAACATCATAGCACTGTGAAAAGGAGGCTTTCTCACGGTAGCCAAGAAGTTGAAAGAATGATGGAGGAACCCTAGGACAAGATACAGCACCTAAAAACACACCCTCAGCAGCTAGTTCGCTCCATCTATATCCCACTTCGCAAAGTTTCCACAGCCTTCCAAAACAACTCCACTAGAAGGAGACGGGGCGTCCAACACAGGAGCCAATGAGGAAAACCTGATAGTCTAGCCAGGCCAATAGGCTCTGTGCTGGCTGGTTTCTGTCAAACTGACACAATCCTAGGTATATCTGGAAATAGGGACTCTCAACTCTCAACTGAGAAACTGCCTCTAGCAGATTGCCCTGTAGGCTTGTCCTCAGGAATGTTCGTGATTAATGCTTTATGTTGGTGTTAGCACTACTTTTTAACTGTATTTTATTTGAGCTCCTTAAAGCCTCCCCCAACCCTAGGTAGACGAGAGAAGGTTAGTGGGGAGAGGGGTGTAGTTCTTTCTTTAGCTACTTCCTACTGGTTAGGGTTGTTGTGTTCCTTAGGGCAAGTCCAATCTTCATTTCAGGTTCTTCTTGCCAAACTGCATCAACAGCAAACAGGAGCACGGGGGGGGGGGGGGGATGAAGCACCAGCAGCTTTCTTCCTTGGAGCCCCCTTTCTCTCACTGGGCTCTGGCATTTATTCTCTCCCTAGAGTCCTCAGGATTAAGCTATCTGCAGGTGGCAAAGAGCCCCTCTCAAAGCCTGCCTGAGGCAAATAGTTTGATGCTGTGAACTATCTGAATCAACCCCATATCCCACTCCTGGGATTAAAACAAAACATGTTTCCAATAACATAACTGAGATTGTAAAGAAACCAAAACCTCCATTACATGCTGAGGGGGTCATCTTACCGTGAGCAGTGCCAGCGCTAGGCATGCAGGTGACCCTGGGTTTTATAACAAAAGAGTCTTGGCAAGCCATGGGTGCTGGGAGAGATGAGCCCCAGAGGAAGGCTTCTATTGCTAGGCAACAGAGCTGGAGAGACTGGGCCATCTAAACGCTAAACCTCAGACACTGGACATGGAGCTACAGGGTTCGTATTTGCCCTTCCGGGTTTTGCTCTATCTTCTTCCTGTGCCCCCATTCCTCCATTTTGGAACTGTAATGTGTATTCTAGGCCCTTGCGTGTTTTAAGTATATGATTTGCTTTTCTGTTTCAACTTTCAACTTCTAAACAGTGTTGCGACTGAGAAAAACTACAAGGAATTTTCAAGTTGGACTAAAGGCGTAGGCATGGCCATGAGCCTGTGCAGGGCAGACAGCAGAAGTTGAGGTTTTAAAAGAGAAATGTCCCCCACTGTTGACTCAGTCACCAGTTGGTGGTACTGTTTGAGGGGGTTATGGGGAGATGCTGCTAATTAGAGACCAGCCCTCTGAGGTGGGCTTTGAGGTGTCTCTCTTTCTGCTTCATGTCATCCATCAACATGTGACTTCTCAACTCCCACTATGGCTATAAGCCACAACACACTTTTCTGTAAGTTGTTTTTCATTGTGGTGTTTTATCCCAGCAACAGAAAAATAACTGTAAAGTATGTTATGCTTGCAAAGACTTCCAGAACTGAAAAAAAATAAATAAATCAAGTCTTCATAATGAAATGTTTGCTAAGTACCAAACAGGAAGCAATAAAAATAACTCTGTTTGTGGTATAGTTTGGCATAATTCATAACTCCATGAATAAAGAGGTGAGCTTAAACTCTGCTAAAGAAAAGCACTGGGCTACTGCCCAGGAATATCCTTGTGTTTGTTACCAGCACCAACAACTACAGTGATTGGCAATAAACCAGAGTCTTTGAGGTCTGGAAAAAATATTCTAGTAAAGATCTGAAATAGTAAACCCGGTATGCCTTTAATCCCAGCACTCAGGAGGCAGAGGCAGGAGGATCTCTGAGAGTTCCAGGCTATAAATCTAGTACCAGGAAACCCAGGTCTGTTACAAACAGAAACACTGTCTTGAAAAAAAAAAATGAATGCCATATTAGAAGATAGTATGTACTCAGGAATTAAGATAAAACAAGGGAAGACAAAGGAGATTAGGATCTGCAAGGAGGTGAAAATGGAAGGTATTTTGTGACCGCAGCGAGGGTGCTCAGGGAGAAACTCACTGGGATGGTTTAGACAAACATTTGAAGGAAGGGTAAAAGAATTCATCAAAAAGACATACAAGACACAGACTGGGCCATCTTTAAAATGAAAACCAAAAGAAAAAAAAAAACATAGCAGGAATCTGTGCAGAATTTGACAATCTGGGGAATTGCCCAGGCAAATAGAACCCTGAAAGGGCATTATTGTACAGCACAACAGGGTGCTAGAAGCTCCTCCCAGCAGGCCTCCCAGGGCCAGTGGATGAGACCCAGGGGCAGCAGACTCCTTGAGTGGTCCTGCTAAGCACCAGCTCTGAGGGCCCAGCAGACAGCAGCAGCTTGGAGATTTTGCAGGTCTGTGGTTTGTGTTGTCTGTATCCAGCCAAGATGGGGTGCAGCTTTAAAGTGTATTTAACACAGGGTAGCGTGTGAGTGACTGGAAACATGCTTACTTTGGCTAAATATGAAAGCAATTGACTGAAAGAATTTTAGCTCAGCTCATGGAGGACTTTATATGCTATGAAGGAACAAAACAAGTTAGGGTCAAATACACAGGGGCCATGTTTGTCTTCTTTTTCTGACAAGAACACACATACCTGGAAGTCTTATATTATAAGAAGCAGATTTTTGTTTGGTTGTTTTTTTAAATATAATTTTTATTACAAGTTATTCACTTTGTATCCCAGCTGTAGCTCCTTCCTCATCCCCCCATCTCTCTCTCTCTCATCTATTCCTGTGCTCCTCCCCCAGTCCACTGATAGGGGAGGTCCTCCTCCCCTTCCACCTGATTCTAGCCTATCAGGTCTCATCAGGACTGGCTGCATTGTCTTCCTCTGTGGCCTGGTAAGACTGCTCTCCCCTCAGGGGGAGGTGATCAAAGAGCCAGCCACTGAGTTCATGTCAGAGACACTCCCTGTTCCCATTACTATGGAACCCACTTGGACACTGAACTGCCATGGGCTACCTTTGTGCAGGGGTCCTAGGTTATCTCCATGCATGGTCCTTGGTTGGAGTAATAGTCTCAGAAAAGACCCCCAGGCCCAGATTTTTTTGGTTCTGTTGTTCTCCTTGTGGAGCTTCAGACCCTTCCAGGTCTTTCTATCTCCCCCTTCTTTCACAAGACTCCCTGCACTCTTATGCGATAACCTAGTACCAAATGGATTCACTACATTCATTTATGAGATACACAAATCCTTTATAAAACAAAAGATTAAGCTTCATTTTAGTTCTTTTCCCTTGATATTGCTCTAATAGATTATAAATCTGTATATTTGCACTAGCTTATACCACTCTGGATTTTTAACTAGAGCATCTATTTATGCATATAAATCCTATACTCTAAGATTTTAAGGAACAGTAAACATTTCTGGCTATCATCTTGGTTCTCAAGTTTCGGTTCATGATGCACACCCAGCTAATATTTCGAATGATGAATAAAAAAATATCACAGTAGAAGTATGTCCAAAAACATCAAGAATAAATCTATCATAATCCATATTTATTTTGGAATTATATTTTCATTTTTTGCTGTATAGCCCTGACTTATCAAACAAATTTTTCACATGTCAAGCCTCTAACCAATTCAAAAGCGTATTTTATACATAATTTTAAAACTATTAAGAGATAGTTATTATTCCTACAATTATTTCGTGGTTGAACGAATATCCAAACTGGAAAAAGGAGTAATATTAGTTCATCATTAAAATGAACCCAGGTGGAATTCCTAAACCTCACTGAAAATGCGTAGACATTAGGAATGTATAATCCATCATATGTAAAAGTGTGAAGGTGAGTGCCCCCATATGTTTTCTACTTTTTTGTTTAATCGGTTTGATTGGGGGGGGTGTTTTTGTGGGTGTAAGATGGCAGCCAGTGATCCTATCATCGTGTTCTCGGATACTAATACCCAGTGGCAGGAAAGAGGAGGAGAATTTTTCTATGGGGTTCTCTTGTTCAGGAAGAAATACCTCCCCCTACCCCAGAAGCTTCAAGCCAATTTCCTTTGTGTCATGTTAGCTGGAACTCAGTGTTGTCCCCGCCTTTCAAAGAGTTGGGGGTAAGGTAAGAGTGCAATGGAAGTTTTGGCTTCTTTGTAAACTCAGTTATGTTATATAAAGATGTTTTTGTTTTAATCCCAAATGTTGGGATTTTTAGTTGGGCTATAGTTTGTCCAAACCTATTAATTGTCACCTGTGGGTCATCTTTCCCAACTAGTAACAGCCTCCCGCATGAGGCATGGAGAGGGGTGTGGTCTAGGACTCTGAGAGTATAAACATGAGAGTGGAGAAAGAGAAGAGGTGTGTGCAGTTTAGAGAGACCAGAGACAGTGTGGTGGTTTGGAGGTGACAGACTGAGAGAAACCTTTTGGGGCACAGCAGCATGGAGGAGCCTGCTGGCTGTGTCTGTGGTTGACGGTGATTGGTATAGAGCCCTAAAAGAACGCTTTGACCCTAAATAGCCAGAAGTAAAGGGGTCTGGGCCCCTCTCTTCCCACTAATCTTTTCTCTCTCCTACTTACTGTTGAGGGGGTGTTGATGGAAGGGAGGTAGAAGCCTAAACACCACAAATAATGGAGAATTTTTAAAAAGAGCGCTACATAAGGGAGAAAACTTGCAGTTCCAGATTGATCAGGTCCATATAAGCACACATCATACTATTACTCTCAAAATTTACAGGAAATCTTGGAAAGAAGCCAGCCAGAACTCTGTAACACAGCACCTGGGGACTGTGATAGGTAACTAAAAGCAGACATATTGGACAAAAATCAAATCCCCAAGAGCAGCCCAGATGGCAGCAAATCTCTTGACTTTTCCCCCACACCCATCAGCTTAGACAGCAGGAACCATGAGGCCATTGCAGACAGAAGATAGTCTAAGAGAAGATTTCTTTTTATTTTAATTTTTATTTTTTATATTAATTACAGTTTATTCACTTTGTATCCCAGCTCTAGCCCCCTCCGTCATTCCCTTCCAATCCCACCCTCCCTCTCTCATCTCCTCCCTGCTTCTCTCCCTTCCATCTGACCCTAGCCTATCAGGTCTCATCAGAACTGGCTGCATTGTCTTCCTCTGTGGCCTGGTAAGGCTGTTCTCCCCTCAGGGGGAGGTGATCGAAGAGCCAGCCACTGAGTTCATGTCAGAGACAGTCACTGTTCCCTTTACTAGGGAACCCACTTGGATACTGAGCTGCCATGGGCTACATCTGTGCAGGGGTTCTAGGTTATCTCCATGCATGGTCCTTGGTTGTAGTATCAATCTCAGAACAGACCCCTGTGCCCAGATTTCTTGGTTCTGTTGCTCAACTTGTGGAGCTCCTGTGTCCTTCATGTCTATCTCCCCCTTCTTTCATAAGATTCCCTGAACTCTGCCCAAAGTTTGGCTATGAGTCTCAACATCTGCTTTGATACCCTGTTGGGTAGAGTCTTTCAGAGGCTCTCTGTGGTAGGTTCCTGTTCCTGTCCTGTTCCCTGTTTTCTCCCTCTTGTGATGTCTATCCCATTTGCCTTTCTGAATGAGGGTTGATCATCTTACCTAGGATCCTCCTTTTTGCTTAGCTTCCTTAGGTGTACAGATTTTAGTATGTCTATCCTATATTATATGTCTAATATCCACTTATAATTAAGTTATACCCTGTGTGTCTTTCTGCTTCCGGGATACCTCCCTCAGGATGATCTTTTCTAGATCCCACCATTTGCCGGCAAATTTCATGATTTCCTTGTTTTTAATTGCTGAGTAGTTTTCCATTGTGGAAATGTCCCACAGTTTCTGTGTCCATTCCAGGGCCACCTGTGGGAGAGAGAACAAGAAGTTCAGAAATCCACATTGTCCACTGCTTTCTCTCAGCACAGAAATGGCTCTGGCCATGGCAGCCGCTGGCAGCGGGAGAGCACTAAGGGGCATTTCTCTCTGGTTGGAACAGCTTGAAAGGGGTCACTGTGGTTGATCCCACATTGTCTTGTAAAAATTTTGCAATTTGATCCAATTGGGTTCCTTTTTCATAAAACATAAAGTTGAAGTGTTCTCCTCCTTACCCCCATGGATGACTGGCCATTCCAGTGCAAAGAGCACCATAGTGTAGGTCTGTTTCTAGGGTATGTGTTTGCTAATGGTCTCTGTGCTGATCACCCTCCATCAACATCACATCACCCTGGATACTACTGTAATATAGTAAGTCTTAAGCTACAGTAAGATTCTTTCTGTAAAAGTAACGTCGTTCTTTTTCTAAATCGTCTCCTGGATTTCAACCACTTGTGTGTACAAACTTTAGAGGCAGCTTTCCAATAATTTCAAGGTAAATCTTGTTAAGATGTTGATTGGTTACTTATCTTAAAAAAAAAAAAAGTATTTTGTTTGGGCTTACAGGTTCAGAGGGCTAGAGTCCATGATCGTCATGACAAATGGCAAGGCAGCAGGCAGGCATGGCATTGAAAAGGGCCCACATCTCAAAAGCAACCGTGAGGTTGAGAGAGACTGAGAGTGGTGTGAGTCTTTTGAAACCTCAAAACCTACCCCCAGTGACTTCTCCAGCATGTCCTTAAACAAGGCCACACCTCCTAATGTTTCGCAAACAGTTCCACCAACCGGAGACCAAGTATTCAAATATATGAACTATGGAGTCCATTCTCACTCAAACAACCCCAATTGCTATTGCACTCAATCTATGAGAGAGCGCTGACATCACCTCTATGCTGAGTCATCCAATCACAAACAGAGGACATCTCCTCATCTAAGTCCTCTTTGATTCTTTTCATCAGTAATTAGTCTGCTTTAGTGTATGAATCTTATGCATGTTTTCTTAGATTTGTATGTAAGCCACACAGCAAATATATTTGCATTTAAGCCATAGTAAATGATACTATTTTAAATCATAGTTTCTAATTCACTTTTGTAGTATAATCAAAACATAATTTATTTCTATATATAGACTTTGATGGCTACAATTTTGATACATGTACTTATTCATTCTAGGAACTGTTTTGTAAATTTTTTATATTAATCACAGTTTATGTACTTTATATCCCAGCCATAGCCTCCTCCCACATTCCCTCCCAACCCCCTCATCCCTCCCTCATCTCCTGCCTGCCCCTTTCCAAGTCCACTGATAGGGGAGGACCTCCTCCCCTTCCATCTGACCCTAGCTTATCAGGTAAATTTCTTGATAGTTCATAGATAACCATGTTTCCTGCAAGAAGGACATTTCCTTTATTTATTGCATGTGTTTTTAGTTGTTTTTATTGACACTGCTCTGGATAAGACAAATACTACTAGAGATCATAGAAATGGTAAGAGGGACAAGCCTACTCCACACTGCATTTCAGATAGCAGCACTTCAGCCTCTCACTGTTAAAATGATGTTAGCTGTGGTGCTTTTTTTTTTTTTTTTTCAGCTAGAGAAAGTTCCTTCTGTGGCCAGTTTTCTGAGACTTTTGATTATCATTGGATGGATCAAACACTTTCTCTGATCCATCCCTAGGATCATGTGGTTTTATGCCTGTGGGTGGGTGGGTGTGGGTGTGTATCTATGTGTGTTTGTGTTTCTGTGTGTGTTCAGATGTTCTCATGTGTTTGTCCAGGTCCACACATGTGTGGAGATTGGAGGTCAGTGTTGAGTGTAGTACCTCATTTTCTGAGAAAGAGTCTCTTCAGGTTTTTGTCCTCAAATCATTAACATGATTATTTCAGTTTTGAATTAGTGTTACTTATTCTGGATAAACCCAACTTTATTCTATAGTATTTTTTGTATATATTTCAAGATTTGATTTGCCAGTGTTTTGTGAAGATAGTTGTTCTTGGGGATATTAGCATGATTTTTTTTTAATTTTCTTATTGTGTCTACTTGGTTTGGGCACTGGTGTGTAACACAGATTCATAAAATGAACTTTGTGAGATTACTGAAACAATAAAATTAAAACCCACTGTCTTCCTCGCTATTTTATATGTCTGTTGTTTGGGTTTGGAGGCTTTGGTAAGGGCTTGGTCCTCCCCCTTTAAGCTTTCTCTTCTGTTAGCTAAAAGTATTCAGTGATTCTATTCTACCTCTGATGTTCTGAAAGGTTGCCTGAGGTTTTAAAATCACACATCTGTACCTGAGAAGCCTATATTAAATATCTTCTGTGTTGTACAAGAACATTATTTACAGTAGTGTAGTCCTGGTTTGTACTCATTCTGCCTGTCTTAGTCCACTCCCTACTGTAGGAGCAATTGACACTGGGTGGGTACATTATGAGGAAAACATGCTTTTAAACTCATAATTCTGGAGGCTGTGGCTCCAGCATCAGGTTGGATACCTGATCGGCTTCTGATGGGAGGCTCTCATGGTTTCATACGAAGTAGAAAACAGCAGCAGGGCAGCAAGCACGAAGAGGAAGTGGGCAAAGGAGCCAGCTCTCTTCCAATGAGTCAGCAACAAAGTTTCCACAAGTTTTGATGGGGACAAAACATATCAAAACCAGAGCACTAGCAGAGCCTGCACTTTGACAGAATTTTACGGGCCCAAAATACAGTTTTGGGTTTCTTGTTTTTTCTCACATTAATTTATTTATTTACATTTTCTTTAGACAGTTGTCTTTTAGAGCAGTGATTCTGAGCCTGTCTTTAGCAACCCTGATGTTCTGGACTGGATTCCTCTGTCCCTGGGTTGTTCTGTGCATTGGTGTGTGGAGCAGCATCTCACACTCTTTCCACTGGCGTGTGCAGCACCGTCACAACTCTGGCAACACTCCTCCAGATATCACCAGTGTGGCACGGCCGGATACCCAGGGCACAAGGAAGGAAGGAGGCGTGCCAGAGCTTGTGAACTGCTGTTCTGGAGCAATTAAAGACAAAGATAGAAGAGGTTTCATTTTATCTTCATTAATTCCATTAACAGTAAGTCTGTCTTTTCATATACACACACTGAAGGTTGACATTCTATTCTCTGTGCCTTAGGAACATCTTTTGAGAGCCCTTGTATAAGACTGCTAGAAATATAGGTTTCCTATCTCTGTTTACCTCAGGGGGAACATATGTATTTTCCTTTATTTTGCAAAGCATGCTATAAGCGTATATTACTTGTTATTTGTATCTATTAAGAGGCATAGAATTTGTGGTCAGCTAATGCTTTTGGTTGCTCCATTTTCATCCAACCTGCAGAGCCATTGACAGACATTGACTGTAATTCTTTGTGCTCCACTGTGTCTTTGTTCCTCTTCCTGTAATGTTTCCATTTCCCTGGCTGTGATTCAGCATTTTCTGGTTTTCAGTCCTCTCACCGTATCCTTAGGTATACAATTATGAGGAGTCTGTGGTTTTTTTCCTCTCTTAAAGACTTGATGCAGGGGGACATAACTACAGACTCTGAGGAAATCCAAACAATCATTAGGTCTTACTACCAAAGCCTATATGCCACAAAATTTGAAAACCTCAATGAAATGGACAATTTTCTTGAGAGATTCCACCTACCTAAATTAAACCAAGAT
>CM053764.1:96663622-96674275 GCA_028658305.1 Pachyuromys duprasi | reverse complement strand
GCAAATACACTTAAGAGAGAAGGGTTTGCTTTGCCTCCAGTGTGAGGGAGTCACCTGTGGTAATGCGTACATCATGGTCAGTCATGGTAACCGTGAAGCAGCTGGGCACGTTGCCCCCACAATTCACAGTTCACCTCAGGATTCAGGGAGAAATAAATGCTGATCCCCAGCTTTCTTCCTCCTTTAGTCAGACTGTAGAAGAGGAGACGTCACTCACATGTAGGGTGCATGCTACCTCCTCAGTTAAGGCTCTGTAGAAAGACCCCTACAGACATCCTCAGAGGTTCAGTCCTAAATCCAGTCACACTGATGATGCAGACTATCACTGCACTTTCCATGGTTCTAGATGGCTGACTTGGTTTCTGTGACACTTCTGTAGAATTCTCAGCCATTGGCTCTCTTTTCTTTCCAATGAAGATAGACTGCAGTACTTTGATGAGAAATTTCTTGTACAAATACTGAGTAGACTCTATCTTCTCTTTAGAGTGGAAATGTCCTCCTGTCCAGGACTGAAGAAAAGAGTAATTGCATAGGGACCTTTAGAGGAATTGTGGTTTAAACGCAGCCGGTTATTTGCTCATTCACGTGACAATCCTCACAGAGGCGTTCACCCACCTGTAAATGATAGCTGTGTAGTTATTCTCAAATCCCCAGCAAAGGAAAATAGAGCCTCACACAGCACAGGGGTATTGTGTTTGGTTTCCTACTGAATTACAAGTGCCAAGGACAACCTGATCGTTTTAAGGCTAGTTGTCTTAATGCCTTTCGTTCGAAGAGCCAGTTAGCAGTGATTCACTTCTGGGAGTGCCGTGGGGGGAGGTGGTATGCTTGAGAGGAGAGAAAGGAGGGGGAAAGTGGAGGAAGGAAGAGAGGCAATGAATTACAAGAGAAATGAAAGCTAAAAGTATCAGTGACTTCCTATACACTGAGAAAGAATTATGATCAGAGTTCTACATGAACAAGACCAACAATATCCTCATAGTGTAAATAATGTAGAATGCACATTCTCACTATTTTATTATAGGCAAGACAACCTAACATAAAGAAATCGCTGGGCGCATGGGGTCTCAACAGTTTGTTTGTTTTCTTTAACTACATCATGGTAAAAAGAACTCTTTATCCAGATCACTGACCAACAGAAATAAATTGGCATCCACCAGTACCTCATCACTAGAAATTAAGAATTCTAGGAATCACAGGGCCTGCCAACATCAATTTTAAGGGGTTGGGAGGGACAGCTTTAGGGGAAATTGGTACATTTGGGGTTTAGGCCTTTTTTCAAACATTTTATTTCAAAATGAAAGATTTGTTTAAATTTCATGTGCATGTCTGTGCACCTCTTGCATGCAATGTTCATAAAGGCCAGAAGAGGGCGACGGATCCTCTGGAACTGGAGTTAGAGATGGTTCCGAGCCAGCATGCAGGTCTTCCGGCCAACTCTTCAACTCTGGAAATGGCTACATTTGAGTATTAGAGTCCACAGGCTGGGTGCAGGGATTTGCATAATGAAGTCTAGTACCGCTGTGGTAGACAGAACTCTAGACACTGCCTTCCTCACTCTGTTTCTCATGTCGGACAAGAGAATGGTAAAACACTTGGACTTAACAGACCTGTTTCTAAAGACAAAGAGTGGGCATCCGAACAGAAACCTCAGGAAGAGCAAAGATTTAGCGGGGAGGGGACTATATAAACCGCGTCTCACTGCGCAGCAAGACATGTGTTCCCCAAAACACACAAAACAAAAGGTGCGTGATAATAGCACGTGGCAAGTTCGTGGCCTGGAGACATACAAAAGTAAAAAGAAACTGAGAACTCAGAAACGTAAGTTTAGCCACAGTGATGTTCGGTATTCTATTTTTGCAAGAGGAGTCAGTTTGAATCTTCAGGAAAAAAAAAATATTTGAAAATTAAGAATCTGAGAACACGGAAGTTAAGATATTTGTTTAAATAAATTGGGAAGCTGAAAATAATGAGTTAGCTGAATAAAACAAATGTAGTCCCCCCCAATATAAACTCTAAGAGAGGAGGAGAGTTTAAGTCCTGCCTAAATGGATGGTTTTCTGAAAAATGGAAATTTTTGTTATCGATATAATTATCTGATGGAACATGTCCCCCGTAATTAAAAGCTAGTAGAACCAAAACAATGCCCTGGGTTCACTTGAATGAAAGCAAAGCTGAACCCATAAAGCATCATTTTTAGTTTGGCTGTTTCCTCTGCCATCCTTCTTCTCTAGGCAACAGCATGTCTTGGCTGCATCTCTAACTCACAATTAACAAAATAAATAAATAAAGTTCCACCCCAATAGTTCTCTGGTTCACTTGTTTTGTAGCACATTTTTAAACGTTATAATTTTTGGTGCTCAAAAAACCATAAATAAACCACTAATAGTAAACAAGCCGGGAATAATTACAGCTCAGATGTCACTGGTGAATAATGGTGTGTCTTCCTTTGAAAACAGTTGCTACACCGTTCATATCAGTCTTTCAGAGGACAGCTTTAAAAGACAATGAGCGGCCCTCAGAGGCAGGGCCACACTGTTAGAAGGCGAAGTCCCTTTATCACCTGACTCCTGCTCAGTCCCTCTCTGACACCAGCTTGGCATAATTCTGTTCTTCAGGGCCTTTACACTCAGCTGGGCATCCCTGCTGCCTGTCATGTCACCTGCATAGCCTAGCATTACACTAAAAAAGACAGCATCTTGTCAAAACATATCACTGTAGCAAAATAAAGTCAAAGCTTCTAGCCCCTGAATGCCATGCAGCAGGGGCTCAGACGGCTCTGGTCTAAATGCATGCTTCTTCCCCAGACAGAAATAAACGTGGAGTTCAGCAGAAGAAGAAACTCAAAGGGGTCGCGGGGGTCGGGAGCTGGAGGTTTTACAGTGGTATCTTCCTCTTGTCTCACTTCCTCAGGGTGGCATCTTTGTACGTGTTGGCCTCCTGCCATCAGAACTAAAAACTGTTCCAGACAGATCCATGGGAAGAATAGGGCCTGACTTCCAGGTAACCTAGCCTAGAGCTGTGGTTCTGAATAGTTTGAATGTGAAGAGGGAGAGTTTCTCTAAGAAGCCACAAGAATACTGGGTGCTGACTAAGGATCCTATCAATTCTCTGACTATATCTACCTTATAGGAATAAATTAGCACACAAAATATGCCAACACAATTCCTCTGTGATAAAAAGCATAGATATGTGTGTATATGTGTGTATATATTCCAGTTTTTACAAATAATAACTACAAATCTAAAACCCTTTAAAGAGAATGTTTTGCCACAAAGCAATGTTATGTTGCCTAGAGAAAAGACTGTCAAACTCTTTATCTAATATATATTTTATATATATATATACATATTTATGTATGTATATATAACTGAAAGGGCAGTATTTATTTGATCATTCAAAATATTATAGTTGTTGAAAACACTGTAAAATTAAAAGTTAAAAGCTACAACAGTCAGGCCTGAAGAGATAACTCAGCGATTAAAAGCAATGGCTGCTCTTCCTAAGAACCAGAGTTCAGTTCCCTGCAAAATGGCAGCTCAGAATCATTCCTAAATCCAGTTCTAAAGCATCTGATGCCCTCTTATGGCCTTTGCAGGCACTGCATGCACATGGTAAAGACATACACACCAACAAAACCCTCATACATTTAAAATAAAAATAATCTTTTTTTTATAAAAATAGGAGAGTTAAAAGAAGACAGAAACCCTATGAATAATACAAAAATAAATAAATACAAGTATGATCCTTGGTACAGATAACAAAGGCATTAAAAAGCATGGAGGTGAAAAAAAGAAATCTAAAGTCAACTTCTATTCCACACAAAGAGCTACAGGCAACTGAGGCACGTGAAGAGTGAGAGAAATTGTCTTCCCCAGGAAAGAGAACACCGACTGATTATCCAGTGCCAAATGGTCAGCCCTGAAACCATACATACAAATAACATTAAACAGACTCAACAGGTTGTACTTACCTATTTAGGAATATGTATGTGTGTACATGTATGTATATAACAACGGTTAATGACAAAAGAGGCCATGGGTTTGAAAGAGAGCAAGGTAAGGTATGTGGGTGGGTTTAAAGTTAGGAAGGCGAAGGAGGAAACTATATGATTAAATTACAATCTCAAAAAAATATTTGTATACATTTATTTATTTATTACAATTTATTCACTTTGTATCCCAGGCATAGCCCCCTCCCTCATACCGTACCAATCACGCCCTCCCTCCCTCTTCTCCTCCCATGCCCCTTCCCTAGTCCAGTGATAGGGGAGGTCCTTCTCCCCTTTCATCTGACCCTAGCCTATCAGGTCTCATCAGAACTGGCTGCATTGTCTTCCCTGGTAAGGCTGCCCCCCACCAAGGGGAGGTGATCAAAGAGCCAGCCACTGAGTACATGTTAAAGACAGCCTCTGTTCCCCTTTCTAGGTAACCCACTTAAAAACTAAGCTGCCATGGGTTACATCTGTGCAGGGATTCTAGGTTATCTCCATGGATGGTCCTTGTTTGGAGTATCAGTCTTAGAAAAGACTCCTGTACCCAGATATTTTGGTTCTGTTGCTCTCCTTGTGGAGCTCCTGTTCTCTCCAGGTCTTTCTATCTCCCCCTTCTTTCATAAGATTCCCTGCACTCTGCCCAAAATTTGGCTATGAGTCTCAGCATCTGCTTTGATACACTGCTGGGTAGATTCTTTCAGAGGCCCTCTGAGATATCCCAGAAGCAGAAAGATACACATGGTATATAAGTGGATATTAGATATATAATATAGGATAATCATACTAAAATCGGTACACCTAAAGAAGCTAAGCAAGAAGGAGGACCTTGGGTAAGTGCTCAATCCTCATTCAGAAAGGCAAATTGGACAGACATCAGAAGAGGGAGAAAACAGGGAACAGGACAGGAGGCTACCACACAGAGGGCCTCTAAAATATATTTTTTGTAAAAAGAAAAGGAAAAAGGAAGATGCAGAAAAAAACATGAATCAAATTTTTCTTTCTCTATGTTATTTTGGGTGTGTATAGATATAGCTTTATATAAACATACAGAGGAGAAAAGAAGCCAATTGCCAGTGCTTGGTGGCATTATGGGTTTATTTTCTTTAATCTTTTCCTATTAACTATCATATGTATTACATTTATAATTTTTATAACTGTAGAGCTTTTAAATTATGAATTCTATGATCTGCAGCAAGCATACAAAGGGTATTAAACAAGCAGATGGCCATTCCTGTGGTGAATGGACTCTGATCTTGCATTATAGAGCCAGCATCACACACTGGTGCAGCAAGCAGCACTTGTCCTGTTTGGAGCTAGGCCTCTGTAAAGTAGAGTTAGATGAGAAAATGAAGAGACATACTCCATGGCCTCTAATATCCTCCCTGCCCAAGAGGATGACGTTAAATTATCTTGAAATCGATTCAGCATGTGATGCCCAGAGCCCATCTCCTTTATGGGTCAACCATGCACCTCTCCACCCAGGTAAACCTCCTACCCCTCCGTTCTTCATGGCTGCATCGTCAGAGTGTGTGAACTGTTCCTCTGTAGCAGTCTCAGTCCATGTGAATATAGCTCAACTTGAGAGGGGAATGCTTTCCCTCAGATGACAACGTAACCTCCATTTAACACGACATCAAGCCATGTATTTAAATCCTTCCTTTAAACAAAACTAACTGCTGAGCCACAATTCACAGATGGAATACAGTGCCCCACACTGTGATTATAAAGTAATGAAACTTGGCAATTTAGCTGTGAGACCTGAAGGGGCCTGGCAAGGGTCCTCCAAGGGCCTCTATTACAGAAGGTCCTCATGAAACGAAACAGGTTATTGCTGTTTGCTTAGATTTATGTTGATTTGTATTCTTGGTCTTACGAGAAAGAGCTCATGGGAGAGGAGTCTGCGCCAACCCTAACTAGCTCCGTGAAAGGATGCTGGACAGAGACCCACAGAGTACAGAGGAAGCACAACACAATGACAGGACATCCATACCCCCGGGGAAAACCTGAGGAATGGGAGCTCCTCAGCCTGCAGAGGTTCCAGGCACATCTATTCCAAACCTAAGTGTTTCCTCCTTCTTACTTCAGAAGGTAGATGCGTTATTTACAAGATACTTAGAATGGTCTGGAAATCCCCAATCGTAGAAGTGAGGGGTTCGGGGAAAGAAGCCGCTCTTTCTGGCTCCCTGAGATATTTGAGTCAAACCCCATCCCAGATGAGGATTTGGCCAGTCACCACGGAGGACCAGGGGCTCAGAACCAGCACTCACCTGCCACCATGGGCCAGCAGAAGAGGGTATGTCTTTAGACTCACTGGGCAGAGCCACGCCTAGAGGCGTTCCTCATAGACCGGTGAGGCATAAAGGAGGACTTGGTTTAAGCTCATCTTCATTTGTAATTGAAATACTTTTCCCCACCCGCCTCAGGGGAACACAGCTCTGTTCTTGCCCCAATCCCCACCTTGTGCAGGCTAGCCCAGTTTTATCATGCCTGTGACAACAAACCTAACTTCTGTGTGCTTTCATTATAAAGACTATGGTTTAGGGACAGCCAGATGGCTCAGAGGATAAGGACCCTTGCCACCAAGCCTGACAATGTGAGTTCAGTCCACACAGGGGAAGGAGAAACCAGTTTCCACAAGTGCTACACATGCCCTGGGACACTCCCTCCAAATACGCAAACACACACAAATAAATGAATAATTATAAACAACTGTAAAAAAATACTAGGGTTAAGTAGTAGGATCTATAAGTTCTGCCTTAAATTGCTTTCCTGAGAAATGGCATACTTCTCCCTGTCTCCCCATCCTCACCAAGACAGGTCCCAGAATGCCAGAGAAGCTTGCTTCTAAGATCCACACTGCTTCCGAAAGGCACCCTGTAGAAATGTCTTCCCTTGTTTTCTGCTCCAGCCTATGACAGACTATTTTCTATCTGTCAATATATCTTGGTATTTATGTCTTGGATGCCCTTGGGCAAAGTAGCCTTGAAAAGCCCCATAAAAGCTAATTTGCTAAAGTTACGTGGTTATTTCATCGATGGGGGAATTTATAAGGGCTAAAACTGTGACAACAAAATGGTTGTTTTCACAATGGTGCTGTGTTGCCGGGAGCCTCTGAGCTCAGATTTGCGTGAGGGGTCCTGTTTTAGGAGGCAAATGGCCTCAGCCATAATTCAAGCCGTATGGTGGCTTGAATCTGTGTGGTGGCTTGTATTATTTATGCAACTGGGATTCAGTTTCCACAATTAAAAGATGCAAATAGTACTATATAGCCTCTCTACCCTGCTCACAGCTTTGATTCAGTGAGACTGAGGTATATCTTGAAATAACAGGCATAAGTTTATGAACTAAGAAGTAAGTGCAGATTCATAACTAATATGTCACAAAACAGCACAATGCAAAAGAACTTTCTTGGGCAACAAAAATGTTCTGTACATGTGAGGTCCAGTACAGAGTAGCTACTGAACAATTGAAATGCAGTGAATATAATTTAAAAAGTTAAAGTTTCCATTCTCTTTAGCGTCACTTTACAATTTTAACAACACATATGGAGTGACCACTGGGTACAGACAGAGGTGGTGGTCTGTTGGGTGAGCTTGCTCAACATATTTCACATTTCTCCAATGATCACACCTAGGCACCCCTTAAATGGAGTTATGGTTCAAATGTGAAATGTCTCCCCAAGGCTCATGTTTCAACAATGCTTACTTCCTCCAAAAAACGGTGGAGAGACATGGAATCTTCATGAAATGGAGCCTACCCTGATAGAAGTGGGTCGCTAAAGGGGACCTTCGGAGCATGTAGCCGCCTCATTGGCTTCACTCTGCTCTTTCCTGGCCATAAGAGCAGCCACAGTCTCACACTTCCGCTAGCAACAGAGCTGTTCATCATGTCTGTCCAGCAGTGACTGACAGCAAACCTCTAAAACTGTGAGTCAGATTAAACCCTTCCACCCTTGAGTTGTTTCTGTTGAATATTTTGGTCTGAGCCATGTAAAATTAATCGTCATGAAGAAATTATCTCTCATTGGCTATCTGCAGCCTTTGAAGATAATCTCGCTCTAGCCCAGTGTTCCTCAACCTTCCTGATGCTGTGACCCTTTAATACAGTTCCTGTTATGGTGGCCCTCCCCCAAACATAAAATTATTCTGCTGCTACTTCATAGCTGTATCTTTGCTACTGTTGTGAATCATAATGTAAATATCTGATATGCAGGAGATCTGATATGCGGTCTGAAAGAATAAAACCCTAGCATAACGCTGGCAACACTATTTTGCAAGACTGGAACAGTGCAAGGTCAGAAGCAAGGCAGGACAGATGTCCAACAACAGGATATCTGCGGTTGGGCGCCTGGCCTATGAGGGGGGACGGAAAGTCCTTGTCTCTTCTGAGAAAAAAACTCTGGGCACCCGAGATAAGAACCGGGTACATGACTCGGCTCACATCTGCCTTCCCGCCTTCCCTGTTCTGGGTACGTTACCTAACTATGGCTTTGTTTAAACCGCCCAATCAGACCCCTGTAACTATGCTTCTCGCTTCTGTAATTGTACTTCTTGCTCGGAGCCATATAAAAAACCGTCACCCCAACCGGGCGGCGCGCAAGTCCTCCGAAAGGCTTTGTCGCCCCGGGTACCCATGTATCGAAATAATAAAAAAAAACCTCTTGCGGCTTGCATCCGAAGACTGGTCTCGCTGTTCCTTGGGAAGCGGGGTCTCCCCGTCCAGAGAGGCTCAAGTGGGAGCCTTTCATTTGGAGGCCCCAGCAAGATCGAGACCCCCACCCAGGGACCACCGACCCATCATCAGGAGGTAAGCTGGCCAGCAAAGTGTCTCTTGTCTTTGTTCTGTCACGTGTTTGTTGCCTGTTCTATCTCTTGAGATTTGTACGATTCAGCTGAGTCGCTCTGTATTAGGCGGAAAGAGAAGGAGCTGACGGGCTCGTACTTCTCTCCCGCAACTCTGGAAGACGTTCCACGAGTGTCTGGGGCCCGATTTTTCGGAGCCCACCTGTCTGAGACCACGTCCCAATCTGGACTTTTCGGGGCACAGCCTTTGTCTGAGGGATACATGGTTCTCCTGGGAGATGAGGGATCCGGACCCTCTTCGCAGTCTCCATCTGAAGTTTTGCTTTCGGTTTGGCGCCAGAGTCGTGCCACGCGCTGCGCTTGTGTTACTGTCTGTCTACTGTTCGTCGGGTTTGTGTTTGGTGTTAGTCTCTTTGAAACCATGGGACAGTCGTTAACCACCCCCTTAAGCCTCACTCTACAGCACTGGAAGGACACCCGGAACATCGCTCGTAACCACTCTGTAGAGATCCGGAAGGGAAAGTCGGCCTTTGCTCCTCAGAATGGCCGACATTTAACGTCAGCTGGCCATGAGATGGCACCTTTAACCTAGACATTATTTTGCAGGTTAAGGCGAAAGTCATGGATTTAGGGCCACACGGCCACCCGGACCAGGTACCCTACATTGTTACTTGGGAAGCCCTGGCCCGGGAACCACCCTCATGGGTCAAGCCGTTTGTCACCCCCAGCCCCCCTGCTGTTCCCTCTGCCCCCGCCCTACCTCCTCTGCTGGTTCCCACACCCTCTAAGTCTGCCCTCTATCCAGCTATAACAAAGCAGGCCCAAGGACGTACTCCAGGGGGCAAAAAGACACCGATGCCCCTGGTACTGCCAGCAGACGATGGCCCCTTGGTGGACCTGCTGACTGAAGAACCTCCTCCCTATAGGGACCCAGACCCCGACCAAGAGCCGGGAGAAGCCGCTGGACCTCAGGAGGAACCGGCTCCCTCCCCGATGGCGGGGTGATTGAGAGGGCACTGAGAGCCCCCTCCAGATTCCACATCTCAGGCTCTCCCATTACAGGCGGGGCCTGGCGGCCAGCTCCAATACTGGCCTTTTTCCGCCTCGGATCTATATAACTGGAAAAACAATAACCCCCCTTTCTCTAGGGACCCTTCTAGACTTACTGCTTTAATCGAGTCCATTTTAGTAACCCACCAGTCCACCTGGGACGATTGTCAGCAGCTGTTACAGGCCCTCCTGACCACCGAGGAGAAGCAACGGGTCATTTTGGAAGCCCATAAAAACGTTCCGGGGGATAACGGGCAGCCTACTCAGTTGCCAAACGAGATCAACAAGGCCTTCCCCTTGGAACGACCTGATTGGGACTTCGCCACGGAGGACAGTAGGAATCACTTACGTCTCTATCGTCAGTTGCTGATAGTGGGTCTCCATGGGGCAGCAAAGCGCCCCACTAATTTGGCCCAGGTTAAGTTAGTGACCCAAGGGTCAGAGGAATCTCCCTCCGCCTTCTTAGAACGACTAAAGGAAGCCTATCGTGTGTACACCCCCTATGATCCAGAGGACCCTAACCAGGCTACCAATGTGGCCATGTCCTTCATCTGGCAGTCGGCCCCGGATATCAGAAAAAAATTAGAAAGGCTTGAGAACTTAAGGGAAAGTACAATCCAGGATTTGTTAAAAGAGGCGGAGCGGATTTTTAACAAGAGAGAGACTCAAGAAGAGAGAGACGAAAGGTTGAGAAAAGAGGCAGAAGAGAGAGAGAACATTAGAGACCGCAAGAGAAATAGGGAATTTAGCAAATTGCTGGCCACTGTAGTGACAGGACAGAGACAGGATAGACAGGGCCTGGGAGAC
>CM053764.1:96544126-96663122 GCA_028658305.1 Pachyuromys duprasi | reverse complement strand
AGCAAGGCAGGACAGATGTCCAACAACAGGATATCTGCGGTTGGGCGCCTGGCCTATGAGGGGGGACGGAAAGTCCTTGTCTCTTCTGAGAAAAAAACTCTGGGCACCCGAGATAAGAACCGGGTGCGTGACTCGGCTCACATCTGCCTTCCCGCCTTCCCTGTTCTGGGTACGTGACCTAACTATGGCTTTGTTTAAACCGCCCAATCAGACCCCTGTAACTATGCTTCTCGCTTCTGTAATTGTACTTTTGCTCGGAGCCATATAAAAAACCGTCACCCCAACCAGGTGGCGTGCAAGTCCTCTGAAAGGCTTTGTCGCCCCGGGTACCCGTGTATCGAAATAATAAAAAAAAAACCTCTTGCGGCTTGCATCCGAAGACTGGTCTCGCTGTTCCTTGGGAAGCGGGGTCTCCCCGTCCAGAGAGGCTCAAGTGGGAGTCTTTCAGGTCATGACCCACAGATTGAGAACTCGTGCTCTAGACCATAGGCACTTGGCCTCAGTGAGAAGAGGGCCCCTACTCCCTGCTAGGACTTTAAATTATGAGTTAAGTTTGCAGGAACTGGGAGCAAACAAACATGGCTGCAGCTGATTCCGATCAGGGCTGGTGGCCCCTCTGAGTCCCCTGATTCTCCTAGACGTCTCTGTTTTCAAAGCCCAGTTCTTCAACTGCCATCTTCCCAAAGACTGCCTCACACACTGTCAATTAAACTAGCCCTTCTAGCTTGGAAAGAGCCTAACTGGTACACACAATGGCACAGTTCTAAAACATGGTTGGTTCCAAGACGAGTTAGAAAAATTCTAATAGCTGATTTGTTCCATGGTGTATGTGTGTGAATAATCTCTAGGTTTATTCAACTCCATTCAAATAGAATGTTAAGTGAGGTGGGTTGTTTTTTGCAAGGGGGAGTTGGGTGGTTGTTGGTTTTTGGGTTTTGTTTTGTTTTGTTTTTTGTCTTTTGTCTTTTAGTCTGAAAAATACCCTGTAAAGTAAAAGGGTATGGAGACATTAGCAGGAGTGATTATGCTTAGTTTTTTTTTTCCCAGAGCCCCTTCTTCTCTTCAGCACTTCTCATGTTTCTGTAAGGTCCAGTGATTTCTACTGTTTTCATATCTCATTACATCTTTGCTAGAAATCCCTCCAGTGACTTCCTGTCTCATGCACAATGAAAACATCTTTTTCAGAAAATTCTCAAGGAAGTAATGAAAAGTTTTAAAGGGGGAAGGATGACTAAACCCTTCAGGGTTTACAGACAGTATCCTTTGATTGAAAGCATCACACGGGACAGTCCACTGGGATCCGACTAGAACAAGCAATGGTTTCTAAGGGTGAAATAAGACTGTCTGTAAGGTATGGTTTCCTAACTCACCCGTCTTCCAAATACATAGTTGCAACTAATATATATGCTCTTCCTGGACGCAATAAACCATAAAATAAAGCTATCCCAGCAATTGTGCTGTCAATACTCAAAGAATATTTTTTATTTTATTAGGGTAAATAAAATTAAATATAGGAGAATAGTAGCTAGTCGTTTGATAAATAATTATCATAAATTACAAATAAGTAGCATTATGCATGTAAATGAGAAAATATGTATACGAAAATATTTAATGGTCTAAGAGAAGAATATAATTACTTGTCTTTCATGCCTTAAAAAAGAGGGGAGATCTGCAATGACCCGTAAGGATGGCCCCACCTCATCATGCCTGGTATGTTTTGCAGTTTCCTTCTGACACATGCCCCCAGAGTCTCACTCTTGAAGAGACACTGCAGTAGCTGGCCCAACATGACAGCCATGTTCCTTGTACCTGTTCTTCCTCCACCTGGAATTCTCTCTGATAGCGCTCTTCAAGGCCATTCCCTGACCCCACTCTGTCACCTTCTGACTGTGCCTTTGTCCCCTGCCTTAATACCTCCCCCATCATACCTTCTGTTTTCTTCCTAGATCTGAATGATCCCCAAGCACACCATACACTTATTTTTCTTCTTCTTACTTTTCTCCCTCCCACTTGAGTACACCCCTTAGGTGAGCACACAACTTTGTGTCTATCCTTGGTGAATTCTTTATAACTCAGAGCAGTACCTAATGCTAAGAGGCACTCAGTAAATATATTCAGAATGAGCCAATCTTTCCCAACCTGTGGAAATTTGTTTTTAGTTCCCATGTCATTTTTTTCCTCTGAGTTTTTTTCTATATTTCTTCTCCTTGGCAAACTGTTCAACCTAAGAAGGATGTCCTAGTTGTAAACTGCCTTAGTCTAGATTATAGAGAATTGCTTTCATAATCAACAAATTCAATTAATTTGTTGAGTCTCTTTCAAGCACTGACCCTGTTTTAAATGCTAGGATGTAGCAGCCTCTGCTGGTATCTTTGGCCATATGTCTTGACCCAGATAACTGTACTTGCATATATGAGGACCAAACCCCTGAACTCTGGGAAGGCTTCCACCTCTGTGTAGCTTCTGAGTCTTTCTTGTCCATAGAAGCCTTTGTCTGGCACCAGTAGACCTTGCCTGAGACCAGTTATAACTATAAATATGAGATGATGCCATTTATCCCAGGGAGACAGTGGGTATAACAATGGCTCTTCTTTCATGTCTCCTCATGAGACACACATTTCCATCAAGGGTTCCAAGTCCTAGCAGCCCGCAGGAATAACTTTTCACTATAAGCTCCTATCAACCCTGTTCTCATCTATTTCACCTGAAGTTCTTAGGATTATTTCCTATCTCAGCTCTCTACACCCAGCTCTTGTTCCCAGATATTCAGGAAGAGGGAAGGAAGGGACTGTCCACAGCTTTTCAGACCCAAGGGGACTGGAAGATACAAGGTGCTGAGAAGTTCTTGGGCCCCTGTGACTAAGAAGAGCTCTTACATCCTTGGTCTGGAAAATAGCTTGTGACCCAAGAGGCAACTGAATGTTGACAGTGGGGAGGTTTTCTGGCTAACCCTATTGCCCCAAGCTTGCAAGCAACTCTATAGGCATGCTGAGCCAGGAAAAGAATCTTAAATACTTTGAATTTCAGGTAGCCATTTGTAGTCATTCATTTTTTTTTTTGATGCCTTAACAAAATACCCAAGGTTGGGTCACTTACAAGAAAAGGAGGTTTCTTAATCCTGTGGTTCTGGAGGCTGGCAAGTACAAGACTGGGTAGCCATGACTGTCAAATGTCTTATTGGCTGGAACTCGCAGTGGGAAAAGTAGAGCCAGTGGGCAAACTTAGACAATGAGCCCATACACAAGGAAGGATAATGAATGCCATCCTGTACCTTTAAGAACTAGAAACACTTAACTGATTAGTGTGGGAGCCACCTAGACACCTTCATGAAGGTGAGGAATAACATCCCCTTGGGAATCAAATTTCATGATGGGTTTTAACAGCAGTTAATCACATCACATTCAAACCATAATACTGTCATCAAGTACGGTGGCATCGAAGAGGGTGTATGATTCTACAGTGGCCTTCTACCCTCATTTATATTTGAAGGATATCCCCTTGTTCTCTTTCCTTCTTCCCTCAATTCTCATTGGGCATCTAGAAAAATAAAACTGAAGGATGAAGAAGAGATGGAGAGTCTAACTTTCTGTGGCTGATGAGGATGCTGACAGAGGGATGGGTAGATTGACCGTGATTCATGCCTCTGGGTGAGTACACACTGGCTTAGAAGGAACAACTAGATCATTCCGAGCACATTGAGTCGAGTTTGCCAGCAATGATGTAATCATTGGACGACATCAAGCCCAGCTCCATACACACAGCTGCTACTAACTACAAAATGAAGCTGGGACTGATTGATTATCATATCAGAGGTCATAAATCCCCAATTTCAATTAACATGCAAAAGAGAAGCCATGTTTGGAACCTCAACAGAAAGCTGACTATTTTTTACCCAGGATTTATTCTTTTATTTTTGTTTCCCTAGCATTCTAGATAGATGAGAACACAGATTCCAATTTCCTTAGCATTTTCTCTTTTCCTCTCCTCTCTTCCTCCCCTTCCTCTTTTGTCTTTCTTTTCTCTCTCATTCTCTCTCTCTCACTGAGGATTTAAATGATCAATATATCAAAAATTCAGAATCTAATGCAAAGCAGCCATTGCAAACAATGGTCCGGGAGCTCCCAGAACTCTGATGACGCATCTTACAGACCTGGAAGGGACAGCATTAAGCAGCAGAGTTCTGGACCCCACTTCTACTTCACTGAAGCCTGTTTATATAGCAGAGCTCCAAGAGGATTTTGTTTGAGAACAAGACCTTCTTGATAAAATTATGTTGTAATCCATCTTTACGTTTGAGGTTCAGTGTCACCTTTATACTCTCCTTGAGTGGCGCTCACTTGGAGAACATTACTCCTGTATTGGTCATACTTGGGATCTGTGCTTTACAGATATCTTTGTGTCCTGTATCCCTCAGTTATATGAACCTGACTGCTTTCAAGCTTCACAAGAATGAGTTTGTGCTTTGCTGAGAGCACAGGCATTTATTAATAGTTTTCATGTGTTGGTTTGGCTTGTTAGCTTTACTTGGTAAACCACATCTGTGTGTATGTGTTGTGATATGTAGTGTATGCATTGTGAGCATATCTGCACGTATATGGGGGGATGCTTTGCACCATGGCAGAAGCCAAAGGTCAACACTAGTTATCTTCCTCTGTCATTCTCCACTTTATTTTTGTGGCAGGGCCTCTCACTGAACTCAAAGTCTATTAGCTCAGGTAGCCAGGCTAACTGGCTGAGTCCCCTGGGACGTTACCACATCTACCCTACCACATCTCTAGCACTGGAGTTCCAGGTGCATACCGCCATGCCCAGCTCTTTATGAGTGCCAACAACCCAACACAAGTGTTCACACTTAGACAAAAGCCCTGTAGCCACCTAGTCATCTTTTCAGGAAAGTCTCCAGCTGGATGCAAAGCGGAGTGGAATCCTCTTTCCTACCTGGTGGCCCTTTGTTGACGTGGGGACATCCAGCTGACTGCAGGTCCTATGAGGATGTGGAGACACCCAACCCGATGCAGGAAAGCTTCTGTGGTTCACAATCAGGAACCCAGACCTGGACTCCACCAAGTAAAGGTAAAACCTTGAACTCCCTGTTACAAAATGTCATCTAGACAATAAATAAAACAATGCTTTTATGTTTGTGCTTATTGAATTTAAGTACATAATAGATACAAAAGATATGAATTGTTCTTTGTGACCAATAAGCTTTCCTTCTGGAATATAAACAGAAAGCTTTCTTCCGTAAGATCAATGCCCCAGTTGTGGGTAAGAATTGGGAAACTGCTTAACCCTTCAGCACAATGACCATCTATTTGGAATTTAAAATTAAAATGTATTCAATGTCCCTGTAGCTTATAGGCTAAGTTTCTCAAAGTTACTACATGGATATAAGTATCCATGTATCCAAACTTCTCAAAACACAACCTCTGATCTAGAAAACAGTGCAATGAGTGACAAATACTTTCACATTATAGTAACTTGACCATGGAGAGGTCCCAGTGCCTAACATATGAAAAAACATAACAACAGAGAGTTGAATTGCAATGAGTGTGTTTGAGTGTGTATGTGAGTATGTATATGTGTGAGTGTATGTAAATGTGTGTGAGTGTATTAATGTGTGTCTGAATGTGTGTGAATGTGTGTGTATGAGTTTGTGTGATAATGTGTGGGAGCATGTGTGTGACTGTGTGTGTGTGTGTGTATACATTCACAAAACTTTATACTACACCATTGTAATAAAGCCACAATCTCTGTGGCTGTGCAACCACATTTCATTTCCCCCCTTCTCACTTCTGGTTGGTGACTTCCTGTGACAGCTGTCCCTGCCTCTCTTTCTGCCCTCCAAGAAACACCTTACTCATTACTACTTGTCAAGGCTTTGTGTCACCTGGTCCCATGTGGCCCCAGATTCCTGTAAGTCTCCTCAGATTTTTTTTTTTTAATTCTCCGAATAGAAGTCAAAGCAACCCAACTGACTTCTGCTGCCATGCGATTGTTTTCTGTTATTTATGATTGCTATTCTTGTCAGAATTTATAGCAATCATTAGGCAACAGGCATTTTGGCAGTCTCAGCGAGCAATCTGTCACCATCCTCCTTGGTTGAAAGAACTGGAAAGGACACTAGCAGCTACACGGTATCCAAAGCTCCAGGCAGTCTGTGGTAAAAATGATGCACTCTTCCTGCGAGAGCTGGTGAGGTCTGAGAGGGGGTGGGGCGGGGGACCAAGAGTGATGAAGATCTGACATGGTCTGCAAACCCTAGAAGCCAGAGCACCAGAAGTGAAAAAGGAACAGGTCACAGCAGACTCCTCTGTTCAAGGACTTCAAAGACTGCACTCTGAGCAGAGACAAAGGGTTCCTTTCCTCACTGCAAACAACAAAATTAGATATGCCAAGGAGGATTTGTTTTTTCTCAAGGCCAAGAGTAACTCCAGCTCCTTGATCCCATTTTAGCATTCCCAGCATCAAACCCACGCCTGCCCTGTGACTCAGAAACTAATAAAAGGAAGACCTCATCTGGCCAAGAACATAACTGCCCAAGCTGAAAGGCACCGTGTCAGACACAGCAATTAACTTCACAGGTTAATTTGAATGATTGTCAATTTGTGAGCAGCATCACTCAGGATTACAATTCCTCACCTCTCACCTAAATAGCTGTCAAACTTCCCCTCAGCCCCAACAGCAGCCAAGGGAAAAAATGGAATAAGCTGATCTCCACCGGGGTTGCAATGAGGATAATATTAATGTTATTACAACCTCTTACGTTTGAAGTGATCCTGTTGCCTTTTCCAAAGTGCCTATAATGCGTTATCCCATTTGAGTTTTATGAGAACTCCCTGAGTTGTATTTTATTTTCGGGAGCATGAGATAACGCCTCCAGAAGAAGGTAATACTTTGGTAGACCACAAATCTTTAGTCTGCCCTGACTCCTGCTTCGTACTAACCATGTCCCTCCTTCCACCATGATACAGTGCATTTCTCTGACTTGTGAGAAAAAAAAAACAAACTCCCTCAAACTGCTTCTTCTCTGATACTTTGTCCCAGCAATGAGAAAAGCAGCTAATAAACCTTAGCATAGACTATGCAACTCTCTCATGGTACTTCTGATGAAGCACTGAATGAAAGAATAATCTACACCCGAACCAGGTGTAGCAAGAGATCTGACTCCATCATGCCACTCAAAGCAGCATACAATGGAAAGCTTATAATTTATTTTGGGGGGTTGTCCAATTAATATTTCAAGCCAGGCATAACCAGGAGCAACCAAAAATTATGTGAGAGTGGCCTTGGGGATGGAGGGACTATTGTATATCACAGATCTCTGTGGGAACCTTCCCTGTAGTGGAAGTTTTGGTTTCTTTAAAAACCCAGTTATGTTACATAAACATGTCTTGTTTTTCAATCTCAGGTGTGCTATACGGGGCTGCTTTAGACTGTCTACAGCAGCAGACTATTTGCCTCATGCAGCTTCGGGGGGGGGGGGGGCACAGTCTTTGCAGCTGTGATAGCTTAATTCCTGGGACTCTGAGAGGGTATAAAAACAGAGCGCAGAGATGGGGTGCTCCAAGAAAGAAGACAGCTGCTTTTTCCCATCCCCCCCAATGCTTCTGGTTGCTGCTGTTGTGGTTTGAGGAGAAGTTGGAGATACCCTGAAATGAAGATTGCCCTTGCCCCAAGGAACCCAACAATCCTAAGCAGCCAAACAGCAGGAAGTAGTCTAAAGAGACATATACTGCCTCCTCTATCTTCTCTCCTGCCTGGTATTGGAAAGGATTGGGGTAATAAAGCAAGGTAGAAGTAGAAGAAACCCCAATAAGATTTATAAAAAGTACGCCAACACTTCTCTATTCCTATTGCTATGTGGTTTCTCTGCCCCAGCAAGACCATGACCAATACAAGCCCAGGACTCGGATTTCAAAAGATGGAAATTGAATACTGATTTGGTCATTCTCTTAAACTTGAACATGACACTAAGCTACTTGTCAAAGGGAAACAATACATCACTAACTGTGGCATGGAGGGACAGCACAACTAACCAGGTTATCACCTGTGACTGTCGTACTGACGTGTTGATTGAAGGAAAAATTTGGAAGTCCCAATGTGGCTGAGTTTGACAGTTCTTGACAGCTGCAGTAGTAGCAGGCATCTTTGATATGGGATTATTGCACCAGAGTAGACTGCTGCCTTAAAGAAAAGCAATGATTCACTCTGCTACTTCAACTGACTCAACTCGTGAGAGCCCTATATGAACATTCCATATCTTGTAGCATTGAGACTGATTTTTTAAAAATAAAACACAAAAATTCATTGCAAGACACTGAATTATATCAATTAGATTTCATCTTATGAGATTTTTAATCTTAGGATTCAATTAAGAATTATTGAGATCCTGAAGTTAGAATAGAAAAAAAAAAGCTGGTTGAACATAGAGTCTGGGGTCTTGATTCCCCCAAGTTACTGAATCTTTAAGAGTAAGTGTGGCTTCCATTAGTCTCTAAAATTCTCCACAGTTTGAGCCAAACCGACCACCATTGGTATCTTTGCCTGGCATCACAGTCTCACTCCATCTCTTCTTCCTCTCCATCCTGCTTGCCAGCTCTCAGCCAGTTTGCCCAGGGATGCTCCCCAACATCATTAACCTATGGTCCTTGTCCCAGTGTGATTCTAGGCACTCAACCTAGCAGAAATTCTTATTTTGTCATTTTCAGTGATGTGTTAAAGTGAATCATGGTCCAAAAACCAGAATACTCCCTGATTCTGACAATGTTCCAAAGCAAGAGACTTCTGGATTAAAAATAAACCCCTGAGGAATAATAGCGGTACTCACAGAGGTAGCTTTCTAGAAAAGCAAAAACAGAACCTTGAGGTCAATTATTTTCTAGATACCTTAAGGACTCAAATGGGAGAATTAACTGTGTGGCTTCAAAATTTACTTCTGTGGCTCTCAGCTCAGAGTGCAGAGGGTGAGAAAGGTCTATCAGTGCTGTCAAGACACACAGCGCATCAGGATAATCACCTTCACTGGGCCAGTCTGTGGAGGCCGGTTTTCTTCCTAACACAAACGGCTTGCTCACTTAACACTGAAAGATGAGCCTGTTCCTGGGAGCTTGGCACTGTGAAATTCAATGTCTTGTTAAATAAATCTATTAAATGTATATTTTTACCTGAAGGTAGATAAAGATCTCAGCTCTCGCTGAGTAATCTTGTGTACTCTAAGGTACTTAATTTTAATGCAAAATAAAATAAAACACATAATAATCATTTGTTTACATCTGTGAGGGGAAAAAATGAACTACTTAAAAATCTGTGAAAGCAACAGATATTTTTAAATTAGAAAATGACTTCCAAAGACGGTCTTTTAAATTTTCCAAAATTGGGCTGGATGTGGTAATATGTGGCTTTCATCCCAGTACCCAGGAGGCAGAGACACACAATCTCTGCTAGTTAGAGGCCAGCCAAATATACATACAGCAAGTTTCAGGCCAGTCAAGGCTACATAGTGAAACTCTCAAAAAAAAAAATCCATCATTGGCAGCAGCAGCAGCATCTAAAATCACAAGATCATCTCCTGGCTGCCCCTGCCCCCAACCCAGTCATCTATGACCACTTTTATGTTATAAGAAATATATTTTTTATTTATAACTAGTAATATATAAATTATACAAATTAGGGTGTTTCACCATAATTTATACACATAAGTAATATTTTCTATCTTTGGTTAACCAAATGAACTGGAAAATTTTTATAAAATTTTCATGGATTCAAATATCAAGGCAGGGCTAACAGTGCTCAAAATTTACCAGTGATATAAAGCCTTCATCTACTTTTCAGTTTTTCTTTGGAGACACAGTTTCACTAAGTTGCTTCAACTCACTCTGACCTCTAGTTCTAGACTTAAACTTGAAATGCTTCTTCTGCCTCAGCCCTCCAAGTAGCTGGGATTACAGGTGTATGCCACAGGGTCTGACTTACTTCACTTAGCATAATATCCTTAGGTTCTGCCCACTTTGCTTTAAATAATAGGACATCATTCTTTTGATGGCTAAATAAACACACACACTATATATATATATATATATAAAATGATGTATATACACATGATATGCATACATATAGTGATATATGTATTACTTTTTTTCTAACCATTTATCTAATTATTAACACCAAGATCGATTCAATACCTTAACTAGTATGAGTAATGCAGCAACAAACATGGATATGGAACTGACACATTTCCTTTTGGATTCACACCTAGGAGTGGGATAACTTATTAATAGCTACTGAAACACATTTTGAATCATAATACCTGGTATTCTACAGAAAATTAGCATGACTATAATTCATAATATCTCCATATGTATTTTAAAAAGCACTAAAGGAGTGGAGCTCAAAGGCCACAAACACAAAAGAATGATGCCCAGGAGGAGCTGGGTAGCATAGCAATGGTTGCTTGCTTGACGGAGACTTGAGGTGATCTACAGATGCTCAGTCTAAGAGGCTGGGTAGGTCAGCACTCCCAGCCCCACACTGAAATGCACAAATGCATGTCCGTATGCTACTGCTGCTATCTCTCTAGGCAGCTGGGCCCAACACACCAGCTACTCAAATATGATCCAAACTGGATTTAACTCACTTTGTGGCCTGGAATTTAGAAATTATGTTTTCAGAGATGAATGATCTATCAAAACTGTAAAAACTAAATACGATATAAATTACTTAACATAAGAGTGTCCCTGTCTAAGAATATGAAGGCATCACATCTTTCGTTGGTAAAGGTGCTTCATCTGTATTCTGTCCACGAGTTGCTCATTCCCACTCAACCCCACCCCATTCACAGAGCATCACCATGACTACAGGTGCACTGGCTGGCTTAGCAGCAACTATGAGGCACGAGAGGGTGGTAACTGTCACAATACCTTGAAGTGCACATTAAGTGGAACAATCCAGGTACTTACATGTTTCTAGACAATTAGCAGATTTAAAATGTGTCTTTCCAAATTATTCATAAAAATGTAGTCTGGTTGTTTTTTTTAACATGGAGCTTCAGAAAGGGACTATTTATACCTAGATAACTGATCTAGACTTACAGGGGAAGTAAACGCTATCATGCTCCAGAAAATGTGAGTTCAGGAGCAAAGCTTTCGTGTAACAATCTGATAGGAGCATTGGGTAGAGACTGTGAAATCCAAAGTCTCACTAAAGATGTATTTTTTTTATGGTAGTTAGGCCAACACTTGCAGATGTATTAAGTGCTTGAAAAATTGTATTTAAAATTATATTTTCATCCTTACCTTTGCCTCTTGCTTTATATTACCATAATATTTTATAATTAAATAGCTAGGAAAAGTGAATGTTCAAGAAAGTGATTTGCCAAAGGTTGTATCACTAGCTGATGGTTGTTCTCTATATTTCTATTGCCTTCCAAATCCATTCATCACTCTTCTTTACTTAGCTGTGCACTAGGCAGCTGGCCGTCACACACCGTGTAAACTAATTATCTTTGTCTTCTAGTTTGTTACAGAATTGAGTAGATGTGAGACAACAGGAAATTGCAAGGCAGGAGAAGATGAAGTAATGAAGGCAATTCATGACCTGGCTCCTTTCCTGCTTTGCCACAGGAAGACAGTCCCTATTTTCTTCTCATGGAGTTTGAAAATGAAGGGAGAAAGAGATCTCATTTTCCTGCCACAAAGCACTTGGCCACACTTCAGCCAGCAGCCCAGCTCTCTTCCGTTCCTGGCAGCCATTCCTTCCCCTTGACCCTTTTGCCATTAGGAGCGTAGCTGTGTAGTATCGACAGCCCCAAGAAGACTTTTCATATTTTATTTTCACTCTTTAGATCTGCCAAGAGTGTCACCCGTGCCGAGGGAGAATGAAGATTGCAACCCAGGTGTGATGTGGTGAGGTCAGTGGTCCTCCCGCAGACCCACACTGTCTACCTACACTGCTGTCTGTCTGTCTTTCCTAACAATCACAGAGTTTCTCTTCTCTTGAGCTGTCTCCATTTACTCACACACAACTCTCATTCCCCGGGTACATTATATGCTAGATGAATGTGTCTTGTAAATGAGTTCTTTATGGTCCTTAACTGGGCTAGCAAAGTCCAGGATGTCTGGGGTCAATTTTAAGAAGATGCTCATTGAGAATTTCGCAACTTTGATCACCTCCCCCTGTTGCGAGGGGCAGCCTTGCCAGTCCACAGAGGAAGAAGCAGCCACTCCTGAGGAAACTTGATAGACTAGGGTCACATGGAAGGGGAGGAGGACCTCCTCTACCAGTGGATTAGGGAAGAGGTATAAGGGGAAAGAAGGAGGGAGGGGCCACAGCCGGGATACAGAGTGAATAAATTGTAATAAATAATAAATAAAATTTTTTTTAAAGAGAGAATTTCACATCTGGAATGGTGATGTGTGGAATCCACGGCCCGGTTACCAGTGAGCTGTAAATGGAAAAAGTCCATCCTTAAATACATGTGCAAAGTCTTTGAAAACCACCCTAAAGGCGTGTTATGCCTCCGTAAGAACTAGGAAAGCCTGAAGCACTTGAACTTGGGCTCACCCCATCTCTCCCTGGGCTCCACTTCAGCTTGATAAAGCTTACTGGAGCAAATGGAGACAGGTCCATCCTCCTTGCATGCTCATTAGAAGACACGGAACGTCCCTGGGAGGAGAGACTTCCAGCTTTCCCATCATCTCTAACCCTGAGTTACACCGATTACATTCCCAGCGAGTACAATGGAGGATCCGGGAGCTCCCTCCCTTCACCCATCTCTAGCTCATATTCACAGAGACAGAATGTTGAATATAGCTGGTCCCTGGTCAAGCTCAGCCCTGCTCCTTCATAGGGAGGAGGCAAGCAAGACGGCACAGAGGTGCCCCCCCCACACACAGCACTCTCAAGGCATGGGTGTCTCTCCAGAAAGGTGGATCTTGGTCTTCCAGTCCCAGTTCAACAACAGCTCAGAGTCAGACTACAAGAGCAAGAGACCTTGAATGCCGCCCCAAGTATGGCTTACTTTATTGAAAGGAAACTGTTGCTGCTTGTCATAGCTCTCAAAGTCAGTGGAGATTTTAGTTTAAGCAGTTCAGAGAAGACCTATAGCTGTACGGAGGCAGCAAATGAAGCTGAAGGTCAGTTAGTTTGTCAGAAATAGCCAAAGGAATAATCGGGCAGCTAATACAAGGCTGCCAGGAAGCTCTAAACCTCCAAATCTGGCCTCAAAAGGTATTATCAACCAAAGGAAAGAGGACATAGCTCAGTAATAGCATAAACCAGCAAGGCAACAAAATTGAAACTTAAAACCAAAAAAAAAAAAAAAACAAAAACAAAAAAAAACCACCACAACTATCTCTATACAAATTCAATTGAATCAGATTTTAAAGCAATTTATGGGCCCTAAAGCATTATCTAAATCAGTAGAAAATTAGCCATCCACCAGAAGAGCTCAAATTTGGATTTAACACTACCACAGGCAGGCATATTAATAGAAAACTCAGAATAAAAGACAAATGACTTAAGCACCTCCACAAAAAAAAAAAAATAGTGTGAAAAAAATAAAAGAAAACAGGAGTATAAGGAAAATAATGAGAAAAAAAAGAAAATAAAATTATATTCTCCAAAGTTAAGAAACAGGACCCTGGAATAAGTGACCGAACCTTTCCTTACACTGCTAAGAAAACAGACCAATGGACACTTTGGGGGCAGTTTGTCAGCCCTCAAACATGATCCTACAAATGTAATTATTATGCAAAAGCATATGTCCACAAAGTATTTGTTACAGAGTGTTCATAATAGTTTTATTATTGTTGACTAAGAACTGAAAAAAATACAACTGTTTCTGTCCATCAACAAGCAAATGCTTATATAAACTATAATAGGTACAATAGGATGTTATTAAACAATTTAAAAAAAAGAAAAAAACTAGGAATGCAATAGTGTAGATACATCTCAAAATCATTGACCTGAGTTAGAGAAATCATGCCAAACGTGTGCACATACTATGGTTCTACTTATATAAAACTCTGACAATTGAAATAAGTCCACACTGACAGAAATAGGAAAATGGGAGCAGGAGATCCAGATTACAAAGGGCCAAGGACAGTTTGAATATGATGTAATCGTTTTATTATGTTGGTGGTTTCTTAAGTATGCCAGAACTGATTAAACCATGCATTTTGAATATGTGAGCTTAAAGTGCACTTTGATAGGATTAGGAGAAACAAAAGCAAAAAACACAAAGCTTATTTTGACAGGTCTGTGGATGTTCCCTTTCATTTATTCTCTGTATCTACATCTTATAAATTACCTTGTCTTTAATATAAAAGATTTCTTTTCCATACAAACTACAATGATAATTTGTAGTTTGCTTGCTTTTTTCTGACCTGATTATTTTAAACAAGAAGTCAACACTTTACTCCAATTAGTATCCAAATGAAAACTGAAGAAACAACAGGTCCTTGTTTGGAGAACGAGAATAAAGAAACCATCACTTACTCTTCATTCACCATTTGCAAATAAAATTCCTAGTCATCTAGAAATGGCTAGTGATGGAGATACACCTTTACTTGGCTGGTTGGACATGCAATCAACAAGTTTCCCTCCAAAACCTCTGAGGCCTCAGCAGCCCTGTGACCGTCTGATATGCCAGTTAGCCAGGATGCTGAAAGGAACTGCTTTCCTTGGAAGCCCAAGTCTGTAGCTTCTAGAAGTTAATTCTAGATTGTATTTAAGTAGAGAAAATATATCCATCAATGAGACACAGGGATTATGACTTTGGTAACAAATCACAATTGTTTGGGAAATTTTTTTATTTGTCTTGTAAAAAAAATCCACAAACTTTAAGCTGTCATATTTCTGTTCTATTTAACTTCACTTATGAGTCAACAAAGCACTAGCACATTTTAACTATCTCCACAACTCTTTCTACACTTGAAAGGGTACAAATGCATGAGCAAAATAATTGTAACCAGGATTCCTATACTTTTAAAGCAGTGTAATATAGAAAAATAATTATAGGTTCTCTCAGAGGATAGATATATAATATATACTCTAGTATTTCTCGGAGCTATGCTATCCTAAGTATGGGAGTCAGTAACTCTGGCAATATTAGAATGTGAAATAGCAAGATTAGAGGCAGCTTCTGTCTCTTCCATCGTGAGTCTAACACTGTCCCAGGTACTAGTCACCCTATCTGGGATAAACCTTGAGACCCACAAAATAATGTAGCAGAAGCATCTGGAAAATCACATCAAATGAAATGGTCCTTTAAGAACTATTATTTAAAAATAAATAAGCTTTTCAACCTTCAAACTGTGAAGAATACAGAATTAGGTTTTAGGGGAAATAGTAAATAAAACATGATTCCTCTGCTAGCAGAGCAATTTTTCTAGTGATCACAGCCATCATAGATGGATGGATGGATGGATGGATGGATGGATGGATGGATGGATGGATGGATGGATGAATATCTGAGAAGACCCGGAAAATCATAATGAAAGCCTTTTGCTTTACCAGGAAAGACCAAAGGCATTAACCTTCCTGCAAAAAGACACATGAAGAATGAAGAGGTTATTACACTCAGATTTGGGTCTTCACTAAGAATGACCTAATCTCATCTTTTACACGGCACAACTTCCAAAAACCCCAGTGTATTTCCAGAACTTATACTCCTACAGGGACATGACCAGAGCCTCCTTTAGCAATAGTGGTAGCACGGCAGCAGCCTAGCAGTCGTGGCCACAGTTACGGCGGATACCGGCGCATGGCCACACCCTGAGCCTCTGAGCCTCTGAGCCTCTGAGCCTCTGAGCATTGCAATGCACTGCTGCGTTCCGTCGTCATACCTCTTCAAGGCAGACATTACTGCTCCCACTTCGAGGTCAGGGAATCGCTGCTCACTGAGGTGGAGTCCCTCAGCCAGGACCCTCCAAGCTAGTAACTCCCAGGGATGGCCGCCACACCTGCTCGGGTCTGTGCTACATGCAATCAACCCTCCCGTCCCAGCTAACACTGTACAGATTAGGAGCAAATGCAAACAAGACCTTTCTGGACTTTGACCAAGATCTAAAAAATGCATAGCACTTCTGAAAAAGAGCCACCGCAGTTAATACAGGGAGAGCATTTTTACATGCTCCAAAATCCTCTGAAAAATTGAAAAGTGTGACATCTCCTTTACTATTTAAATAACTTGGGATTTTGATAAGTAGTTTTGACAGTCACAGACTTCTACACTTTACCTCCTTTATCTCCATGACAACTGCATTCACTCTGAACACTTAACTCATCATGGGGACGTAAATAATGAACATTTCTACAGACCCAGTCTATCCCTTGCTTTTCCAACCACCTGTAACACATACCTCATTGACTCATTAAATTCAGATTTATACTTACATCAAAAATTCAACTTACTTATATATCTATATGTGTGCTGTCATTTTTCCACTTGGCTGGGATAAGAACTCAGAGTCCTCTCTTGGCTTCAAACTGTGATAAGAATGAGTGGAAGACGTAAACACAGCATTTGCGCCCTCTGCTCTAACGCTCAGGGAATATTGCAGAAGAGAGGGTGGAAAGAATGTGATGCCAGATGATAGGAAAAGGGCTGTGAAATGCCATCTCCTGGGCAACTCATAACCATCACAGTCATGAGCTCACAGCAGCTGCGGGTAAGTGTACTGGGTCTCTATAGAATGGGCCCATCAACAGCCCAGTAAAGCTGAATTATTTCTTATTAATAAACTCTGGCAGAGCAGGAGTCACTGTCTTCAGTTATATACCCACTGGGGACTTCACAAGCCTCCAAAGGAAACTTACAATCCAGTGGTGACAGGTGACCCTAGTTAGTGTATATGGTTCATAAAACAAAACCAAAAGCCACTACTTGGAAAAATGATGGGGGTTTGTGACAGAGATATATTGATATATAACCTATCGATGTTACACATATTAATACAGTATTTTAATGTAACATATTATATATTACTATATTAATGTATACAATTATATTAATTATGTGATTATATTATTTCCTTATGGATTTTGATATTTGTATTAGTTTAATTATATATTAAAATATTGGTTATATTATTAGTAATTATATATAACCAATTAATAATATGTGATATATATTAATATATTGTTACAGGTATGTAACAGGTATGTGTTACAAGTATGCGTTACAGGTATGTATTGCAGGTAGTTGGAAAGCAAGGGACAGACCTGGGTTTGTAGAAATGGTCATTATTTACATCACCATGATGGGTTAAGGGCTCAGAGTGAATGCAAAAATATATATTATATATGTTACATATTATATTATAAATATAATAGATTAATTAATTCATGTTAATTAATATTGATATACAAATTAATATATTTATATATAATTGTATTGTATGTAGTCTTGTATTGTATATGTAGTCTTAGTGTTACTATTGCTGTGATGAAACACTGACCAAAGCAACTTGGGGTGGAAAGGGCTTATTTTGCTGACTCTTCTATATCATACTTCCTCACTGAAGGTTGCAAGGGCAGGAACTCAAGCAGAGAAGGAATCTGGAGGCAGGAGCTGACGCAGAGGTCATGAAGGAATGCTTCTAACTGGCTTGCTCTTCATGGCTTATTCAGCCTGCCAGGACCACCAGTCCAGCAGCATGACCCACAGTGGGCTGCACCTTTGTCTTAGTCTTTGCTCTATTGGTGTGAAGTGACATCAGGACTAAGGTAACTCTAATATAGGAAAGCGTGTAGTTTGGACTTGCTTACAGTTTCAGGGATTTATTCCACTGTCATCATGGTAGGAAGCATGGCAACAGAGAGCATGGTGACAAGGAACGTGGTGTTAGGCAGGTATGGTGCTAGAAAAGTAGATATGAGCTGTGTCCTGATCTGTAGGCTGAAAGAAAAAGAGTCTAGGCCTACTAGGAGTTTTTGAAACCTCAAAGCCCACCTCCAAGTAACACATTTCCTCCACCATGGCCACACCTTCTAATTCTTCTACTCTTTCTCAAATAGTGCTACTTCTTGGTGACTAAGTATTCAATAATATGAGACTATGGAGGTCATTCATACTCAAACCACCACCGACCTCTACCCTTTAACACAGAAGTGATGTTCCCAACACCCTTTCTCTCTGCAGACTACATTTCCAAACCAACTTGCAAGCAGCAACTACAAGACTTAGTTGTTTTCATTGAAATTAGAAGGATGTTGGCATGTGCAGGGTTAGGATTAGGGTTAGATTAATCTTACAAGATGGTTACTCTACCTGACTGATTATTTATAGTGCCTCTCTGTACAGCAAGCTTTAAATAATTAGTGGGAATATTTCTTTCCTTATTTTAAACAAGAAAAATAATAGCTAGTTCAGAATTCTGGATTTCATTAATTTCTTTAAACGTAGCTGGGTGCATTGGTGCATGCCTGTAATCCCAACAGGGAGGCAGAGGCAGACAGATCACTGTGAGTTTGAGGCCAGCCTTGTCTACAAAGTGAGTCCAGGACAGCCAAGGCTACATAGAAAAACCCTGTCTCAAAAAAAAAAAATCTTTAAAAGTAAAATACATTCTTCCATTTCTGTAACTATGAATATATGCAGAAATCAAGACTCACTGTCCTTACCATTGTATCCTTTCTGATATGTACAATTTCATACACATGTACAACATATTGTGGTGATATTCACCTCTTATTGCCGCTGTTTCCATGCCACTTCTTTTCCCTTGGAACCACTTCTTCTTGCCTACTGCCTGGCTAGCTAAACCTCCTTCAGCATTAACAGTTTAATGTCATTATTTATTTCATCTTTAATATTATTTTTCAGGTTTCATGCATGTAATATAATATGCCCTTATCACATTTAGTGCCCATATTTGTCCTCTCCTATACCCCTCCCACTCCTAGTGACCCCCTTATTCCCAAATAGCCCCTTTATTATGTTCATGATTTATGTGTCTGTGTATGTGTGTGCAGATATCACATAGGTACAACTGCTGTTCATGATTGCAATGGCCATGTTGCATTCAGAGAATTTTGTAGCATTCCTTCTCATGCTCTATCAGAGAGAGAGAGAGAGAGAGAGAGAGAGAGAGAGAGCTGCATCTTTTTACATAAAGTTTCTTGGTCCTTGAAAGAGGTGGCACGGATGTTGCAATTATGGACAAGTACTTAACAGTCATGTATTCTTACCACTTGGATAGTTCTGAGTCTCTGCATTAACCACAACCTCTGGAGGAAAAAACTTCTTTGACATGGGCTGAGATCAGCACTATTCTATGTAAGTACAAACAAACATTTAGAAGACAGTTTGACTGCACTTCCATGTAGCAAAACATCAATAGTAGAGTCCCCTGTAGGGCTTTCGATCTCCTAGCCATGGACTTTTAACCAGGTTTATAGCTGATTACATATGATCCTCCCACAGAGCAGGCCTCAAGTCCAATCAGAAAGTGGTTTGTTGCTCCCAAAACAGCAGTGCCACTATTGCAGCAACAGGCATATTTTGCCTAACAGGTCAGTTATTGTAGCAAGTGGGATCCACACCTCAAAAAGACTACCGATGACTCCTGGCACCATTAGGTCTAGCCAACATGGAGGATGCTTCCAGCTCAGTTCTAGCTTGACTTCTCCATATACCCAGTAAGACTCCACTGGAGAAGACTAAATTTTCCTTTGCAAGTGGACATCAATTGTGATAGCTTCTTGGTTATGGGTGCAAGCCCTTGTCTACTTCTGCTCTAGGTGCTGGGACAGCATGAAGTTTGAACACAGTCAGGCTCTGTGCATGCTGCCACAGTCTCTGTAAGTTTTTATGTGCATCTGTCCTGTCGTATCTAGAAGACATTGTTTCCTTGGTGTCCTCCATCAACTCTGGCTTTGTAAATATTTCTGCGTCATCTTCCACATAGAAACCTGAACCCTGAAGGGAGGGGTTTAATAAAGACATCTCATTCCATTTAGGACTGAGTGTTCCAAAGTCTTTCATACTCTGTATATTGTCTAGTTGTGGGCCATCTACTGCATGAAGAAGCTTCTCTGATAGTGGATAAGTGAGACACTGATCTATCGTTATAGTAGAATGTCATCAGGAGCCATTTTTTAATATATTCCTTTAACAGAAAAATAGTATTTGGTTTTGTCCCAGGCCCATAGCCTAACCAGTCTTAGGTTCTTGGCTACCTAAACAGTGTCAGGCATGAGTTCCATCTTACGGAATGTGCTTTAAATGTGATTGGGTCATCTTTGAAATCTTATTTACATAAATAAATGACTCTGAGAGGATGCTTTCCCATATGGAGGCTTTCTATCCCCTACAGCATTGTCAACCTAAATACAATAATCAGAGAAAACAATCTAAACCAAAACAGCACTGTTTCTCTGGTAATAACAGAGTATTGCAATGGGAATACTCAATCCATAGTAAATGATGGGTGTATTTAAAGTAGCTGAGGCAAAAAAAAATGTAATTTACTATGAAAATAAGGTGGTTTACATCAGAAATTTAAAAAGAGACATCTATGGTCACAATGATTAATAACAAGAGTCATTAGATGAATAGGGTGGTCAGACAGATGTCCTTGTAGAAGTACTTTTGTATAAGGCTGTGGTGTTCTCTATGTAAGCTGTGGCAGTCTTTCTTGATAGTGCCATACACTTATGTATAAGAACCTGTTGTGAGGTATCCACCACAGAAGACTACTCTGACACAGGCTCAAGCCAAGAGAAAGTCATTATCAACTGGCTGGCAACCACCCTGGGTGTTTAAGACTTGAGAACAGTCCCAAGCTCTCCTCGGAGTGGGCTTCTAAGCACAAAAACCACATCCTGGGTTGACACACTTCAGTTAGAGAGAACAGTTAGCCAGAAGCAGAACAACAGAAGCAAAAAGGCAAGTACATTTAGGGACTTTCCCAGAACTTTGGACTTTGATGGATTAGGTCATTGTTGTCGTTTTGACCGATGTTCTGCCTGTGTGCTGGGTTCCAAGGCCTGAGTGATATTTCCATCATGCCATCAGCTGTGCTAAGGTCTGGAGGCTGGTTACAAACCTCCACTCTATAACTTTTTGGCTCTACTTCCTTTTTGGTTGTTTTTAGTGTCAGGTCCCAGGTGGACCCCCAAAATGGCAGTGCTGCTGACAGTCTGGGCTCAGCTCAGGCTGGACTCTGATGGAATCAATAGAAGGATTGCTATCAGATAAACAAAAGCCGAAAATCAGGCTTCCTCAGAAACCTTGTGAAACAGATTTCTGTTTATCAGAAAGAGTATCACTTGCTTCTGCGCCTGTAGCCAACTACCTCTTGCAATGGGTCATCTAGTTCACAATTAACACAAACAAGCCCTTTCAACAGATGAAAGTCCCCACACCAACTCCTAGGCTGCCCTGGCCTACATGTCCCCCACCCCTCTACACTAGTTGCCAGGCTGTTCTGGCTTGCAGGCTCCCTCCCACTGCAACCTGTTGCTTTAAAACTTGTGACACATGTGATGCCATTTTGATCTTGATCACTTTCATATTTCTTTCACAATATCCTTGCCCACCTCTATCTATATCCCTCAAAGTTTAAGTCAAATGATTCCCTGCCTTCAGAATCCACCATAAACATTTGTGCAGGTGCTTGTTTCAGTCTTCTGAAGTCCTGTAATGATTTGTGTTTCTCTTTGGACAGTTTCTGATGTTTGTTTCATAGTTTAGGTCTTTGTTTATGGTATCTGCTTTAGCAAAGCTTAAATAAGTCTTGCTATAGTTGGCACGGCCTGATACTTTCTTGCAATAAGCACTCTATCTGTCACATCATTACTTTGATCAAGCATTGGGGGTAGGGAGTTAACCTCCATTGTCACCCCAACTATCAGTATTGTTTTCTCTAGATAGGCTGTAGTCTGCTCGGGATATTAACATTCCCGCAAAATTCAAATTTCATAGATTCGGGCAGGTTTTTTTAATAACATTAAAGTAACAGAACTAACATCAATTTAGATATATTTGGCAAACATATTAGTGAGGCTTTAGATATGGAAATGATCACTGTGACTGCAAGAACTCTCACCGGAGGCTGAATTTTAATAGGTCTTTGTCATTCCCAGCATTTCTGGCTTTGCTTTCTTTTCACTGAAAGAGTAAAACCTTTCAGCTCTCCTAAGTCTTTGAACACTAGACTTTGCCCATTCCTTTCCTCTTTATTTCCAAATCAGCCACTTCTGTTTCTGAGCTCATCTCTGTCTTATATCTTACCAATGACAGCCAATAACAGCCAACATGCACTCCTAATACACTGCTTTCCAACCTTTCATCCTGCAGCTATGGGCTCAATAAGCATAAGATTGACAATCAGCTTTTCTCAGGTTAACAGTTCTACCAAAATGATCACTTCCAACTTGAATGCCCTCTCCCTGAGACTAGCTGACACAGTACGAAAGGCAACATGCGAGCTTCCACAGATGGGAAGCAACCTGAGTCTTACCCAGCTATGACACCTATAAAATACAATGACCATCAAGGGCATGACAACTAAGGGTACAGAGTGGTACACATACCTTGGTGTTGTCTGACAATCCTCTTAATTGGATTTAAGGCTTGCTCAACAAGGGGGAAATTGTGACTGGTCCTAGAAACCTAGCCAACCACCAAGATCTGGTGAAGTCATGGCTCTTGGAGAAGAATCTATATCCAACCCTTTACTAAACCAGCATAATCCTGAATGATGTTCTAAATATGTGTTCCTATGCCCACAGATAAGTGTAGTTCTCATTCATCCTCAAAGAGGTTCCTCTTGGGTCCATCTTGGGTACCTCACACTTCTTCTTATAAAGTTATTAATGCTATCACAGGGCCTTCAACCTTATGGCTTCGTCCGCTCCTAGTTACCTGCCAAAGAGCTTTTCTCTCCAAATACAAGTAACATATGAATTAGAGCTCACAAACTTCCAGTGAGCATATTCACACTGTAACAAACAACTAGTATTGATTTTAAGGTACAAGTATCTGTGCTGTTACCGCCTAAAACATGTGACAATCCTTTAGCCATAGCGTGGGGAGACAACCTATATTGCAAGTAGGTCTCTTAGCAATAGACAGAGGCCAACATAGAAATCCACATCCAATCAAAATGAAAAAACAAAAAACAAAAAACATTGTTTGGTTCCTAGTAGTTCAAACTGATAGATCTGTAATACAAGTCATGCATGTAAGGCTTAGGGATCACTGTGAACAAGTGAGGGAGAAGGGGGCAGAGAGACCGTAAGAGACAGAGGAACAACAAGTTTGCTTGAGATAGTCTCCTAGAAATGGCAGAGATTCTACATCCATGAAGTCTCAATAGCAAGGCTGCCTGAACAAGGGTGATACCAACAGACATGCTAACATGGAGGTGGGCGGTTCACAAGGCCTCAAACCTAAACAAAGAGCTATAAGCAATGAAGCAATTCTGAGAGCTGGAGAAATAGCCATCCCCGGGGAAGAGTCCCTCAATTCGTCATCCATTATCAACTGGTGGGCTCTGAGATTATGTATACAAGTAATATTACATAGATGGAGCAGGATGTGTGCGCGCATGGGTGTCAAACATATAAATGTTAAACTATATATGAGTGTAAACATATGTATGTAAAAACACATATGTAAAAATGTGTACGTTAAAAAAAAAAGAGGCTACGAATTTGAGGACATACGGAAAGGGTAGGAGGGAGGAAAGAGAAAGGAAAATTATTTCATTGTATTATAATTTTAAAAACTTAAAAAGATATTTTTTAAAAGAGAAGAATGACCTCTCCACCCTCTATGGGAGGAGCAGCCTAGCTAGGACACAGAGGAGGACATGGCAGCCAGTCCTGAAGATACCTGATATGCTAGGGTCGGATGGAAGGAGAGGAAGACCTCACCTATCAGTGGACTTAGAGAGGGGTAAGGAGGAGATGAGGGAGGAAGGATGGGATTGGGAGGGAATGAGGGAGAGGGCTACAGCTGGGATACAAAGTGAATAAACTATAATTAATATAAAAAATAAAAACTTAATAAGAAAACGAGCCAAACTAACACACCTGCTCAGCCTTACCATGCAATGCCCTCCATCTGTTACAGTGATTCAAGAGGCACAGTATCCTGAGACACTGGCTCATTCTCCTGGACTTCCCAGCCTGCACAACCTTGAGAAAAAGAAACCTTTGTGCCTTGTAAATAACAGCAGAAAATGAACTAAGACAGTTTTCTGACCTATAAATTCCAAAACTCAGTACACAAAGCTTACTTGTCATACCAATATGTTGCCAACACAGAATTGTATTCCATGTGGTCAGTCATGCCCCAGATAGGCAAATGCTATGCCATCATCTCCATATGGCTTGCGTGTCTTCCAAGATTACCTGGAGTACTGTCATTCCCTAGAAGATGGATAAGAAAAAACAAAAAGAAAAATGTTATGTAAAAGAATTATGAATCACACCTGAAAATTGTATGCATATTTTCTCTTTGTATAGTCTATCGGCCAGAACTTAATTACCAAGCTGTAAATAACTGCTACCAAGGCTTAGAAATGTAGGCTGGCCATGGTTCAGAAAGAGACAGAGCCAGATTACAAAATCTTTCACCTTTGTCATTGACACAGTGAGTCACAGACTTGTAATAAAATTTATAACTTAGAGACTTAAGATGCAGCATCTTATGTTGGAAAAAGTACAGCCACTGACATCATACATCTTCAAGCTTAAGGTTTGCTTGGACGCTTCTTATATCTTGACCTTCTTATAACTTGCCTCCCTAGAGATTAGCTTTCCTCATCTGTGAAATGGAGTGGCCACTCCTAGTGTACAGGGGTATGCTGAAAAGTGAAATGATATAGTTAGAAATTTAACCAAGTGCCTGCCAGAATGGAAATGCTCCAAAATGCAGCTCTTTGTGTCAAGTCTTGTTCCTATGACTAAACACCTCACAAGAGGAAACTTTAGGGAGAAAAGGTTAGTCTGGTTTACAGTTTAAAGAACCAGAGTCCATCATGGCATGGAACAGAAGCATGAGTCTCATGGTCACATGGTATCTGTGGTCATAAATAGAGAGTGAACAAGAAGTGGAGCTGGGACTTGCTGTGGTGACTCTTCTTCCCACAACATCTCACCTCCTAAAAGGCTCTACAGCCCTCCGGCACAGCGACGCTTACTAGAGACCAAGTGTTTAAACATTCACCTCTGAGCAACATTTCACACTCAAACCACACAACAATGATGTGACAAAGAATCAGAACAACTTAATAGCTGTTCAACTTATTTAAACAAAAAATTTAACTAATATTTGAAAATTTCATTGTCAGACACTTCCATCGCACCATAAAGAAATGACTAGATCCCAAAAATTAGTGGAAGAAAATTTGAAAAAAAAGTACATAAATATAAGCATTGCTTTCCAGATGTTAAGAACAAAATGATACACCCTTAATACAATGCATACGAGTTGGGTCTTGCAACTTTATAGTGGTTGCAACTTTGACAGGGTTTTCACTTTCTAGGGCTTAAAAGTTATGCTTTTACATAACATTTTTCTTTTTGTTTTTTCTTATCCATCTTCTAGGGAATGACAGTACTCAAGGTAATCTTGGAAGACACGCAAGCCATATGGAGATGATGGCATAGCATTTGCCTATCTGGGGCATGATTGACCACATGGAATACAATTCTGTGTTGGCAACATATTGGTATGACAAGTAAGCTTTGTGTACTGAGTTTTGGAATTTATAGGTCAGAAAACTGTCTATCTTCCATTTGCAAATAGAAAAACTATTGCCTGTGAACAAATTCTAAACATAACACACTCAGGGTGACCAAAGCCTCAGGGGTCTTTATAAATCACAAGGTACAAATAAGTCCATGGCACAAACAAGTCCATTACCATATCCTACTGTGTTCAACCCCTCTGCACCAATACAGTAAACCAACAGCATCTTCCACCCACATTTGTTATATTCAATCCCAAATTCTTCGTTTGGTTAGAAACAGCTCTGAAAAGCTCAAACCTAACAAAAACCTGGGGTGGGAATGTTGGAATGTCAAGAAAAATTAATAGAATATGATAGGAACATTGTATTGGTGAGTTTGTAATTGTTTGTTTGTGTGTCTTTGTATGGGTTCTTGCAAATAAGTATTTGTATACTTGTGTGCATGTTTGGGTATATGCATTTGTTTATATGTGTTTTGTGCAGAGATGTGTGTGTGTGTGGGTGTGTAAGGAGTAATAAGGAAAGGGCAGTAGGAAACCTTCCTCCAAAATCCATCCCAATTATTGATTTAGAAGGATCCTCCTTTGAAATGCAGAATTATGTCTACTCCCAAGTGTTACTGCTCCACAAATGTTTTAATTCATTTGCAGTTTCAAGGAGTTCAGCACCCATATTTTTCTTTCCCACTTGTGATGTGGGTCCACACTTAGTTCTTGATTTTCTTGATTTTCATCTAGGATGCTGGCTTTAGTCCATGTGGCAGAAGAAGTTAAGGGTACTGCTAAGGCAGACATTGCTTTCTCTGCACTCACAAAGTGTTACTGAATTTATGGGGCTGCTCTGAGGACTACTGAAGACTTAGGCTTCACCTACCTCCTGTTCCTTCTCATGGCTGTAAGAATCTCAGTCGAAGAGTTACTCACAATGCTCTGCTGACAGTAATGTCTTTGAAATAATCTTAAAACATGCATGCCTATGTTTCCGTCAGTGGAGGAGTGATGTTGAGACAATGCCCAGCTACAGTGTGAAAAGATTCAAAGGGAAACTAGACAGTAAGTAGGGAAATCTGGACCCACAGAGGGACAAGCCTAGTTCAGTGCAGCACAGACTGGACATGGCTTAATCTAGTTTTCATAATGTGAATGTCAAGCAAGCTAGTATCTCACTGGGGAGATGTACGTGGGGAGTTCCTGCGAGTCCCAGATGGAGTTTAGATCAGGCAAAGGCTTAGAATACTGGATTATAGATCTCTGACCCCACACTGAGACAGTCGTGATTCTTTTGAGTCTTAACAAATGCCTAGAAATGGGGGTGAATACTGGGTCTAGGATATGGGTTGTGGGTTGAAGATCTCACAGAGAGTCAAGCAGAGGCTCCAGGAGCTCTGGTTAGATCCTAAAGGTAGGTACATGGTACGCAACCAAGTTGTAGATCTCTAACCTTGCTCTGGATCAGCCAGAGCTCCTGTGGATCCCAGCAGAAACCTGCACAAAAGCCTCCATCTGGGTGAGTTCATCTCTACAGACCCCAGCAGGAGTCTGGAAATGACCAAAGGGATGGGGAACTCAGCCACATACCAACTTCAGCCCAAGTCTGTCAAAATTACCATGGGTTCTGACAGGAGTCCGGTTACAAGCAAACGCCTCCTCACATTCATTAAGTACTCAAAGGAATGGCAGTAAACATCTCCCATGAACATGATACTTTGTTTTTCTCCCTCTGGGCCAAGGACAGAGCTTTTAGTGTGGGCCAAAGTCAGGGGTCGCCATTTTGCCTTATTCTTCCATAATATAGCTTTATCTCACAGATCAAGAAGCTAACTAGATTGTTTTGCCAAGGACTAAGTCCCATTGCATATTGGCAGGTCCAAGGAAACATCACCCAAGTAGGTTCACTGCATAGACTTCCATTAGAGCAGGTCTTAGCCAAGGCTCCTTTTACTGAGGCTGTGGAGACAAAGCTGAATCCCCAGGTGCCAATGCAAGTCAGGATCTACCTAACCATCCTCAACATGGAGAGTTCCCCTGTCCCTGGTGCATATTAGCCTAGTAACCATCTATACTCTGTTTGGAAATGGATATAGTGGATTGCTACTGATTACTAAGGATGAAAGAAGAATTACTTCATGTTTTGCAAGCCCTTCCTCATAGGCCTCCCCATTTCTCTTTGAGTCTAGAGATGAGGAATCTGAGACCTGGCCCAGGCCTAAGAATTGAAGAATGAATCAGGACTTTCATTGAGGTGATTGCCCTTAGTATTCTTACCATCCATCTTTCGTTTATTCTGGTTGTATGACTTAAGGAGTATCCTTTTTAGCTGCTTGTCCATCATGCCCCTAGAAAGATGGTATCTTTTACTATCATCATAGCTCTGCAAGTTGGGGCCCTGACTGGCTCTCTCATTTGCCATCTATCAAAATAGGTGTTTGCCTCTTTCTTCTGATGGCAAAAGTGCCAATGGGGCTGTAATATTTCAGACTCTGACCAGTTCCATTGCTCTATTTCCAACCATCAGCCTGACTGAGAGCTTCCGGCTTCTGGCTCTAGCACACACCTTCCACCTGCACCTTCCTGATCACTGCATGATTGAACTGTGTGTCTTCTGGACTCCGCCACAGAACAGCATTAGCTGCTGGTAACTCACGATCATATTCTGCTTCCCTGAGTCATTAACCCCTTCCTTCACCATCTGCTAGGTGCCTTTACTTTTTAAATTACCATTAAGCCCTATTCCTGACTTCCTTCAGGAATCCACATGGCAAGGCAGAAGAATAAAGACACATGCTTGGAAGATAACTTCCTAGGATAAAGGTAGACACCGTTTAAATCAGTGGTTCTCAACCTTTCTAATGCTACAACCCTTTCAAAGAGTTCCTCATGTTGTGGTTGACTCCCCAACCACAAAATTATTTTGCTGCTACCTCATAACTGTAATTTTGCTACTGCTATGAACCATAATGCAAATTTCTAACATGCAGGATACCTGATATGCGACCCCCTAGGGGTCATGAACCACAGGTCAAGAACCACTGGTTTAAATAAGATTTCAACTTGAGTTGTCTCTGTAAGGTGAATTCAAGGAAGATGTCAATCCACCCAACAGGTAAATAAATTTAAGATACTCAAAAAGCAAGAACATGTTGTTAGAAATCTTACCAAATAAATTTTTTTATTAAGAAACTGTGTCATTACTTATTGAAGGCCACAAGGATGACAGAACTCCATCTGCTATACAGAAGATAATTATCCTCTAATGACCAGAGAATGTACACACACGCAGCTAATTTGGGAATTGGCTAGAAACTAAGAAGACTGTAGAACGCCACTTTCAGCCTGCAAAGTTCAATAAAACAAGTATTTATTTTTATCCAGAAACAAAACTCAAGTAATTTTTCTCCTTGTTTTTGCTGGGCCTGCTGCTTTTTTTTTTCATAGTCAGCCTGCTCCATTCTGATATTTGGTTAGATATTGTCAAGTTGCTTTCGCTTTTGAACCTTCATGGGCTAGCAGTCTGCAATATGCATAGAATAACTGCACCACCATCATTGTAAATGCTTTATACTGACTTTAACCAAGTAGAAAAGCAGATTCTCATAGGAATTCCCTTCTGTAACAGCTTAAAAACCCCTTTCAAAGGAAAAAAAATCAACTCTGTAGAGGATAAGCTGAGCTGAGAGGAACCCTGGGCTAAATGACTGGATCCAAAAAAGCTTCCAGGGCCAATCAGGTCCACTTTATAGAATGAACTTCATAGGAAACCATGCCTTTATCCAGGGAAGTAATCCATTGCATTGTATTGAAATTAAAGTTCTCTCCACAAAATTCAGGACTACCTATCTTCCTGTATATCAGCTCTCATGTTAAAATAGGAAGGGGTCTCTGGAAATGTGGCTCAGTGATAGCACTCTTGCCTAGAATATTCGCACAAGACCCTGGATCCAATCCCCAGTGCCACACAAATGAGTTGATAAAAATGTAAGTTCTTTCTGTCTTGCTGGCTCACCAACAATTCAAGCTAGAACTCAGAGATGACTTCTGGAATAATTTCATCATGATTTTGACAAGTCACATCAGAGTAATAAGATCAAAGTCAGGAAAAACATTGGTGAAACACGCTCAAGTTTCCAATGTAGGTTAAAGAAGGTAACTAGGAAAAGACAGTGCAAACTTTTGGGGAGAAACAGAATAAAAGAGATTGTCTTGAATCGCCTATTGCTAGACTCTAGGACTATGAACCTGGGGAAGGCAAACCATCACATTGCAAAGCACTTCTCTGGTTCCCAAATTACTTTTCTTTCTCTTCAGTCTCTGATTAATTCCTTACTGTAACTTGATATGCCAAGGCTGTTTGATATCCATGGGAGGCCTCCCCTCTTCAGGAGAGAAAGGGAAGAGGAGTGGATGGGAGTGAAAGGGGAGGTGGGAGGAGGGAGACTTGGAGGAGAGGAGAAAAGGGAAACTGTGATCTGAATAGAAAGTTAATTATTTATTTTTATAAAAAAATTTAAACAGAAAATGACATTCTTTATTTTGGCCAGGTCTGAGTGGATTCTATTTGGGCTTAGTTTGCAACACTCAAAATGTTTCAGTGCTGGCCATGATTGGAAACTATTCCTTCGGTGATGCTACAAGAATATTGTATTCACCTGAATATTGTAGTTATCAGATTATTATCTCCATGGGAAGACTGTAAAAGTATCTTAGTCCTCACATACTACTTTTGGAAGGGAATAGTGATTTTGGGGCCTTTCAACTCCTAAGAAAGGAAGGCATTATTGTGCAGTCACTTTTCCTCTTGTGATAAAACAGTTGAATATGTCTCTGCACAGCACGATATTAGTAACTGAGGTCATCAACTCCATCTGCATCCCCATGGCGCTCAAGATTTATCTTCCCTCCCTTAAGAAATTAGCATAGAAGAAGACAAATGAGCATCCCTTGCCAAATGCACAGCCCTTAGTGTTCTCAGAAAATAAATGTTGTATCTCTGAAATAAGAACAAACTACAGAAGAAAAACTTGTAGTTTCCCTCTGGTTCCCCTCATTCTCACACAGTTCTTCCTTGGTCTTTCAATCACTTAGAGTTTGATACTTACAAATAGTATCCATGAATGGGAGGTAGGAAAAGGATTGATTTCATGTGCCAAAGGGCATTGGCATTCATGCAATTGATTGCCCCGTCCTAAGACAAGTTATTGAATAAAAGTAAAACAAAGAAAGAAAATCATCCATTGTGTCAAATGGAATTATTTCAGCTTTTGGACAAAAAAAGAAACTTAACAGAAATAATCCATTTTCAGATTACCAACTGCTGATGCATGACCAGTAGCTCAATATCCTGAGAGCTAGAGTCTGTAAGGTCTCTTTGAACTCTTCAGAGGTCCAAGGTGACTGGGACAAGTCCAGGCAGTCAAGCAGAAAGAGAAATCAGTTCTAACTTATTTGTAAACTTTGCCAGAAAAATTTTATTTGTCCAAAATTATGTACAATAAATCCTAGCTGCAAGAGAAGCTTCAAACAGGAATAAGTATTTCCTTCCTGACCTCTATGACAGAAGAGCATAAAAGATAATATGGCTAGGATCGATTATTTTGCCAACTAACATTCTGATGCAACTGTGATGTTTTCTTCTGTAGAACAACTATGATACACATACCAAATCATTCATACTTCAGAATAATTTTGAGAGGGGAAAAGGGACTATTAGATAATTGCAAAGAACAGACACTAACTAGAGCTAGTTTAATGAAGTCAAGATATATGGTTATTCTAGGGTTTCTATTGTGACTAATGAACACAGCCAAAACTAGAGTATGTGAGGTTCTGAGTTCAACTTCTATGACTCCCTTTCCTTTTTGTTTTGTTTGCTTGCTTGTTGTGTTGCCTACCATGTAAATTTTAACAGCATGAGATCGATTTCCCTCTATATCTTATCTATTCACTTTTCTGTTTGTTTGTTTACTCATAGGCGTAAACCTTTTTAGAATTTAGGGTATTATCCCTTGACTGTACTGTGATTACCTACTTGCTCTAATAGTTCACATACAGAGATGTCATAGAGCAGAATCACACTTCTGCTGCCCTTTCTTCCTAACCCTGACAGCATAAACTGAATGGAGCTGACATATATGTTTGAGGCTTAAGCTCTGTCTCCCTTTGGAAGATGATCTCACCATACTCCCATACTTCAGCCATTAAGCACCTGACATGTTATTGACTTACAATTACCCAGCAGAGTTTAAAGAAGATCAAGGCATACAATCCTGAAGGAATCAATTTGGGCTCAGAATCTTAACTGATCAATAAATGTCAGGTTTGTGAAAACTCTGGATTTACTTGTAAATCCTTTCTTTGGTGTCATCAAATTGCCAGTAACTGGAAAATGTGATACAGACACAAAAGTTTTAAGGATCAGTTGCTGTGAACATCTATACTTACCCTCAAGAGTAGCAGTTCCCAGAATGTGACTCCGGAGCCTCAAAAATCCAAATGAACTCCAAGAGACTTTGCAAAAGTACTGTGAAAGAGTTTAAAGGTCAAAACTATTTTCCTAACACTAAGACACTTTTTTCCTTTAAAACTGGGTTGTCACCTACATTGAGGGTACAAAAGAAATGGTGGATAAAACTACCAGTATCTAAGAAAATCATGTCAGCAAGTGAACCAAACTCCTCCATGCTTTTGTTGTCTTTACCAACACATATAGTCTGACTTCAGAATATGGTACCAAATGCCTCCCTGTCATTGTACTCTTTACCAGCATGCACTGGTACAAAAACAAAGTTCCAGTTTCACATAGGAATGTCCTCGATGATGCAATACTTTTAATTTTATTAATTGTTAGCCCTTGAGCACAACTTAGCACGCTGTGTGCAAAGACTGAAAGTACACGTAGTACTCTTGCACTGCAGTTAAGTGTGTGCAGTGTGCAAATAAGTTGTGACCCACACACACACTAGCTAATTCTTCTTAGCTCTCTTTAAAACTACTCTCTTTAAAACTTGACCAAAACAATGACTAATAAACAAATAATAAATCTTCAGGTAGACAAATTTTACAAGGTATCTTCTCAAAAAAAAAGGAATAATAAAAGTCTCTTCTTTGAGGGAACCATTTGTTGCCATTTAGAAATTTTGATATTTATAACAAAAATGGTTTTGCAAAATATACACTCACTACAATGAGTTTAAATGCTTGCCAATATGTGTAGGTTTTAAAGGAACAGTGTGACTTTCTCCTATATTAATATTAAAAAATCACTGTTTTGATCTGTACCATCAGTACAGATGCTGGTGTGGTAGTGAATGCCTATAATCCCAACACTAGGGAATGCAGAGGCAGGTGGATTTTTGTGAGTTCGAGACCAGCCTTGTCTACAAAGTAAGTCCAGAACAGCCAAGGCTACATTGAGACACCCTGACTCTAAAAACAAAACAAAAAAAAAAAGAAAAAGAGTGAAGAGACATCCTATAGAATGGTAGAAAAAATTTTGTCTAATACATTGTCTAATACATTTGACAAAGAACTAATATTGAGACCATAAAAGGAAACAACTCAATAAAAAACAAAACAAACAAACAAAGAAAACCAGGCTAGCAAGCTGAGCAGAGTGTTCTAAAAAAGAAAGAAAGAAATACTAGACAATATTTGTTAAAGTGCTCAAGCTCAACATCCTTAACCATCAGGAAAAAGCAAATTAAAACTTCTTCAAGATTTCATCTCGCCACTGTCACAATATCATAAACTAAGCAAACTATAACAAATGCCAGCCAGGGGGTAAAAAAGGATGAATCTTTTATTCACTGTAGGTATAAACGGATATAGCCATTATCTAAACCAGGTTTATATAGTAGAGGTTTCTCAAAAAACACAAACAACTATAAAATAGAACTACCACATGATCAAGCTATTCCACTCTTGTAGATAGATAGATAGATAGATAGATAGATATCTCGTAGATATATAGATAAGATAGATAATAGGAAGTAGAGTCCTACATACTTGTTTATCCGTGTTCATTGCTGCTCCCTTCAACCAGCATGAAAATGGAATAATCCTAGACACCTATTGGATGATGAATAAATAATGAAAATATTTTTAGCCATAAAAATGAAAATATAACCACTCTCCTAAATCCCCTTTGCACCTGTATGTTTTCATTCTACCATTCCTGCTCCTCCAGAGCATCCTGGCTAACACACACACCAATATCCATAATGTATTCTGTGTTCACCTGGCATATGTTGCACATAGTAGGCCCTTGGTGAATTGCCAATTGGTCTAGTATATCTGGTAAAAGCAATCATTTTGCTAAATACAATGTTGTATTTAGAAAATCATATATGTGATAAGATGCATTTTATCTACCAAGTTATAAATTATTTGGATTACCAGATTGCATATGTCTTGTATGCCATTAATTTATAGTCTCAGATAATCCTGCATATAAATAGATATTGTGATAATGATATTTAACAATATCACTTCTATAATATGCAACTAATCTATTTTGAGGAAAATTGTGTTGTAATATATTATAATTTTTTTGTCTTTTTCACATAAGTGACAATCAAACTTTATCTTACTTTTCTTGGGATTAGTTTTATAAATGTTTCTTAATGTAAAAAATGTTAAAATTAGGTCATAATAATTGAGTAGCAAGAGAAAAATAAAATAGAAAGATTTCTTTTTGCCTTTAAGCTACATAAACCTGGAGTTTCTTATAATTCAGTCAGAATTTATAGCAAAAGAAACCATCTATTTGGTACTTATTGAGAAATATGAAAGTCTTAAAAAATGCTACCTTGTTCACTCTTTTTGTTCTGAAAGTATAGATTTTTTAGCTTGAAGAAAAGATTATTTAATACTTTAACTGTGCAGAAGTTCATCTACATGTATAGATTTTGGGTCTGGTTAATTTCAGTGTGTGGTTTGGTGTGCGGTTTTTTTGTAGCAAGGTTTTTTTATAATAAAGGTTATACAACATAATATTTATAGTAGCATACACTGACTTTGTTAAAGTTTTTAAATGAACTAATGAGAAAATATTTTCTCTATGTTAGTTTGAGCATAGTAAATCTTGGTAGGATAACCTGTACAAACAAAAGGTCTTAAAGACCCTCAACAATCTTTAAGACTATAAAGAGGTTTTACATTTGTAAATGTTGAAAAATACTGCCTTAGTAAAATGCCCATACATGACAAAAGGTGAACAGTTTCATCTTTTTTGAAAATAATCATACATTTTTTGTATTCTTTTGTATTTTTATTATTGCCTGATACTTAAAGGTTGCGTATGTTTATCGGGAACATGTGATGCACTGAGCCATGAATACTTCGTATGGTAACCAAATCACTGTAAACATCAAATCCATTGCCTTCATGTTCTATCATTTTATTTAATTTCATTTATTTATTTATTTATTTATTTATTTATTTATTTATTTATTACAGTTTTATTCACTTTGTATCCCAGCTGTAGACCCCTCCCTCTTCTCCTATATCCCTCTCCCAGTCCAGTGATCCAGGAGGTCCTCTTCCCCTTCCATCTGATCCTAGACTATCAGGTCTCATCAAGTCTGGCTGCATTGTCTTCCTCTGTGACCTGGTAAGGCTGTGCCCCCCTTAGGGAGAGGTGATCAAAGAACCAGCCACTGAGTTCATGTCAGAGACAGTCTCTGTTCCCATTACTATGGAACCCACTTGGACACTGAGCTGCCATGGGCTACATCTGTGCAGGGGTTCTAGGTTATTTCCATGCATGGTCCTTGTTTGGAGTATCAGACTCAGAAAAGACCCCTAGGCCCAGATTTTTTGATCTGTTGCTCTCCTTGTGAAGCTCCCATCTCCTTCATGTCTTTCTATCTCCCCCTTCTTTCATAAGATTCCCTGCACTCTGCCCAAAGTTTGGCTATGAGTCTCAGCATCTGCTTTGATACTCTGCAGGGTAGAGTCTTCCAGGGGCCCTCTGTGGTAGGCTCCTGTCCTGTTCCCTGTTTTCTCCCTCTTCCAATGCCCAGCCCCTTTGTCTTTCTTGTGACATCTTTGTGTGACTTACGCTAGCGGCAGCTCTCTTAGCTGCAAACAACCACACCAGCTATGACAGCAGTTTCTACTCCAGCAGCCAGCCATCAACGACCAGCTTCCCTGTGGATTTATTAAATTCCTGAGAGTTCCTTCCAAACTACTTTTCTCAGAAAATAATCACCATGTCTGGGGAGGGGTTTCTGTCTGTAACCCTGCCTCCATTTTCTGGCTAATCTAAGGATGGGCAATCATGTGTGGTTCAATCAGTGGTCACACTGGAGAAGAAGCGGGCAGCCTACCACTGTTGTAGAGATCAGAGAACTTTGGGTGCGGGCAATTAAAGCCAGAATAAAAATCTATTGCAACAAGCAAACAGGTGGCATGTGGCCAGCTCTGCTTCACCTCCCTTTGCATGGGAGAAGCATCTTAGACCAGGCTCATAAAATTAATGCTAGGACCTCAGATAGAACCCAGGTCTCAACCAATCTTCCAGAAGCCTTGCAATTGCTTCATGTTTTACCATTTTTTTTCCAGTTTGCATGAAGGGTTGTTCCCCAACACTGTCCACAACTAACACCCACTAGTCTCACCACTGAACCACCTAAGCCCGTGGCTCTCAACCTTCCTAATGCTGCGGACCTTTAGTATAGTTCCTCATGTTGTGGCAAGCCCCAACCATAAAATTATTTTGTTGCTATTTCACAACTGTGATTTTGCTCCTGTTATGAATCATAGTGTAAATACTTGATCCTTCTCTGATATACAACTCCTGTGAAAGAGTCATTTGACCCCCATCTCGACCCCCAAGTTGAGAACCACTGTCCTAAGCCATGCACTTTGGATCCTATCGTCTTTCTGTAGAAACCAGACAGTAGGCTGCAAAAATCTCCCCATCCTAGTGAGTAGGACATTTTAGCTCTCTGAGGCCACATATGCTCAGGCTGTGCCTGACAAAAGCCTAGGTCCTCTCCATGCATGATCTTTGGTTGAGTCATCAGTCTCTGCAGGCCTTCTAGGCCCAGAATTTTTGCCTCTATTGGTCTCCTTATGGAGCTCCTGTCTTCTCCAGGTCTTTCTATCTCCCCCTTCTTCCATAAGATTCCCTGGCCTCTGCCCAAAGTTTGGTTATGAGTCTCAGCATCTGCTTTGATAACCCTGCTGGGTAGGACCTAGACCCCCTGCTCAGATGTAGCCCATGAGCAGCTCAGTCTCCATGGGGGTTCTCTAGTAAGGGAAGGAGGTGCCCTCTCTGGCATGAACTCTATTGCCTGATCTTTGATCATCTCCCCCTGGCAAGGTGGCTTTAGTAGGCCACAGAGAAAGAGGATCCAGACAGTCCTGATGAGACCTGATAGGCTAGGATCACAGAGTAGGGGAGGGACATACGGGAGGGGGAGAGGTTGGGACCAGGAGGAGATGAAGGAGGAGGCTACACAAAGTTACAAAGTGAATAAATTGTGAAGAAGAAGAAGAAGAAGAAGAAGAAGAATAGCCCAGTCCTTACTTTCACCAGACTTTTGGTCTGTGCTCTCTCCTCCCTCATTTGCCCCCACCTTTGTGAAAGCAACTATTAGTCCCTGGGGGATGCTGCAAGGCAGGCATGTGAATATATTGACAAATCAGCATCAACAAACCAAACTGTATCAGTTAGTAGAATTATAAGAACCTCTTTTTCAGGGGAAAAACTTATCAGTGTGTAGCACAGAGAAAGCCACACTGAAGCAAATCTCCGGGATGGTCAGTAATAGACAGCTGATGCTTCTATGCCTGGAGGGTCCCAGGAAGGGTGTTTAACCTTGGAAACGTTCCTTCCTTTGCAAGTCATAAAATTGCTTCCATTTAACTCTTAGGCAGAACCAGTAAGTGAGGGGGGGGAGATCTTTTAAGGACTAACATGACATCAGAGCTTTCCAACCGCTTTGGAATAATGTGGCAGCCTTTGTTGGGAGACCTAGCCCCTGTCCAGATTCCCACTCCCACTTCCTCTGCAGCAGAAACCACTAGGATTAAGCAGGAATCACTCTCAGTTTTCACAGCATGGCCCAACTCTACAGCATTTCTTCCTCTGAACAGATTCAAGCCCAGTATCTGACAGCTAGTAGATATATCAGAGAATTCAACGCATCTTCCGCTCAAGTTCACTCTAGACCTAACTGTCATAAAACCAAACTGGATACAATTACAAAGAAGAGAAACAAAGGGAGGACTTGAGTTTTATTGCTTTGTTTTGTTTCTTTAGATAAAGTGAGTTCCAAAAGTTAACAATATTTTAAATACACTGAAAAATAAATTACTTTAATCCACTAAAACTCAGTTTGCCCTTGGGTGACTACCTCACACTGTTGTATGTTGTATGTAGGTTTTATTTCATCAGCTGACACACAAGTGTCTCATATTATCCCATTGCACATAGCAGCCTTATGTGAAGCATCCCAGAACTGTCCAAATTAAGGGAAGTGTATTCTTGTCCATAATGTCCAAGTAACATATAACCCACTGTTATTTAATATTTACCTTTCTTGGAATTTAATTTCAATTCAAAAATGGGCATTCTGTAAACTACCTTTATATGGCATTTTCTATTGACATTACATAGAACAGATGCTCACCTTGTTCATTATTTATTCATTCCTTTGTTTATTTTGGTTTTTTGAGACAGTGTTTCTTTTTGTAGCCCTGGCTGTCCTAGACTGGCTTTGTAGACCATGCTGGCCTCAAACTCACAGAGCTCCACCTGCCTCTGCCTCCCTGAATACGGAGATTACAGGCCTGTGCCACTGCACCCAGTTCACCTTGTATGTTCTTGTTTGTCTGTTTGTTTGTAATAGTGTCATAGTCTAGGCTGGCCTGGCTCTCTCTATGTAGCCTAGACTGGCCTCAAACTGGAGGTTCTATTCCTGTCTCAGCCTCTCGACTATGTGATTCTAGTGTAAGCCACTACACTAGCCTTCACCATGTTTACTGCTACGTAATGAACTAAGCCTGTAGTGGGTGAATTTATAAGTCAAATTTTATAACAGTGATTCTTATTATAAAAAAATACTATAATTCAAACTTTCATTTTAAAGTATTGTAAGGAAGACAACACTGCACAAAGGCAAGAAGAGAACCTCTGAAGTTAGCATTTCTCAAGGATTTCATCCCTGTGTAGTTCCTTTCCCACCTGCCAACGTAAAGTCAGCATTCCCTTAACTATACTTTGGCTAGCGACACTGAGAACATTCTTGTACGTTTGGTGCCCGTTTATGCTTTGGGACCAGCTTGCTGGTTCCACGAGCTCATTTATCATTGGCATTGTTCGAGTTCACGTTGTTTAGTTTTGTGAGTTTCTGTAAATTAGTCTCCTGTCAGATACATAGCTAGAAAATACTTTCTTCAATTCTGTAGGCTGTCTCACTACTCCAGTATTTCCTATACAGTTCAATTTCATGAGGTCTCATCTAGAGAAGTACCCACAATGAAAGTATCAAGGTCTTAGGTGGAAAAGCTAGTGAGCACAGACCTACATTCAAATGATATATGGTTTCTGGTTAATAGATGATGTCAAATGTTCAGCTTCATAAAAAAAATGAGTAATATAAAAATAAATGAAAATCAAACTAGCCTCAGACTTCTTGGAAATATAGACTGGATTTCAGCAGAGCGATGTCAATCGTGTTTGGACAGGTAAATGTTTTATTTAAGGGCCTCCTCTCTAATCATGTTCCTATTCATGGAAAACAAAGATGAAAACAAAATAAAGCTCCCCGTATTTTGGTTTTTTTATTTTAAATAAATTAAAATAGCCAATGTTCAGAGAAAATGATAGGACAAGAAAGAATGCTCATCTGCCTCCCCCCTAGACAAGAGCACCAGGAACATGTGCCCAGGCAACTACTGCGCAACACGGCAGTCTACTGATGCCGCGAAAATTCTAGGAGATTCGAACTGCATCTACAGTACAGTTTGGTCGAGGTCACATCTAAGAACATAAGGTCACGTCTAAGAACATAAGCAGCTACTCAGCCCCTGCCCAGCCCTGGAGCAGTTTGCATGCAGACCAACAGGAAGCCATGTCTGCTATACCCTTGTTGCAAGCACCTCCCTCTTGTTGCAAGCACAACCCCTTGCTGCAAGCTCCTCCCCATCTCTCTAAACCGACATCCAAATTCCGAAAAAGACCTGAGAAGACAGAAAGAAACCTTCACATAACTAAGTGAAGCTGTGAAGGATGCTAGAAAATTACATGGACAGGTGGAAATAATAATAATAAAGAGATTTTTTTAATCCTAAAAGAAATTCTGAAGCTAAAAAGGGTCTCGGAGGCAGATTTGTCCAGGCAGAACAAAAGATTCGGTAAGTTTGAATAGAGCACGCCAGAAATTATTGTGTATGAAGAACAGAAGAAAAGGTTGAAGGCGAGTGTATAGAGGAGGAAGGACATTCGGACACCATCCAAAAACCATCATATTTACTATGAGAATTCCAGAAAAAGAAGAGGCCGCTTAAATGTGATTGAAAGTCTCTAAAGTTTGAAAGATAGGAATCTAAAATTCCAAGAAATTCTACAAACTCAAAAAGAGATAACCTCAAAGAGAACCATATGAAGTCTCTATAAGGGAAGAAAAAAAAAATTTTAGATCAGTGAGAGATTCCTCATGCCATACATAGGGTCCTGAAAATAAAAAGAGATCAAAACATATTTCCCCTCAGAAACTTCTTAGGGCCAGCAGGAAAAGCCTGACCAGGGAAAAAGCCCGTGCTGCTGCCAGCTGAGTTTATCCCAGGGATCTCCACTATGCAGAAAGGGAAAACCAGCTGCGACTTGTCCTCAGACCTGCACATGACACCAAGTAACATTTTTAAAATGCAATTTCTAACTTAAAAAAAAAACAAACAAAAGAAATTTAGGGACTGAGAGGGCAGTTAGCCAATATATTTAAAATGCTAAAAGAAAAATAAAAATGGCTGCCAAAAAAGAACTCTGTCCTTCAAAACCAAAGGGGAAATTGAATCATCTCTAAATCAACAAAAGCTAAGAAAATTTATTAGCACTATACATGCCTTCTTAAAATTACATTAGAGGGTCATACTAAAAGCTGAAAGAAAAGGCTGTTAGACAGTAACTCAAAGACATATGTAAAAATAAAGATATCAACAATAATTGGATAGTTACTACAATAATGACCTACAGCTGCTTTTATTTACATGCATTGGGAAGGTCAGCTATTTAAAGAGAACAAATACTAACCTAAAGTGAGTATCGGTATACTTAGATATGTGACAGAGATAACATAGTTTGATATATTTTATTTCATGTTTTATGGTACCCAATATATAAGGATAGAAATTTTTACTTTAACAATCAAAAAGGATATACAGACCTGTAGAGGAGCAGAGGGGTTTTTTTGGTTTTGTTTTTGTTCGTTGTTTTTTTTTTTTTTTTTTTTTGTATATTAGCGGAGTTAAAATGGTCACATATTCAAAAGAAAATGTTATAAATTTTGGAAATAAAATATAATCCCCATAGTAACTACAAAGAAAATAGCTATAGAAAATACACTAAAAGAAATGAGAAAGCAATTTAACCATTTAACTAACGTGTGTGTGTGTTTGCATGTGTGAACATATGTGTCTGCATGAGTGTCTGAAGATAATACTGTAAGAAATAAGGGACAAGAAGCTATAAACCATTTGGAAAATAAATAAGAAAATGACAAAATTAATTCCTTCCATACTATAATTACTTTAACTGTCAGCAGATTAATTCTCTTGTCCAAACAGAGCCTATGGCTGTCAGGGTAATTCAGTGGTAGAGTGTCTACCTAGCCTGGGACATGTTAGTCATATTCTATCTACAGCACTACAAAAACAGCAGAGATTAATAGAATCCATAAAACTATCTCCACCTACATAATAATTATCAACCAGAGACTCACTTTAGAGCCAAAGACACAGGTTGAGAGTGAAAAGATGGAAAAGAATATTTCATGTACATAGTCTGCAAAATCAGTATAGCGGCTTCTATACTGACATAAGATGAAAAGAAATACAATAATGCAATAGATTGTATTTTGCCCACAAGATCCAGTAGACATGTGCAGAACACTGTACCTAACAATGCAGCACACAGAATCTTCACGCATACATGCAGGATATTGTCATTGGGACTAATGCCCAAGATAAGCCACTTTCTTAGCAGAAAGGTCTAGTTCAGTTTCTGCATCAGTGATCTATGGCCACTTGGCCCCATTCATTGATTTCGGGCCAGCAACAAATAAGTCCAACATGGTAGGCCAGAAGAGCAAGGCTGTTCACTTCCTAGCAACTAGGAAAGGAGGACAGGAGAGGTCAAGGTCTCAGTATCTCTTGCCCAACAGATACATGCAGAAGTACAAAGGTGTGTCTTCCATTGCTTAACTTCTATCCACCAGCTCCCTTGAAGCTTATTCTGAATCAAAGTAATATGCATCTTTAAATACTTTTCATTTACCATATCACCAATGGAACAGTAACTTACAGTCCTGGGCAGGGATGTTAAGGTGGACTTGTTGAGAAACTGCACTGATGGACGTTCACTGGTACAATTTCTCTGGAAAGTAATTAGGCCTTTCATATTAGGAATCTAAAAACACCATGCACTTTGATCTAATGACCCAATTCCTTCTCTAGGATTCTAGTCTAAAACAATCATGCCAAATACTGTAAAGGTTGAATCTCAGAAATATTAAAAGAGAAAGGAAAGGTTTCTTTTTTTTTCCCTTCAGGCAGAAAAAAAAATGTTTTTAACCAAATAAGAGAATTAAGAATACAATGTTATTCATCCATTAAAATTTAGTTTTCTAAGAAGTTAAAAAGCACTAAGAAAAATTTTGCCACACAAATGCAATACCAAGCTAGATGTTTAAAGAAAGCATGATAAGGGATGGAGAAATGGCCCAGTCATTAAGAGTGAGGCCTCAGAGGACCTGGTTTCCATACCAACTCCCAGCTTCCTTTAACTCCAGTTCCAGGGGATCTGACACCGTCTTCTGACCAGGCTAAATACACACAATCCACATAAACTCGTGTAGGCATACATACACACAAAGAAAGAAGTCTTTTTGTTTAAAAAAAAAGCATGATAAACATAGAATATGAATAAATTTTAAATACTAGTGGTTACCTCTAAAAACTAGTCATAGACTCAATTTGATTAAAAATAGTAGTTTGCTCACATTTTTCTACAGTTTGTCTACATCACTTTTAAAATCAGAAAAAAATATGCAAATACCCTTTACCTTATGAAAAATTCTAATTATGGATCCAGCCCTGGTGGCTGAACTCTGTGACTGAGTCCATGTGAAATTCATTACCCTACTATGACAGCTAATTTGTCATCAAGCCAACTCATGAATAAGCCTCCGTGCTTCCCTCATTGGGTTCCACACAATTTAGCGCTTGATTACACACTATCTAGTATGCTGTCTGGGCTTCCTCGCTGTTTGTGCATCTACTTGTATCCCCAAATCCGGGAAACACAGAGGACCACCCATCCTGTTGCAGGCTCTATGTCACACTGCTGTCTGTTTACTTTTCATTTCATCATCACAGCAACTTTAACATACTTGGAGTTGCAACCAATTTTCAGAGGTCAGAAAAGGTTAAGTGACTTGCTCAAACTCAGAGCGGCGGAACTGAAATCTAATCATAGGTCTCATATTTCCAGGCTTGCATGGTTGGTTGTTGCACTAAATAGCTTTTGTGCTCTGAGAGAATAAATGTTACATCCTTCACTTATGACTCTCACCTAAGGTGACCAGGGCACTTAGCACAATGTGCTGTAGGTTATTTAATTTCTTAATGGAGGTTACCATATGGAAGTAGTGTCAGGATCTTTCGACTTCCCAATGCGTGCATAAGACTGAGCAACGCTTTTCAAATTCTAGATTCTTTACAGCTTTCGCAATACAGATAATAACTCTTGAAGAATTACCAGCATCCCGGGTGTGTGGCAGATGCAAGAGGAAGTATGGTGTGATAAATGAAAACCACACCACAGTACATGAGGCAGCTGGAAGACAATTGTGTCAGGGACACTTAGACGCATGCTGTTCTTCCTGTTGTCTGCAACTCACAGAAATGGGGAAGTCATGACATGTGTCCTGTGCTATACCAGACAAGAATCCCTGTTGTTCGGACAGATAAAGTAATGCGGCAGCAGGTGTAACCTGAGCTTGCATCCCAGCCAGCCCTGGGGGTTACCTGTGAGTGTTAATATCATCAGGAGACCTTGGGAAGAGATGAGACTGTGCAGATGGAGGAAGATGGTGGAGCCGCTTAGCACATCTAGTGCTTTCCAAGGTCTTGTCTGATAAGGACCCATGTTACCCAGTGGACAGTGTCCTCACTGTGGAATTCTCAAACCTTGACACTTTGTGATACAGAATAAATAATTTACTCAGCGTTTCCATTCTTTCCCCATAAAATGAGAAGGTTCCAGCAGCTGTAAGTCCTGTGTGACGCCCCAGTCTGGGTTGACTGGTGCCCCTCTAACATACTCTCCTGGGTCCTCTGAATCCCCACCACAGCCTCGGTGTTTGTGCACTTGTCTGACCCAGCCTTCCAGGACAGTCTTCCTTCAGATCGCTCTAATTTCTTTTCCACCAGTGAATCCCCCACATCCAGAACAAGCAAATCATAGAGAAAAATCAATGAATATTTATATGTTAAAAATAAATGCGTGGGTGAATGGCTCTCCTGAAGCCCTTATATCCATGCTTCAATCATATCCTGATGTGACAAGGCTTGTCATGGCTTAGACAACCTCCCAGCCCATTTAAAAGAGCTCTTGGCAGCTGTCTGTAAGCCTGCTTGCTTACCTATTCCTTCCCCTGCTCCTCAAAATTCTTCCAGCCTAAAGCCTTATCCAATGGCAGTGTCTAGATAAGTTGTATTTATGCATGGAAGCCTGACCATCTGTAACATTAACCTTTTCACTTCCCATACCATAGACAAGGTCTTTAGCTACCCCTACAAGAGCCCCAAGGCACTACTTGGAGAGCTGGGAACTCGGTAAGAGGTAGGGCCTGTTAGACTTTAACTCACTGAGGTTTTGCCCTTGAAAGAGACTGTGGAGTTGTGGGGCTCACCCTGTTGCAATGTTTCTCTTCTCCTTTTTGGAGATGGGGTGTTCCGTGCCATAATATGCTTTTTCAGCACAAGTCTGAAGGCAAAGAGGAAAACGGATCTTGGGCTGAGACCTCCAAAACCGAAAGCCAAGATAAATCTTTTTGTAATTCCTCGGGTGTTTTCTATAACCATGGAAAGCTAGCGACCAACACAATAGGTCTTCATAGACTCTTATCTGACCCCAATACAGTGATCTGCCAGAAGGTCACGAGGTTTCCCGAATGGTGTTTTAGCTGTCAGTTTTTAACACCTGCTCAGTCCAGGATCAAACGTCTACTGAGGTAACTTGATTTCATCTTGCTCTTACTGATCTCTTACTGACTTTGCCCTCTTACCTAAGCCCAGCTTCCTTAGTCCAGAATCACTGTCCACCTGCTCAGTCACCTCCCCACAGCATCCATCCAGGGCTCCATCCTCGCCGACCTGTTGGGATACAACTACCTTCTGTTAGAAAGTTCAAAGCTGCCTATTGCATGAGGCATCACTGGGCTTGAGCCAAGCCTTCCAGATTCAGGCAGACCTGAAATGCTGGTCTATCCTATCTCTGAGCATCCTCATTGGCCATCCACAAGGCTGTCTGCCCTTAAGAACTCAAGGAGCAATCCTATCTATGCCGAGGATAAGCAGCCTGGACTTCATTAGGCTTGACAAAGCCAGGGATGGTTTTGAGTATCTGAGCAGCTTTCATTTCTTTCCTCGTCTTTAAAATTCTATTCCAAACACCATTACAATGGAAACTTAGCAGATATTGTTTTGTATGTCACTATGTAAATATGCATTTGTATGTTGATGTTTGAGACATAACTTCAAAATTCCATTCCCAAGCTATTTTTCCATTAAATAGTTTGTTAAAAGAGTCACATTGCTCAGACTTTTGAATTTGATTGGCATTCTAGACTGAAAACCTCTATAACAAGAGGAAAGTTTTCACAAATGGGGCAGCCATTTTATTTTCAACAAATAAGTCTTCAATTCCTAATTCTTCTACAGTGAAACCAGCTCCTTTTCAACCAGTTAGTTGCTAGGTATAATAGAAACAAGCTCTCTGCTATTATTTCTATAGTGAAGAAAAATATTTTTCAGTTGTGAACTTTTTCATGTGATTTCTTCCTAGGTAATCTATTTTTCCTCCCCCTGAAGCACTTTGGTAAATAATGCCTATCTATGAAATTAACTTAGTATGGGTAAGGTGACAGACCATCCCAATTTGCCTAGGATGGAGGAATTCCCTAACACTGAACATTCCATTTTAAGCCAGGACAGTACCAGGTACTCAGGACTGCAGACCAACTTATTTCTATAATTGATGAGAAATTCATAAACAAAGAAAATCAGTTTTGAGTAAATGAAGGAAATTATTTGTCATGTATGTCTGAGCAATATGAGAACTTGAATCCTGTCACATTTCCATGGCATTCAGTTCCACGCCCTTTACTGTGCATGTTCTGCATATTAGTTCCAAATATATCCTCCAAATCAGAATGATTTCTATTTTCCAACTGTGAATTATGGAAACTAGAAAGAACATACCATAAAAAATAGTAACACCAAAGACCTTGAACATCAGTCATCAAGAAATTGGGAGTCTTAGCCTTTCGAAAAGCAGTTTTGGCATCTGTCTTGCAACTGACATGCTCAACAATTAGCTATATCTTTATTCCTGTTCTCAGCAAAAGCTACAAAATTTTTCCTATAGTCTTACATAATTTTCAATACAGTACTTTAAAACATGCCGATTTGGGAAATTGTGTGCCTTTAGTACATTTCAGAGGATTATTTTCAATAGATGAGACTACCTGTCACAGATTTTATAACATGGGAAGGTACTGGTTTGGCTCATACTTAGGCCAAAATGTATGATTGTGTTGGCAAGAAAATAGAATTTCCTTTTAACCAGAAATGGATTAAAATTTTCTGTCTAGAAAACATGTTAACAATGGTGCCCTGTTCAGACTCAGGCCTGTGCAGGTGTGACCTGCAGGATCTGAAAGGCAGAATAATAGAAGACATTGTAATAACTGAAGACATTTTATTCTGATTTTAGAGTTGCTAACATACTTGGGCAAAAAGAACCTATAATAAAGAACCTGTAATAAAGAGATAAAAAAAAAGTTTGCTAGGCATGGTGGCATATGACTTTAATACGACTTTGGATCCAATATAATGCATTAAGTATCTTTGTCAAGACATGCTGATTTCTTAGCAAAATATTGGAGTTTGAAGCCTATAAAAGTACCCCAGAATTAATTTTCTTCATCCTGCCTCAGCTTTGCCATACCTTGAGGCTCACATTTTCTCTCTTATTTTACGCTCTTACAATTCCCCAGAAGTTTGTTACCACCATACGGCTGTACACCTCCATTTCAGGTTCTGAGATGTGTTCCCTTTGATGAAATATCAGCTTTCACCTGACCATGACCCTCTTCCTCCTGCAGCACTTTCCCTCGGGGAAGTGTGCTGTCTGTCTGACACTATCGGATAAAACATCCTGGATTCTATACTGTATGAACTATCTACACAGGATGTAAAGAAAATGCTGTTTTCATATTTGTATTAGCATAAAGTGAGCAACTCTGACCCACTTTTATATATATATATACTTATATATTATACTTATATATAATATATACATATTTATATATATATAGTATATATTATACTATATATAATCGCATGTAGAACAAAGGTTGTAATGTTAAGGCTTTATAACCCAGTTCATCAAGGTCCCTGTTTTTGTAAATAAAGCTTTACTGGAACACAGCCACTCTTTTGTTGGGTGACTCCTGTCACACCCAATGGTACTTTGAGGTAGTTTCAGAAATTACTGTAGACCCTATAAAGTATCAAAATATTGACTCTCTGACCTTTCCAAATGTTTGATCATCACTAGGTAGTAGGCCCACCCTGTAGTACCACTTGCCCTTCCTTCCAGTCAACCAAGTCTTTCTTCCCACTAAAATCAATACAGCCGCAGAATCCTTCTCATTATTGATCCCAAGTTTCTACTCTCAATCTGGACTAAGAACCCAATCTATGCATGAGCATGGAAAGGAAACAAATTCCTAATGAGCATGATAATATAAAGTCTAAATCCAGATTGTCTCACTATTCATATATTTTTATGTCTCTGTAGAGTTGGATGTACTTTCTGCACATGTTTTGTTTTCTAAACTAGATCACAAGGATTATTTCATTCTCTCTTTCTTTACCCTTCAGGCTACTTTAATGAAACACTATTTACCAAGTGCCATATAGATTACAGAGGTTTATTGCTCAAGTTTATGGAAGTTAGAAAATCCAAAAATCAAAGCTCTAGTAGAATTGATGTCTGGTGAGAAGGCCTGTTCATAGCATCTTTCTGCCGTGTCTTCTTATGGATGAAAAGAAGGGCTGCCTCTCTCTGGCCTCTTTCATAAGGGTACTGATTTTATCAGCGAGGGACCTAGAACCTCCCCCACCCAATGGCGTCACCTCTTCATATCTGTGCATTGATGATTGGGCTTTGACACCTCAAGATGCAAACATATACTCCGTGGTACTGTCTACCTTCCAAGGTTCCCTAGAACTTGGAGACCACCCCATTAATCACTGAACTGAACCATTTCTAGGACTTGCTAAGAACTTTTTAATCATTAGTGAAGGAAAAAGTCACCTTCTATAGCAACCTGAGCCCGTCTAATGAATCTCATTATTTATTTTTTCCTTTCCTTCTTTTTTTCAACTTCAAACCAATTTCATCTTCATCTTTCTGTGTCATTGTAGAAAGGTCACCACTCTCAGTATTCTCTCTCCTAATCAATTGTCTTGCTGTAAAGATTTCTTATATTTAAGGTTTTGAACACTGTTGCATCCTAGCCAATGGGGGAAGAGAGTTTCATTATATTTTTTTACCACTCTTTTTCTCTAAGACTATCAAAAAACAAATTTTTTCAGGAGATACAATTTATAGCCAAATCTAAAAGTTAGACTTCTTTAGTAGCTATTTATTCTTCTCTAACCAAATGAGAAGGAACTTAACAAAAGCACTTAAAAGCACCATGGAATACCCACAATACAAAAAGGAATTATTTATCCACCACTTAAGTACTGGCATAATGACATATTATTAATAAATGAAAATTGATCTGCCTTGGAAATAACAAAGCTCAAACCTCTTTCCTACCAATGATGAGGTTTCTCGGGGGGGAGGGGGTGCCAGCCCACAATGGAAAAGCAATTTCATTTCATACAGTTCCAACAGTGTAAATCAAAGGTTTTATGGGTTTGCTGCTGGGTTCTCTAGCAACATTTTACTGGAATCGGGTTATAAGCATCTGAATTAGAGAATGAATTAGAGAATGACAGAGGTTTTTAAAAGTCCCCAGAGTTCCCAGCATCCCTATCTGCATGATAACCACTGGGGAATAGATTCCTCTCCATAAAACAAATCAGAGTGATGACAGCAGCATTATCATATGATAGCAAGTATTCAATCGGTAGCAATGGTTAAATTATGTGAGTTACTCCTATTTTGTCACAGCCTCTCTCTCTCTCTCTCTCTCTCTCTCCCTCTCTCTCTCTCATTTACACTCTCAAACCTCAAGCTTAAGAATGAGAGACAAATTCCTAACTGGCAACAAATGGCACCAGGGAACAGCTGCTGTTTTAAGATTTTGAGATGTTTAAACGTTAAACAATACAGAAAGTGAAATTTGTTTTTTAAAGCTCCAGAATACCTCTTTCAAAGACACTTGCTATGTACGTGGGTGGCCATCCAGCAGGAACTCGGGCACAACTGACTTACCCACTGGCATCATTTTCAGTCTAAAAGGAACAGAAAAGGAAGCGACCACCAGGCCCAGACGAAGTGCTCTTAAAGCGACTGAGCATGGACCTCATTGTTGAGGCAGGAGTGCTCTGTTGTCATGACATTGCCATTGGGTGTTACTGTTACCAGTACTGTTGTCATTGCTATAGGGGGATGTTTTGTTGTTTTGAGGTGTTTTGTTATTATTGGGGAAATTTGGTTGGTTGGTTTGTTTTTCAGATGATGCAAACACTCTTGAACCTAAAATCATCATACGATTACAGAGCAATGGTGTCCTAAGAAAGGTGTCATTACCATTAGAAGGCTTGCCACAAGGTGGGTTTGATGGCCCTGTACAAACTGAAGGCTGAGTGACTTGTTCAAGGTCACACAAGAGGCGACAAAGCAAGAAATGCACTCTGGCATCTTGGGCGTTTCTGTCTACAAACTTTGAGAGTCAATCCTGCTTAGCATCTGGTAACTAATGAGCACCAAAGTCACAAACTCTAGCAAGTTCCCCATCCACTGATGGAAGTGTGAGCCTCAGGGTCCTACTGAACTATCCAGCTTCCGGGCCTCACTTAGTTTAGCCTTGGGCCATCCATCCTAGGCCCCTATTGTAAGTCATTTGCATATACCTGTCTATTCCAAATATGTAGGTCATGAGCTTTTCTTGAGCACTCTCCATGAGGAAGGCAGATAGAGTGGGGCTCTAATCTTCCACCTGGGCTTGTTGCTGTTGTTGATGATGATGATCTGATGTTTCTTTTCAGTTCCTACTCTCCTGCTATAACATCTTAAAGGAAGGTGAGTTCGTCCAGAACCTTCCAAACTTCCTTAAAATATCCCCCTAATGACCTCCCCTATCAGTGGACTTAGGGAGGGGTATGCATGGAGGAGAGGGAGGAAGGGAAAGGTTGGGAGGGGAGGAGGGAGGGAGCTACAGGGGGGATACAAAGTGAATAAAGTGCAATTAATATATATATATATATATATATATATATATATATATATATATATATCCCTAAGGTGTCCCGAGGACACCAAAGCCTCTTTGCTTTAATTATTGCCTAGTTTTCTCAACCAGACCCACAATTTTAAGTCACTCAGTAGATGTGGGCTCTCAGGTTGTAAATTCAGCAATGTAAATCTTTCTTCAGTTCCATGGATATTTTAATAGATATGTCAAGTTTAAATTGCTAAAAATCACACTCTTATCCTCCCTTGTCTTCTAAATTTTCTCCACCAACGAAATTGATCAATTACTTTTGTAAATTTAAGCTCAGGACATCAGCAGAAAGCAGTCAGTTTCTTTGCCAAATTATCTTGCAAATTGCCTCTAGCCCAGTTGCTAATAGAGATCTTAGTCCCCTCTGAAAACTCATGTGCCTGGCCTCCATTGTCCACCTTATTCTCAATACTATTGTCTTCCATTAAGTTCTGCTTATAGTATTCAACTGCTTTTCTAGTCCAAAATTCCAAATTCTTCTACATTACTAAGGGGGGGGAGGGTCTTTACAACAACACCCTACTTTAGATGCCAACTTCTGTATCGGTTATTTGCTTTTCACTATGAAAATGAAATACCATGACCAAAAGAAACTTAAGGAAAGGATAGTTTGTTTTGGCTTATGGTTTCTCTCAGTAATAGCCTGGAAGGCATGACGCGACTGCAGGACCAAGATGGTGGATTATATTTAATCTGAACTCAGGAAGTGGAAAGAACAGGAAGTAGGGCAAGGCTATAAGCTCTCAAAGCCACTCCCAGTGATGGTACTTCCTATGGCAACCCTGGCCTTTCCCAAAAATTTCATCACAGTTTCCAAAAGTGCTACCTACTGAATAGTAAGTGTTCAAACACCTGGGAGGGACATTTCTCACTCAAACTGCCATGCTCACACAGGTTATATTTGATTGCATTGTCATTATTTGGGGAGGTTTAGAAAGTAATGCCTCTCTGGAAGACCTACCATTCTTGGGGAGGATTCTAAGGAGTACATTATCTCTGGATACTTCCTAGCTCTCTGCTTCCTGCTCAATTTTCTCCACCAAATGTTCTTTGTTGCCATGATGTCCTGCCCGAGTGTATAGGATGAAAGAAAACGGTCTGAACCTTCTGCAACTGTAAGCAAAACAAATCTGCATGTCAGAGGATTTGGTTAGAGCAAGAGAAAAGTAGTAAATACAAGCATAAATCATCTGACATTTTAAAGGGGAAGGAAAAACTACCTCTTGTCCAAACTAGGTTTCAGGGCTTGGATTATAGCATCTTGTCATTTCCTGAACCTTCTCCATGACCTCATTGCACTTTCCTCTTTAAAACAGCTGAACACTAGGAGCATCTACCCTGACTGTGTGGGTGACAACATATACCTACAGTATGTAAGGATGAGAAACTACCAGAAAGGCAGAGGAGTTTCTGATTCCCAGGGGCTTGGAGCAAATAAGAGGAGTCTCCACAGTGAACATAAACTCTCTGACTATGCATACATACATTCACATATTGTTTTTCAATACAGGGTTTCTCTGTGTAGCCCTGCCTGTCCTGGACTCACACTGTAGACCAGACTAGCCTCAAACTCACAGGGATCCGCCTGCCTCTGCCTCCCAAGTGCTAGGATTGAAGACATGTGCTTCAGTAAGTCAGAACATTTTACCCTTAACAATAAAAGTACACTGTCTCCATTGTGTCAAAACTTTAAGTGTTTATAGGTAAACTGATCGTGCACACATATAAAATGACAAATGGCAGAACAGAAAAGTAGTTTCTGGGAACAACAATGTAACTGTGCAATCAAAGGTCTAGGGCATGGATCAATAGACAAAGCCAAGGAATTCTCTCACCCTAAGTCACTCCTTCCTATTGTTAAAAACCAGATAGCACAAAAGGTACAATTAAACATGATGATTGTTGTTGTTGTTGTTATAAGCATAGTGTTTAGTAGCTGAGACATCTTTCTAGCCTAAAACCTGATGGTTCTTTAAAGAAACTGACCGATTTCTTCTTTTATTCTACCATTAAACCAGCAGGCATGATTCATTCAATTGAGATAAAGGTAAAATTAGAAAATTGGCCTGAATGGTGTCTGAAGCAGCTCTACCGCCTGAGACTATAAAATCACATTTCACTCACTGGATCGTAATGCCAAGCAATGGATAAGAAAGGTGAAAATGTTAATGAAGAATGGAAGGATGCTATACAATAGTGGGGAAAATTTTTTTTTTAGATTATACAAACTTCCTTCAATCAAGGGTTGTAACATGGAAGAGATTTGTCCCATAAAATGGAAAGTTCTAATACGCTGAGACATAATTCCATAACTCACCATAGATACAATACACAATAGTAAAAAAAAAAAAACACAACATCAAACTCACACCATCCCTCCAACAGCCATGTTATGATTTTTTCATGTGCTTTAGCAAATACAGCCTGCTGGATACAGAGCACATTAGGCATTTGAGGTCATACTTAACTGACAGGGCTGTGGCTGTGATGGTTCAACTCAAGAAGCAGCACAGGTACCAGCCCATTCAAGCAGTGTGTCAAATGAACATCCTTTAAATAGCAAAGTGGGAGATAAAAAAGCAACACAATCATGCTATCAGAAAGATGGTAGGAACCGAGGACAGCTGTGTAAAGCTTGACTGAAAGGTGGTTCGCCAGCTGCATTTCTTTGGCTTCTTGGGTAGGGGCCGACAGAACAGTAAGATGTGAGGCTCTGGTCCATAGATCATATAATGTTCACATCCATTTATTTTTTATAATTTATTCACTTTACATCCTGATTGTAGCCCCCTTCCTCATCTCCTCTGGGTCCCACTCTCCCTACCTCTTGTCCCCTGTCCTGCTCCCTTAGTCCGCAGAAAGGGGGAGCCCTCACCCCCTGCCATCTGACCCCAGCCTAGTAAATCTTATCAGGACTGCCTGCACCCTCTTCCTCTGTGGCCTGGCAAAGCCACCACACTACCACGAAGTGATCAAAGAGTGGACAACAGAGTCCATGAAAAATTTTTAAGAAGAAAGCTAAGGCTTAAACATTTTGATTCTTAACTATTGATGTAAAGATCTTACCAGATATCTTCCATACATATTTTCTCTTATATAAGTTGCCCATGTAAATATTGTACCCATTTTTTCTCAGATCATTTTTCTTCTTTCATGATATCTAGTGTCTACATGTTATTAATATCATACATGTAAAGTTTTTTCTTCTAATTTATCAGTTTATGTTAATTTATAGCTTTATGGTATTTTTCAGCTCCGCTAGTGTCTTCTGATGAACACGAACTTTGTTTTAATGTTAATTTCACATAGCTCACATATAATGCTTTAGTCTTTTCCTCTGTTGCTTTAAGTCATTTCTTACTCAGAGATCACAAAGATAGTCTTTCTATTTGCTTCTAATTATTTTAAATATTGACTTTCAGAAGTCTGCCTTAGATTCCTGCCTGGATCCAGTCCCTTTCTATGGACGTGTGTTCAAGTCTACCTCATGCTCTTCCCTCCCAGGAGGCTGTCCCAGCATTGTGCACAGAAAAACTTACTACCCAGTGGTGGCTCTGGCATACATCAGATTTCCAAACATACCAGGTCTGGTTTTGAACTTCAGTTCTGTCCTATCAATGTGTTACACATGCTGTGCCAATATCAGGCTAGTTTCATCCATGTAGCTTTAACTGCTTCTTGCTTATTGTCTGGCAGTCCTTGCTGCCTGTCACCCTCACCAACACCCCCATCTGACTCTTCTTCTTAAGGGACTCACTTGACTTTCCTTCATTCTTTGATCTTTCACACAAGTTTTAAAGTCAGTTTGTCAAATTCTACAGAAATCCCAACAGGGATTATTTTACCCTCCATTGCTCAGAACCTACAGAGACGTGAAGCTTCTACAGTGGTAATATATCTTTTTCTATGTTTTTATGTTTTTTATAAGTCTTCCAAGAAAACTATTTATCTTTTGCCATTGGTTGCTCAGTCTCAAGTGGGGTACCCTAGTGAGGGGTACAGGGCCTGTCTGTGGCATGAACTCAGTGGCAGGCTCTCTGATCACCTCCCCCTGGCCTTGCCAGGCCACAGAGGAAAATGATGCAGCCAGTCCTGATGAGACCTGATAGGCTAGGGTTAGATGGAAGGGGAGGAGGACCTCCCCTATCAGGGGACTAGGGAAAGGGCATAGAGGGAGAAGAGAGAGGGTGAGTAGTACTGGGAGGAGACAAGTAGGGGGTTGCAGTGTGGATACAAAGTGAATAATTGTAATAAATAAATATATAAATAAAATTAAATTTAAAAAAATTTAAAGATTATTTCTGGCACCGCCCACTCTTTTGCTATTATACAGGACACTCTTATTTTCATTGAATTTCATAACTTTTTGACTATTCTACAAAAAAAATAAAATTTGCCTATTTAAAACATTAAACTTACACCTAGACAGGCTTGAGTTTCTTAGCCTTCCTTTTGATTGGTTGTAGCCATATGGTTGAGTTCTGACAAATGAATATATACAAAAGTGAAATAAGCCACTTTCAACCTATTTCATAGAAACTCCGCCATGAAATCTCTGATGCTTCCTCCCTTGTCTGCTGGCTAGAGTTTGACACTTAGTATAGTACTGGAAATTTTATGTTGAGACCCTCTGTTGTCCTGGGCCTCTGTGTGACCATATTGCACAGAGCCTCCACATGTCTGCCTACCAATTAGGTAGTGTCCATCTATTTATTTAAACAAAAAGTAAACTTAGATTGACTGGGGCCATTGACATTCTAAAGGTTATAACAATTATGTAGTTCAAGCCATCTATACTTTCACTAATGTGTGCTTAACACTTACATAGAAAAATGTGCTAAAATTATGATGACTGTACTTTTTATCACAATGCATAAATTTCGCCTCATGTATTTCAAAGTCATGGTGTTAGAAGTATTAAAACAGGGTGTTACATCTATCTAATGACCTGGAACTTAACCAGTGAAGATTCCCGTTGTCTCTAGATGCTTTACATACCTTTAAAAAAAAAGAAAAGAAAAGAACTTAGTCCTTGTTTTTTGTCTGCTTTTGGCTGTTATGATAAAGACACCACAACCCAAAGCAACTTGGAGAAGAAAGGGATTACTGGACTCCCACATCGGATCATAGTCCATCATTGTGAGAAGCCAAGGCAGGAACTCAAGCAGGGGAGACCACAGAGGCTAGGGTTAGATGGAAGGGAATGATCCTTACTGGATCATTCCCCATGTCTGGATCGGCCTGTTTTCTCATACAGCACAGGCCACCTGCCCAGGGGTGGAACTGCCCGCAATGGCTAGACCCTCCCATATCAATCATTAATCCAGAAAAAGACATACAAACTAGAAAAAAGACCTGCAGGCCAATTGTATGGAGCATTTTCTTAATTGAGGTTACATCATGTCAGTTGACTTACAACAGTTCCTTCTGGTCTTTTTATTTTTCGGATGGACTAAGGGTTTCTATACTGTTTTCCTGTATTTTTCCTTCTATAACTTTGTAAACTGTTTCACCATATTTCTTTTTTAACTAATTAAGCTAAGATTTTAATATCCTTGATTAAATTTGCAAAGTCCAAATGTAATCAGTATTAAATAAGATCAGAACCTTAGAACACTTTATACTCCAACCACCATCTTCTTTCTCAGCTGTTGCTCAAGCTTTTATTTACATGTTTTCTAGCCCTATAATTCCTTTTTTCCAATAATTATAATTATTTTATGCAATCTTTGTAAAGATTTACCATCTCCATTGCTCATGTCCTAGTATAGCTCTTATGTAAATGTGTTTTAAACCAAAGAATAACGAAAGAGAAAAAAGAAGAGAAGAAAGTAAGTAAATCTATAGGCATGCTGGCTGTTAAGGTGGACTGGTGGGTGACAGGGCATAGGAAGCAATCCTGGCTAAGAAAACTTGAGGAGCTGGGTAATAGCTCTGTAATAGAGATGAATAGATAAAAGCATACTATATACACATGGTGGTATCTTATCCAGCCATAAAGGAAAAGGAAATTAAGTCTTTTGCTGGCAAATAAATGCAACTTGAGATCATCATTTTAAGTGAAAATAAGCCAAATTCAAAAAGAAAAACATTGAATGCTTTCGCATATTTGTGGGTCTTATATTGTATGTGAATATACCAAACTATTCTATAAGTGTATATATAAATATATATAATATATAAAACCAAATACTTATGACATGAACACAGAAGGGAGATTGGATAATGGAAGGAGATTTAAAGGAGGGGGTAGAGAGGGTAGGAAGCAAGGGCCTGGAGGATATAGTCCAATCACATGATACACTTGAAGGAAAATGTCTTTATGAAATTCACCACTGTGTACAATGAATATTCAAAACTAAGCAAATAAGGAAATAGATGAGGATATGATAATTTTTGACAAAGTGGATAAACCTGAAGGACACTGTGTTAAGTGAAATAAGTCCCACTTGTATGTGGAATCTAAAATGCATAAAAACCTGTGAATAGTCGTTACTATGGGTGTGATGATGGTCAGAGAATATAATAGCTGTAATGGAAGAACATTAGAGCTCAGATGTCTAGAATCATAACTATAGTCAAGAATAGTATATAATGTACTTGAAACTTGAAATTTTCCAAGAGTAAAGTATTAACACACAGGGCCTAATGAGGCAATGGACAAGCCTTCTATCAAGATCATTTCACAAAATACACACACACACAGTTATTTACTTTAAGTACATAATATTCCTTTTTGTCAATGATTTCTCAAAAAATGGGAGTTTAAAAAGAAAGAAAGAAAGAAAGAAAGAAAGAAAGAAAGAAAGAAAGAAAGAAAGAAAGAAAGAAAGAAAGAGCCCAATGATAGGCAGAACTGTAGCCTAGAGCAACACTATTGATGAACGGATATATTTACAGAGAATTCATCTTGGCTCTCCTCGTAGCAGGGGGACAAACTACCAGCAGGCATTTCTCTCAAGCTCACAACCAGCCCAAAGTTACAGGTAAAAGACTCTTGTCTGCACACCGAGCACACTTTTTTCTTTGAGCTGAGCAGTTGCCACAGCTAACACCAAGTACATTGGTAACTCCCTTCCTGACGCCCCTCCAACCCTCTTGGCCACCACTATGTCTCTCTGAGCCTTTGAAATCACAGTATTAAACAAAACTCTGATTTGAGGAACTTTTTCCAAAAGAGCTCATTCAAGTCGTCTTTCTGAACGTGGACTTAGGCTAGCCCTCTCTCTTCCCAAAAGGCAAAAGTCTCTTGTTATTCGATAGTACGGTTTTGATGCAGTTTCTATATTATCTCCTAAGTGGTGCAACTCTTGTCACCTGTCACTTTAATTCTAAGCATTTAAGTATCAAAACACTTCAGAATAGCCAAGGCAACACAGAAAAACCCCGACTCGAGAAAAAAATTTTAATATTTTTTTTTCTTCTAAAAAGAGGGCCCAAGTATTTTCCTAGGAAAGTAAATCACACATCACTCTGACTCATTTTTTAAATGCTTTTTAAAAGAGTAATGCACTTTAAGATGATTACAACACAAATATACTGATTCAGCTATGCAATCCAGCGATACACACGAAAAGAGAGCACCCCTCAGCCACTTTACAAAACGCGGGGAGTATAATCAAAGATGTTGTGTGGACTAGTCACAGAGTTTGAACTCAGTCATGCACTCTGCCTTCTTCATTTTCATTTCTTATCGATTCCATTTGTTTTCCTATTATTGTTTGTGTGGCTCCATTGAGCCATAAGCCGGCATAAGCTGTGAAAACTCCAAGCTATGAATGAAAGTGTGTGCTTCAGTAGACAGTGAATCCTCCCCATACAATATGAATAGAGACAGCACACCATGGAGAGAATACTGTTGACTGTGTTTCTAACAGTTTTGTTTTATTTTGAAAATATAGATTTTTAGTTGGAAACTTAAATGGCCTGACTGAAACACCTGAGAACGAAAAAGTAAAGAGAAGACAAAGAGATGCACATGTAGAAGCCCAAGAAACAGAAACTGAAGAAGAGGTGGGTATGTCTGCCAGAAAGCTTGGGGACAAGGGTGAGGGAGAGCATTCCGAGGGGAGACAACAGCCTCAGGGAGGGGAGACAGATAAAAGGGAACGCGCGACCCTTTGGATCTGAAAGGCGCAAGTTGAAGGGCAGAGGCAGGAAGCCAGCGGTATTCCTGTAGTCCTCTTCTACAGCTATCAGTTATTTAAACTCGGTGAAGGATTTGGGTGTTAAGAGTGCACAACTCAGTGGGAGAGTGCAGGCTTATCATGCAGGAGGCCCTGCGTTTAATTCCAAACACAGGCACATGCGCACACAAAGACCCACACGCACGCCTTTGATCCCAGCACCTGGGAAGCAGAGGCAGGTGGATCTCTGTAAGTTTGAGGCCAGCCTGGCCTATAAAGTGAGTCCAGAACAGCTAAGGCTACAGAGAGAAACCATGTCTCAAAAAAAAAAAAAATCAAAGACACACACATGCATACATACACACATGTGCACACAAACACACGCACACACTCAAGGTTGGATTTAATTTAGTTCAAATGGTGCGGAACACCACTAAAAGTTGTCAAGCAGATGTATGGCATAGTCAGCGTTGTTGTTATTTTAATATGGACTTAACATAGTCATGCCTGAACTCTATCTGCCTTGATTAAGAAGAGTTGACTCTCTGGCGCTCACGTGAAATCATCTCTGAGCTTAGGCAGCATTCTCTGCACACACTGGGGTCTGAGAGCACCAGCTTAGGCAGCGGTGCTTCCCACTGGGGTCTGAGAACAGGGCCATCTCATTGGGAGCAGGAGCTGTGCTGCAACCAATTTCACAATTGTACAACTCGCCTGGCTACTTGTCAGCGTTCCCTCTATAGTAGCTGTGTCGAGCTGCTTTCTGCATCACAGCTTTGTCCCAGCACTCATTGCACTCAGTGTTCCCTCCACAACACCCATTTGTTCAATGAACATAATATTGTTTGATTTTATTTATTTGACACTTACCAATTTTTGTTGGGAACATTTAAGGTTTGAGTTGCTAAAGAGTGAAAAATACCTGAGTCCTAGTAGTAAGCCTTGTCTTACACATCAAGTACATAGTAGTTTAAAAAAGAGAGAGAGAGTGTACAACTACATTACAGAGAAACTAATCAGAGAAAACAGCTTACTAATGCATGATATGATAATTAGTAATATCCCAATAGTCTTGTAACAACTATTAACTACTAGAAAATTCAGTTAATGTATCAGAATCTGTAACTTTGTCTACCGTGAAATGGATATCCATTTGGGTTTTCGTGATGCACAATGACTGCATCTTTGGGTTTTTCTAGATTATCTGTACTGCTTTGAGCCAACTTTATCAATTGAGGAGCACAGGTAATAAAAGTCCCTTCGTCAAGCTTTCGGCATCAGGACCATTAACAATCTGGGCCACATAGTGGGCTGTCCTGTGCATTCCAAGTCTACCCACTAGACCCCAATGGAAACCCTATTGTCATGACACTCAAGTTTCTTAAGGGACTAGGGAGAGAGCTTCTTCTCTCAAGTGCTGGCCACACAGGCATGAGGACTTGAATTCAAATTCCCAGGACTGACATAAAAGCCAAGTGTGTGGTGTCATCTCTATAACCCCAGCTCTGGGGTGAAGATGAGACACAGACACAGAAGAAACACTTGTCAGTTAGCCTAGACAATGGTGAACTCCAGGTTCAGTGAGTGCCTCTGTCTCAAAAATAATAATAAGGTAGACTATAGCAGAGGGAGACATCCAATGTGACCTCGGGCATCTTTGCATTCACATATATTTCCCTCCTACCCACCTTTCAGATGATACACATGAACACATCATATGTACACGTGCGCACGTGCATGCACACACACACACACATACACCTTCAGGTATTGCCAAATACCCTTTGGTTTCTGAGAACCACTGACATGAAACAGAGGGCTTGAGGGCTAAGTACTCTTGAAGGTCACACAGTAAATAGTAAAGGACAAGAGCAAAGCAAATCTGTCTGGCTGCACAGCCTGCTTACTTATCTGCAACACTATATTGCTGAAATATAATGAAAGTTATCATTCAAGTCTTGACTGCCTAATTCACTGTACTCATACATTTTATTTTATACAAGAGTATATCTCACATTAAAGATAATTGCCTATTTTGAGATAGTTATTCATTTATTAAGGAGAAAATATAAATCTCTGATTTTGAAGTGTATTTCTCAGATATAAGTAAATTTGCCTATGTAGTTTTTCAGTGGGGAAAAAAGAGGTAATTATTTACATACTTTGCTACTTGCAGAGTTGATTTACCATATATTTTTATATTTTATTCAGGTTCTAATCTCCTAGGGCCACCTTCTCCAATGCAAGTATGTTGTAAATTTCAGGGAATCTGCACTGGCCATCAAATACATGTTGCAAGGGTGTTTACAGGTACAAAGATCTCAGTCTTGACAGAAATCACAATCAAAAGTCTGTCATTAATTCTAGTTAACAATATTATGAAACGAAAATACATCATTGACAGTATCTTCAACAAAAGCCTTGGTCAAGCTGGATGGCTGCATGTAGAAGAGTACAACTAGATCCCTACTTATCACCCTGCACAAAACTCTCCTCCACATAGATCAAAGACCTCAACAGAAGGCCAGGTGCATTAAATCTGATTAAAGAGAAAGTGGGAAATAGACTTGAACTCATTGGCACACGAAAAAGACTTTCTGGAAATAACACCAATAGCACAGGAATTAATGTCAACAACTAATAAATGGAACCTCATGAAACTGAAGAGCTTCTGTACAGCAAAGGACACCATCATTTGGACACAGCAGCAGCCTACATAATGGGAGAATTTCTTTTACCAACTATACAACCAATAGAAAGATAATATCTCAAATATATAAAAAACTAGATATAATGAAAACAAATAACCCAATTTAAAAATGGGGTAGAGGTCTAAGCAGAGAATTCTCAAGAGAAAAAATTCAAATGGCTGAGAAACACTTCTAAAGAAATGTTCAATATGTCCACAGTCATCAGGGAAATGCAAATCAAAACAACTTTGAGATATTATCTTACTCCTGTCAGAACGACTAAAATCAATAAAATAAATGATATCTCATAGTATGAGGTAAGAGAAACACTCATCTATTGCTGGTGGGAGTGCAATCTGGTACAGCCATGAAATTTTCTAAGTTCCTCAGAACTTTCACAATAGAGTGTTACTCAGCCGGGTAAAAAAATGAAATCATGAAACTTGGAGGTAAATAGAAGGAATGAGAAAAAGAGTATCCTGAGTTAACAAACCCAGAAAGACAAATATGGCGTGTATTTGCTCATGTGTGGATGTTAGCTGTTAAGTCATTGATAACCAAGCTACAATCCAAATAACCACAGAGGTTAGATATATAGTAACGGATTAGGGGAGGGGTCAGAGCTCCCTGGGAAAGAAAAATAGAATAGGTGGTTATACAGAGATGGTTGGTAGGGGAGGAATGGAACAGGAGGATCGAACAGGAAGGAAGGGGAAGAAAGAAGATGGGGGAGGGAATATTGGGAGGAACAGCTAAAATTAAGGGCCATTTGAAGTATAATATGAAACCTAATACAGCAGAAGCTTCATTTATATATATATATATAAACATTTATATATATATAAACATATACACATACATATACATGTATATATGAAGGCAATTTAAAATAACAGAAGAGACAGAACCTCAACTGGCCATTTCTTATTACCAAATGAAGCTTCCAATACCAGGAGATGGTTATATCTAATGGAGTTCTTGGCCAAAGAGGACCCGTAGGAACCCCCAAACAACCCAGGTTGTTGCTGTTGGCTCTCCACAAGCAGAGGGTAAGACCTACACAACTCACTGAACATGGAGAAGAGCTCATTCAAATCACCACAGCAGTCATACATTTTTAGCATTTAATATTGAAGGCTGGTAAAGACCAGAAAGCTAGAAGCGGGTCATTGGAGTGAGGGAAGAAGGAAAGAAGCCTTAAGTGAGTAGGGTAAGAGAGCACACACAACATGAAAGTAGAGAGGAGGAAACCTGGGAGAGGATGGAAAGGGTTAAGCAGAGAGTTAGGTGGGAGAATAACAAATGAGGAGCAGGGAGAAGGGGAAGATAAAACTAATTTTATCTTTTAAAAGTCCTATGGAAACCTACTGACATATGTCCTACGCGGCACAGCTATCTCATCCCCCCAACCATGGCCCAGGGAATATTACAGGCTAGGGTAACGCCAGAGGATGGGGAAGCAAAGATGTCTTCTGAATATGACGTAACTACTGTGCTCATGAACTCAGTGCGCCTACGTTTATCTGCATAAGACCTGCACAAGACTGAGCTCCTCAACATCTCGCCACAGATGTGTGGGGTGTTCATAAGCTCCCCACAATGGACCATTGACCATTAATGTCTAACCTTGGGCCATTCACTGCTGTCCTGGTCTTCAGTGTGTCACCATTGATAAGTTACCATCGCTCCAGCCAATAACCTCCTACCCACACTGAGGCAAGAAACTCGAATTAGACTCACACACAAAAAGACAGGAAGGTAGAAGATGGCTTGCTGAGGGTAGCTCCAGTGGAAGAGAGAGGAGGAGAGAAGGGAAGGAGGGCTGAGATGACTGAGAGTCATTATTATGATGTGTGCAACTGTCAAACAATAAGAAATGCATTTTTAATTTTTTATTTATTTAATCACTTCACAGCCTGATTCCAGCCCCCTCTTTCCTCTCCTCCAAGTCCCACCTTCATGGTACCTCTCCAAAAAAGATATCTTAGTTCTTCTTCCATTTCTAACCTTGGGCCATTCACTGAAATTTACAAACCTCCATTTTGTATTCTGTAAGCAAGCAAATACACAAAAATCTCCAATTACTTTGGGCAAACAAAGAAAACAAAATATTCAAGATTGATGGATGAAGAACAATACTTAGGATAAACACTAGATGGGGGGTCACAAACCAGAACATAATGATGGCTCTTACAGGTTATTAGGGTCCCAGATACTAAGATAGTAGAGTATATTTTTTAATATAGGTATCAAAATTTTGATGAGGATTTGACTATTATTTTAATGATAATGATGATGGGGAATTGACACCAGAGAGATTTAAAAATTCACCTATGAAGTGAGGAAATATGGATCTTAATCTAGATTGTATAATTCTAAAGCAATGCTTTAAACTCGGCACTGCTCCTTGGATAACTCATTTTGCTGTCAGGGTTCTTAACTAGTCACTCTTCTGGAATTTTTTCTTCTTTGAGAACAAACATACTTCTCTGTGGTTGCTGATAAAATTCAATTCCTGGCTCCGTGGGCAGCCCTTCACTCCATTTCCGTTCCTGCTGGCATCTGTAAATTAGCCTCTCATAATTATCTGTGTAGAAAGCAGCAGGCAGTATACAGAACAATGTAACTGTTGGTCAGACTCCGGTGCAGGAATTTAGCATTCCTGAGTCATAAATCAACCGACTGTGGCCCAACCTAAGGCTGTGTTTGCTCAAGCCTGAAAACTAGGTTGAACATGCCTAGCTATCATTAAATACACTCCCTATACCTCAAACAGCAAAAGCTTCATCTACAGGAAAGACGAGGTTGCTCACATCTTGCCCTCAGAGATAATCAATTCCCATCTGACCAGGTGGTGAGTACAGTTTTGGGGCATCTGTCATTCCTTGAGGATGTCTTGTCTCAGAATAATTTTAAGTGATTCATAAGTCAAGATTTAAATATGAGGTCAGGAAACTAGCTTCCTAATGGGCTTCAATCTTCACAGTGACTCTCCACTGCGTTCATGCACTGAAAAACAACTCAGACAAGGTTCTGTTTCTGTCGTATTGCTGTATTGCATCCTCAAACCCAGGGCAAATGGGAGACATTAAACTAAAATGAGCCAAGAATCATAGGCAGGGGTTCTGTGAAACGTAAATCCTAAAGTGTGCATGATATGGCCCTCCACATAAAAAGTTACTGACCACCAGCTTAGCACATAGTGAATTGGAAATCATGATGTATTTAATGCCTGGAAGATTCTAATAAGATGACACCTTATAATGAGAAAGCCAGAAACACCCAGATCACAGTATTCATTTTATCTCATTGAAGATGCTGAATCCTAGAAATCTAGGACCCAGGGGTTAGATGGGCCCAAAGGGAGAAAAGAAAGTAGAACTCTTCTAAATAGCTGCCATTCTATTAGCAGATGGTAAAACAGGCTTATTGCCATAGAGCACAAAGCTCCAAGTGCCAGCAATGAAATGGCTCAGCACTCCTGGAAGATGAGGAGAAAAGAGAAAGGACAGGTGGCCGTCACTGTAAAAACTGTATGACATTGAAGACACACTTCATTCATCTCCCCACTGTTCCCAGGGCCACTGCCTTGGTTTGATTTGATTTGATTTGATTTGATTTGATTTGATTTGATTTTTGCTGCTGTGATAAGATGTTTCAACAAAAAACTGCTTACAGGGGAAGGGGTTTGTTTTAGCTCACAATTCCAGTTTATAGTCCATCACTTATGGGAAGTCACAGTAGGTGGATCTTGAGACAGCTGCTTACATTACATTTTTGATCAGGAGCATAAAGAAATGACTGTATGCTTACCACTCAGCTAGCTTTCTCTCCTCTTACAACAATCCGCAGCACCAAACCACAGAGCAGAGACCTCAACATTCTTTCTGGACCTTCCCACACCAATTAAGGCAATGCAGTCACACCCCACAGACTAACCTGATCTAGACAATGGCTCATTGAGGCTTCCTTCCCAGGTGTCTTAGTTAAGGTTCTATTGCTGTGAAGAGACACCATGACCATGGTAACTCCTATTAAGGAAAACATTTAATTGGGACTGGCTTACGATTTCAACATAGTGGAAAGCATGGCAGCATGCAAACAGACATGGTGCTAGAGAAGGAGCTGAGAGTTGATACATCTTGATGTCTTGATCCGAAGAAAGCAGAAAGGAGACTGTGAGAATGTGAGCCACGCTGGGTGTAGCTTGAGCATCTGAAACCTCAAGGCCCACCCCCACAGTGACACACTTCCTCCAACAAGGCCACACCTCCTTATAGAGCCACTCCCTATGGGCCAAACATTCAAATACATGAATCTATGGGAGCCATACCTATTCCAACACCAAACCAGGTGATTTTGGATTGTGTCTAGGTAACAATTAAACTAGCAATCACATCTGGTCATGAGAGTCTCTTTAAAGAGTATAGAAAACAGGAGACCATATACATCAAACCTCCTCTGAGGCCTAAAATCAAATGTTAAAAGTAGTAAACAGAAAAGATAACCCTTTGGTCTCAGCATGAATAAAAAAACAGACTTAAATGAAATAAAACTTAAGTGGGTCCTCTTCTGGAAGCAAAGATAGTTACATTACAATTTTCTGCTGAGGATCCTTTAGGTATACTTCACATTACGACTGTCTCTTATATTCCCAAACAATCTTGGTGTTATTATTACATTGACAGATAATTAAAGAAAAAACAGAATTAACATTTTTATTTCAAAATAATACTCCCAAAATTCCCAAATTTAAATATTGACCTAAACATGAGATGGCATTCCACATATTGTGAAATGAGTGAGCTAAAATGAGTCACTGCAGCAATGAACATCACCAACAACCCACATTTTCATCTCCAAATAGCTTCAGAGTTCTCTGTTATCTTCAATATGATGCAACATTGAACAAGCAATTGGAAGAGTGGTACACCAAGGAGAGCCACCTACTAGGACCAGTGTCAAATAAATAAGTAAATAATAATTTAAGGTCTAGAAAAATGTTAGTACTCCAAAGCCATAAAAGGTGTAATGTCAGAACATGGTCCAGGAATGGAATCTTACTGAGAATTATGGATTCTTGTGAGAACACTCCAAGAAAAAACAAGATAAAAGTTTTATGACTTCAGCTTCTTCAAAACCCAGAACTGTTCTTGAAATGTGTTTTCATGCTCCTCCCAGGTGTAGCAAATAATAGTTTACTTCACATTACTCATTTTTGCTGGCTGATATTATTCTACTACATGTTTACCTATCCTTTACATGCCTCTATGGAAAAACACATTTTTGCCACACGTGGCTTGTGATTGTTATACAGCTTGAACTCATGGGAGCTTCATTCATGTGACCTTTCTCAAGCCTCAATATAAAATTGTCAGAGGCTTTGAATCTGCCAGTTGGCTATTGCGTGAGACTTTAGTTCACCTCATTTATGGGCTCCGTTCTCTGAGGTCCCACCACCTCTAGAGCAGTGACAGAGTCAGTGATATGGTTGTGTGCACTCTATTGAGTGTATCATGACTGTGAGGGCGCCAGTATTCTAACTAGTTGCATGCTGTGTGCCTGTCACGGGAAGAAGTAGGATGGGATGAGTGAGCAGAAAGTCTAGACAGCCAGCTGTTCAGCTACTCAACCTGGGATTTGCAGGGTGCTCTGTAGATATGACCAAGGTATCAAAGGGTTTACCAGTAGTCTGTAATACCTCTTGGAAGAAAACCAAATACATATGTGTTAGCTCCTTAGAGGAATTTAACCATAAGGACAGAGTGAAGGCAGGGCTTATCTCCACATAGTATCATGTTCCCATAGAGTAGATTTGAAGGGATTGAGCAAATTTGACAGACAAGTAAAGAAAATATAAAAAAGGGAGTGCTGGGAAAAAGTAAAGCAAGACCAAAAGAGAGGGGGGGGGGAGAGAGAGAGAGAGAGATTTTCCTTCAGAAAAGTTGTAGGAAGGGCAAGTATTTGGAAGTCATCTACTACAGGATTCTGGGTGCAACTTCAGTAATTTTTGGACTCTTGAGTTTAAGTTTTTGAATTCTACCATCAAACAAGAAACATGACTACCCTCTGAAAAGGACAGATCTTAAAAAGAGATTTTAAAGTGTCATGAAAACAGTAAAAAAAATGGTATGAAGTTTTGAAATGAAAGTGAAAAAAGATACTCAAATGTAGGCGATGGATATGTCGAGCCGTGGTAGTCCACTCAGAATTCAGACATCTTGTCTACTCATTAATTTTCCATGATTGTTGTTATTTTCCTGTCTTTAGAGGAAAATATGTGTGCATTTTGCAGTATATACCAATTACTGTCATGGCACACATACATATCCTGTTTAAGTAAACACTTTCAAACAATTTCCAAATTGGATGCACCAATTACATTCCCATTAGCATTGTACAACAGTTCTGTTATCCCTATCCTTGACAACACTTGACCTAAATGGACTTTTTCAATTTAGCAATTCTAATATGTGTGTTAGTATCATTTGACATTTCAATCTTGATTTCTCTCTGATGGCAACTGCTATGGCTTGAATTTGGTGAATGGCTACAAATACCCATGTTTTAAAGGCATCCAGTTCAATTTATACTTTGTTCTCAGGACAGGACCTTAGCACAGATAATGGGCCCACCCACACTTACAGTTCATTTACCCTGTCTCAATGTAATCATGGGAGTCTATCAAAAGTATCCCCAGAAGCTAATCTAATAGGAAATTCTGCACAGGTGTGCCTGGATGCTTGTCTTCCAGGTGATTCTAGATCATATCAAGTTATCACATGTAATCCTGGATTTCCTCTACTTGCATTTATCATTCCAGGTATTTTAGCAGCTCCATCCTCTGAAACACATTCACAGCATGTCAAGTCTCCATCAGCATCAGTCACACTGTGATTATACTATATCTTTCTTTATTATCTTAGTGGCAACTTTACTAAGTACATAAGAAATGTAAGTTTGGGTCCTTGCATCACAGCGCATTACTATTAGTAAGTAGAGAAGTGTGTGTTGAAATCATTTTCTTCCATATTAGAGCACTCTTTCTTGTTTTTAAATTTCCCCTCTCACATTATGAAAATCTTCCACATTTTTCTACAAACATAGTTTTCCCTTGATTATCAAGCTCTATAAGTTATCTGGAGCCTATCTTTCTATCTCATATTAAATGACAACCAAAATCTACTTTTCTATATTTCTAACTGAACCAACACTATTTACTGTCTAAAAGGAACCTTTGACCAGCAAAATAGCCATCAATCAAAAAGCCACATATATGTGGGCTTTAATGGATATATTTATGATATTGAATCTTCTACACTGGTTCTAACCCAAGGCTACAAGAACCTAGAACACACTAATCCAATCCTCAGATCAAAGAGAGAGTTTAGGGACAGCAGATGCCAAGTGGAGTTATGATCTAAGTCTGTCATATGCTCAGCCTATTGGGATGCTGAACCTGTTCTAGCAATACATTATGGTTTCTATGTATATGACTGGAATACACGGGGATCTACCACATCCCTCCTTTCTCTGTCCTGGAAATCTAGCTAGGGTAGTGAGGGAATGAAGAAAGGAGAGAAAAAACAGACATTGACACAGAAAACCTGGGTTCAAGTGGGCCACCCACACTCTAATAGAGTAGCACACAGTGACCCAGAACTTCATCACATTTATTGTGTACAGCATTACACTGGAGGAGTCCTAACAGATGTTCAGTCTTTGAGCAGTCTCAGATTGTAGCCATCAGGAGGAGGAAGCTGAAGCTGCTAGTTATAGCACATACTGCCAACAACTGACACTCTGCCAAGAGGAAGGCAGGCTTTGTGATCCTCCGAACCTGACGTCAGTGGAGGGCTTTCTCTAGTTTCCATGAGCCATGCTCACGTCAACAATACACATTCACTGAGGGCTTCATCTGCTCTATATACATTCACTCAAGGATTTCTCAGCTCCCCCACAGTCATCCACAATGGCTTCTTGATCGATTTGATAAATGTTAGTATGAAAAATGAGAGCTACCTTGAAGCTCCTGGTCTCCCTCTTCTTACCAAAACGTTAAACTAAAAATTAGTGTCTTGCTTGGAGTTTCTATTGCTGTGATGAAACCCCATGATCAAAAAGTAAATTGGAAAGGCTTACACTTCCACATTATCATCCATTGTTGAAGGAAGCCAGGACAGGAACTCAAACATGGCAGGAACCTGGAGGTAGGAACTGATGCAGAGGCCATGGAGGGGTGCTGCTCACTGGCTTACTCCTAACGAGTTGCTCAGCCTGCTTCCTTATAGAATCCAGGATCACCAGCCCAGGGATGGCACCGCCTAAAATGGGCTGGGCCTTCCCGCATTGATCACTAATTAAGAAAACGCCCTGCAGCCTGAACTTATAGAAGCATTTTTCTCAGCTGAAGTTCCCACCTCTCAGATGACTTCTAGCTTGCGTCAAGTTGACATAAAACTTGTAGTATCATGTCTTTACCTAAAAGTATGGACTTAATACTACCATTAACAACTTGAAAGATACAGGACTGGACTGGGGGTTCCTGTCATACAGCCATTTGAACCACTTGATGTATGCCAGAGGACCACTGGAGCATTGAGATAGCATTAAATCACTGATAACTCAATCAGGTGATGACTTTAATTGGAGAGGCTATTGCAGATGTGGCTCTTTATTGAAATCAAATCACAGTTTAAAAGCAGCAAAGTTCTTATCACTAGAGGAGGACACTGTTCTGGGAAAAAAAAATTTTTTCCCCAAGACTAAAGATATCTCAAACGATTCTTTGCATTTGGCAGGGTCAGAAGTAAGACTCTTCAAAATTTTGCTGCAATGACATTTCACATCCCTAAACTCAATTGTTTCCGCCCATCCACTTCATATCTTGATAGGCAGCAACAGTGACATCATGCTAACTGGGCCTCCCAGGCAGAAATTGCACAGCAGTTACCCAGATGCATTCAAGTCAAGAAAACACAGACTAGTTCAGTAAGGTGTCTGGGGCCACTGGCCTGTGATGAACTAGACTATCCTTCAATGTGATAAGTCAATGCACAGCATGTTACCAGCTTGGGTAAAATTTTGTGGGCCCCTTACCCTTTTATGAAAAGCATATACTATATTTGGGCAATTTGCGGTGAATTTATGGATGATTTTAATGTCACAAATTATACCTACCTGATGATTCCTACTTAGAAGGAATCCTCAGCTGATAAAGTATCCTGAGTGCGGTGATTAAAGAGGGGAGACCCAAGCTGACTGTGCATGGCTTCTTCTGGTAGCAGCACAAATACAAAAGTGCCTGGCAGAAGGCAGATGTTCTCACCCTTTTATTGCTTGGCCTTCCCTCTTGCTACTGAGTTGATTTGTCCTGTTGATGATGTTGATGATGATGATGATGATGATGATGATGATGAATTCACTGGCAACAGAATCACCATTTCCAAGCTTTCATTATGAAGCAGGGACTAGTAGCTCCCCAAGAAATTACTGGGCTGCTAGCACCAAATTGAGACTACTGAGTCACTCCAACTTGTGGATTGAGTAGGTTCTCACCGCCCATTGAGAGACAGATATTGTGGGAATACTATGAGAATTGGGGAACCAGCCTCAAGAACCAAGTAACTGCCAGGTTCTTAGCCTCATAGGTGTGATTCAACTCTTATTATTGTAAAGCTAACTTAATAAGTGTGTGTGTGTGTGTATGTTACATTCATTCCCTTGTAGAGAAGTCCAATCAGGGGGAAGTGATCAAAAAACAGGCAACATAGTCTGTGTCAGAAAGATCCTCCACACCCCTAACTAGTGGGCCTACATGAAGCCTAAGATGTCCATCAGACTTATCTTCTTGGTGTCTGTGTATTGTAGTATGTCTATCCTGTACTGTATGAGCAAAATTTGCTTATAATTGAGTACACACCATGTGTGTCTTTCTGTATCTGTGTCACCTCACTCAGGAGGATCTTTTCTAGTTCCGTCCATTTCCCATGAAAATTTTGTGATTTCCTTGTTTTTAATTGCTGAGTAGTATTCCATTGTGTAAATGTACCATAGTTTCTTTATCCATTCTTTGGTTGAGAGACATCTATGTTGTTTCCAGTTTCTGGCTACTACGGATAAAGTTGCTATGAACATGGTTGAGCAAATGTCCTTGTTGTATGGTGGAGCATCTTTCAGATGTTTGCGCAGGAGTGGTATAGCTGTGACTTGAGGTATGTCTATTCCCAGTTTTCTAAGAAAGCAACAGATTGATTTCGAAAGTGGTTGTACAAGTTTACAACCCACCAGCAATGGAGGAGGGTTCCCCTTTCTCCACATCCTCGCCAGCATGTATTGTCACTTGAGTTTTTAATCTTAGCCATTCTGAAAGGTGTAAGATCAGAGTCATTTTGATTTCCATTTCTCTGGTGACTAAGGACATTAAGCATTTCTTTAAGTGTTTCTCCACCATTCAAGATACCTCTGTTGAGAAGTCTCTGTTTAGCTCTGTATTCCATTTTTTAATTGGATAATTTGGTTTGTTGGTGTTTAATTTCTTGAGTTCTTTCTATGCTCTGGATAGAATCTGGATCTGTTGTCAGATCCAGGGTTGATGAAGATCTTTTCCCAATCTGTAGGCTGTCATTCACAAAACTCAACTCCAAGTGAATCAAAGACCTCAACATAAAACTAGATACACTAAATCTGCTGGAGGAGAAAGTTGGTAAGAGCCTTGAACTTATTGACACAGGAGACAAGTTCATGAACAGAACAACAACAGCTCAGGCTCTAAGATCTACAGTTAATAAATGGGACCTCATGAAACTGAAAAGCTTCTGTAAAGCAAAGGACACTGTCAGTAGAAAGAAACAGCAGTTTCTCTTTTAAACTTGCTTTGAGAACTTCATACTTGTGTTAAGATCATTTCCACCATTCCTTCTTCCTCTCCAGCTCCTCCCACTCTCCCTCAACCAATCTTGAACTCATGACCTCTTCTTTATTATTGTTACATATGTATGTATCCAACCAACTGAATCCAACTAGCACTGCCTATATGTACATATGTTTAAGGCTAAACAATTAGAATTATATAAACTATCAGGAGGCTTGTCCCTAGAGAAAATTGAATCTCAGAAGCCAGTGGTTGCCTACATCTCATCTAAGGTAAGGCTTTGTGAAGATTCTACCACCATTCACACTGGCAAGTTGGCTCATGTTGTCATCATGCTAGTCTTGTTTAGGCAACCATATTGTTGAGACTTCATAGTTATAGCTTTCTTACATCATGTTTAGAAGACACTCGGGAAGGAGGTTTCCTGGTCCTCTGGTTGTTACTACCTTTCTGCTACCCTCCTCCACAATGTTCTTGAAGCCTTAGATATTGGGGTAATGTTGTAGATGTACCAGTTGGGCTGGGCATCTGTTGGTCACTTGTTCTCTGCCTCCTGACAAGTCATGGATCTATCTGCTGCAAAAAATAAAAATAAAAATAAAAATAAAGAAGTTTCTTTGGGGCTGGAGAGATGACTCAGAGGTTAAGAGCACTGGCTGTTCTTCCAGAGGTCATGAGTTCAATTCCCAGCAATCACATGGTGGCTCACAACCCTCTAAAATGAAACCTGATTCCCACTTCTGGCATGCAGGTATACATGCAAACACACATTGTATACATAATAAATAAATCTTTAAAAAAATAAGCTTCTTTAATTATGGGATAGAGTAACATTTTTGTGGGCATAAAGATAAATATTTAGAATATAGTTGGAAAGTATATTAATTTAGGAAAATGCAGAAGTATGTTCTAGTTTAGGATCTATGACCACTCCTATGACAGGTTCTTAGCTGAGTTTACAGTACCTGACATGAGTTGCCTCCTATTGAGTGGACTTTAAATCCAATTGGGCAACTGTTGGTTCTTCCCAACATATTAGTGCCACTATTGTACTGTTGGAGATACTCTGCTAGGGTGGTCTCATGGTTTTCAGGCTTCCAGCTGGGTTGGACAACTGATTGCTCTTCTCCCTTAGTAGTCTGCATAGCATCTTCCCATACTGACAACTAGCCCTCAGGTAGGAGGCTGCCAATACCAGTTTGAGTCCTGCAAGTCTTGTATTAAAGGTGAGTGGTGTCCTCAACAATAAAGTCTTAGCATCCATGGCAGCCAAGAGTAATGGCAATAGCCGGCACATTGGAGAGGGTCTCTGAGGATTTCCTAGCCAGCAACTCATAGGAAGGTAGCAACCACTTTGACTAAAGGACATCTATAAAGCATTCCACCTAACAACCCCACAACATATTCTTTTGAGGGGCACATAGAACATTCACCACAATAGACATCATAAACAAATGGGGGCATAAAAGAAGTTCCATAATTTCTGAAAAGCTTTTCAAAACCTGAAAACCCTGAAAGCTCTCTAATTGTGATGTTCATATCATGCACACAAAACAATAAATGTGAGTACAAAAATGCTTGCACAAAAATGTTCATAGTAGCTTTATATAGAATAACCAGTAACTGGAAACAGTCCAAATATCTGTGAGCAGGTGATTCAACAAACAAATGCTGCTGTATCCATATAATGAAATACTACTCAGAAACACAAAAGAATAAGCTGTTGTTAGGCATAACTACCTAGATGAACTAAAAGATACTAATCCTAAACAAAAGGACACACAGAAGAATGCATGATAGAAATTTCAAAATACATGCAAGTGTAAATAAAGAAAAGAACTGGGGAGTGAGGAGATGGCTCTGTGACTAACACACTTGCAATTCAAGCATAAGGACATGTGTTTGATCCCTAGAGCCCACACAAAAGATCCAAAAGCCAGTGCATCTGCATGAGCTCTGCAGTTCCAGCACTGGAGAGGTAAAGGGAGGGTAGAGACAGGCATATCCCCTGGTCTTGATGGCCAGGGTCACCAATACAGCACAAATAGTGAGGTCCAAGTTCAGTCTGAGAGGGGTACTCTATCTCAGAAACTAGACAGAGCAGGCTGGAGAGGTGGCTCAGCCATTAAGACCACTTGCTGCTCTTCCGCAGGACCTGGGTACAGCTCTCAGAACTACAACCCCTGGAAAAGCTATCTGTACTCCCACCTCCAGGGAATCCAATGCCCTCTTTGATCTGTAGACACACCTACATACATGTGGCATACATTCAAACAGACACGCACACATAAATTAATTAATAACTAATTAATTAAAATCTTTTTAATGAGATAGAGAGCAATAGAAGAGATCCATAAATGCGTGTGACACATTTGCACATGGACCCACATGCTCAAACAGACGCATAAAATTTTAAAAGTGACCAATAATCTATGCTAATGGGAGTCAGGGCAAGGGCTGCCTAGAGCTGGGAAGGCTTATGGACTGACTACTGATGAGCTCCTTAAAGCTGGATAGACAGGTGAAAATCTTCTCTATCCTGGTTACTTTGGAAAGCATAGACATGGACAAATTTGTCAGAATTTACCACCTGACTCTCGACTTCCCAGTCTTCCAGTCACCATCACTCTCCCCTCAACTTCTGTGGAAGCAGGTAGTATTTATCATTCTGTGCCTGGCTTATCCTTTCTCTACATAATGACCTTCTCCAGTTCCAACCATTTTGCCACATCAGTCTTATTTTTATGACATATCTCAATAAAGTTGATTTATTTAAAAATCAAAATATAGGGTGGAAGAAATAAATAAGCACACAATAAAATAGAACACATTTTTTCACATTTAGAAATATAATGAGAAAGTTAAACATTAGCTAAGGACATGAAAAAAATAACATCCAGAAAAAAATGCTCAAAAATTACAGCAAGTGTGATATAATCAAAAATAAATAAAAACAGGAGATAAAAGTTCACTTATCAAGTTAACAGAATAAATTATTTAAAACACTAAATTTTTATGATGAAAGCTTTTTATTGTTCACAAGTACAAAAAAATGTTTAAATTTGTCCAAGTAATACAATATTATGAATTGTTTTTAAAGTAGAGGTTTTGATCAAATGTAATCTAGAGTTAAAAAAAGAAATATAAGTATGCCTACAACTATAATATATCCATTTACCTTCATTTAAACAGTTAAAAATGGATATGACTAATTGCAAATAATAATGAGCCTTGTGTATTGCAAATTGTAACATCATGCAGCTACTAAATATGTGTATGAGAATTGTTATAACAAGTTTTATGCCTTATTCAAACTGCAAAAAAGTTTGGGTTTTTTGCAAAAAAAGTTAAACTGTGCAAAAACACCACATTTTTTTTCTTACCTATTCTTCAGTTGATGGGCATCTAGGTTGATTCCTTCTCTTTACTATTATGATTAATGCAAGTTGAGGCAAGAACCTTTCTTTTCTCACTCATCCCCAAGATAGTATATTGATATTAATATCACAGTATTAAACAAAATTTAACTGTCAACTTTTAAATCCTACAGCCTTTGTAAACCCAAACACCTTAAAGGTTTAATCTCTTAAAAATATCCAATCTCTTTTGAAGTTCAGACTCTTAAAATATCCAAAATCTCTCTAAAATCCCAGAGTGTCCCTAAAACTCTAAAACCAAAGTCTATTTGAAAAGTCCAAAGAAGCCTATCATCTGTGGGCTCCTGTAAAATCAAATAGAAGTAACATTTTCTTTTGCCCCTGACGTAATAAGCAGGGTAGAGTCCCAATCATTTCAAAGCAAAACCAAGGCCCCTCAGTGTAGAGAGAGTCAAGTGCTTGACCTCTGAGGCTCACTCATGACCCCCTGGCCTCCACAGGCCTGAGCAATGGCTCTTCCCCAGCCCTGCCATCCGAGGCACACATAGCTTATCACCTAGGCTCAGGGCAGCTCTACTCTATCGCTGCTGCTGTCCTTGATGGCCATCCCATCAGAATCTCCAAACTGCTGGGCTCTCTTGCACCAATAACCTCTCTTGGGCTCTCTTCGTAAATGCTGGCCCTACCACATCTCTCCATGACTCCTTCAATCCTGAGTCTTCTACTACAACTGAAGCTGAATCTTCACCTATGTCCTCCCCTGACCCTTCACAGTGCCAAGCCTCAGCTTCTCTCCTGTCTTCAAAACTGGTACCACTTGGTACTGCCAGCACTAGGTATAGTCTTGTCCCCCTCTGGATCACAGCCTCCATGCGCTGACCCTGAGGAAACAGAAGATGCCACCTCAATGACAGTAGTCTCATCTTCATCATCACTAATTTCTCAGCTCTGGGAAAGCAGCACTGATTGTCCCAGCAAAGCAAAATTCCACTTTAATGGTGTTGCTCTCTTAATAATCACAGCCAATTCTTCAGCTCCAGCTGCCCAGAACCACAGATTGTTAATTTAAAATATCACATAAATGAACCCGATAGAGTCTTTGTTTCCCTCTGAAGATTCACAGCCCAGTCTCAATCGTCTGCTCCACACTCAGCATTATCTTCTAAGTTCCCTCAAAACATCCCAACAAGCTTTCAACACTCAATAGCTATTCCAGCTTAAAATTTCAAAGACCTTCTACAATCCTCCCCAAAATATGATCAGCTCTGTCATAGTAATATCTCACAACATGGTACCAATTTCTGCATTAGGATTTCTATTGCTATTATAGAACAACTTGACCAAAAGCAACTTAGGGAGAAAAGAGTTTATTTCTTCTTATAACTTGCAATCCATTATCCAGGAAGTTGAGGCAAGAACTCTATGCAGGAACTGAAGAAGAAGGCATGGAGGGATGCTGCTTATAGTCTTGCCACCCATGGCTTGCTCAGCCTGCTTTCTTATAGTGCCCAGGACCACCAGCCAAGGGGTAACACCACCCACAATGAAATGGACTCCCACATCAATCATTAATTAAGAAAAATGCCCTGCAGAGTTGCTTGCAAGCCAATCTTCTTATGGAGGTATTTCCTTAATTGAGAGTTGTCCCTAAATAACTTAAGCCTGTGTCAAGTTGACATAAACTACCCAGCACACTGACTCTTCCTGGAATTAATGCCTCTTGTTTCTTTTCTAACCAGAAATTCTCAGAAGCTCCAATAGGTTCTCGGATTCTCTTCAAAAGTATGTTTACATCAAACACATCAGATAATCTATGCTCTTAAGACAGACCATGTGCATTCCAAATGCTCTAGAATTCAGAGAAGAGCCTCCTGAGCCCTGAGAGGGACATGGGGGATTCTGGCTTATTTTCAGCCTCATGTCTTAATATCCTCCCTTCAAGGAGCCTGCTGCTGTCAAATTCTGGACAGGTCTACATGGCCATTAGCAGTATCTTGTCACAATCTTCCTCTGCTATGCTTCCAGCTTCTAAATTGCATTGATACCTGTTGGATGTTGTCTATTGTCTATGCTCCTGGTCTCTGAAATCTTACTCTTTATCCTTTCGTTTTACAATCAACTTAGTAGAGCCTGGAAAGAGCCGAAAGACACCATTTAATATCATTCCTAAAAAAAGAAACTCAGAATTGTTATTGAAAATGTGTTTAATTGCTGCCATTTGGGTACTTCCCTGACCTTTGAGTGCTTTTGGTCTGTTCTACCTTTACTTCTTTCCTGTGTTTCTCATGGGTGCATTTCTCTTTCTCTTCAGTGTGTAGGATGCTTCAGGTATCTTCTGCAATGATGGCTTAAGAGTCAGGAATCCCTTTAGTTTATGTTTAGCAGGGGAACTTTATATTTTGCTTATGGAGGATAGCTTTTCTATGAACAGTAGTATGTGTTGGCAGCCATTATCTTTCAGCACTTGGAATGAATTGTCCCATGCCTTCCTGAATTTGGGAGTTTCTGTTGGGGAATCTGCTGTGATTATGATGAGTTTGCCTTTGGTAAAGTTCAATATTTTGTTGCTCTGTATGATTTTCATTTAAACTGTAATATGATGTGAAGTTCTTCTTTGGTCTTGTCTGTTAACATTCTAAGTGCCTCCCTATCTAAACAGACAGCCCTTTTCCCAGATGTGGGCCATCTTGCTTTATTTATTTTCTACACCATTAGCCTGGACCTATTCTCCCTCTTCTATGTCCATGACTTGTAGATCCTGTCCTGCAATCATAATGCCCCATGAGTTTCAGATGTTATGGTCAGGCATTTTTATCTTGTGTTTGCCATTGTCTGAACACTCTAGTTCATCTGCTTTGTCCTCATGCCCTGAAACTGTTTCTACCACTTCATCCTTACTATCGGTGAGGCTTCCCATGGATTTTTTTTTATTTTGTTAGCTTTTTAGATAGAAAATTCAATTTGATCTTTTTTCAGTATTTATTTTTCAGTATTTATCTCTTTATTAAATTCTTCTTTCACATTCTGTATTGACTTCTTTGAGTCAGATGTCTGTGTTCTCTTTTAATTCTGTGTTTGCATGTTTGATTTTGTTGATTATGTTTTTACATTGAGACATGTACACCTTAGGTTAGGTCCTTGGTTAGATTTTTTTTCAGTTACATCTATTATATTGGTAGAAGTTTTGCAATAGTTAAGTAAGACTAAGTTACAGTAAAATTGAGATACTATTTCTTCCCACTACACTAGGTGTTTAGTAGATTAATAACTGGCCCACATGCTCAGAGCACTTGTTCATATCTGCAGTCCTATTTAAAAGGTAGAATACAAACTACAGAAGCAACTACAACCAGTAGATATAGCTGTTATGAAATACAGTAATCACCAATTAAAACAATCACTCCAGACTTATGCTATAACTTGATAGTTGAACACTTGCCTAGCATGTGCTAGACCCTAAGTTCAATTGTAGTACCACGGTTATCAACCCTTCAACTCCAATAATTTGGCTCATAAAAGAGCAAGAATAGTATTGTATATATGAAGCTAGTTGTTACTAAAGTGGAGATAATTAATGAAATAAGGAAATTAGCAAAGCAATACTAGCAATTGGTGTAAGAGCCACAGAGAATAATAGAAGAACCATAGAGAATAATAGATAATAATAATAAAAATAAAATAAGAAATAAGCAAAGCAATACTATTGGTATAATAGTATAATTGGTATAAGAGCCACAGAGAATAATAGAGAATAATATAAACAGAAGAGGAACTAAGATGAAGAGATAAGGCATCTCCAGATTAAGAGAAAATAGTGAAGAAATATGACAGCAATCTAGAATAATCCCAGCACTTAGGGAGAGCCCCACCACAACGACAATTTGTGTTCTTTGGGGAAACCTATCACAAGAGTGGGAAGAAAAGGGAGAAAGGGAACAGGGTAGGATGAAGCCAGTCCACTGAACTGAAATTAGATATTAAACAAGAGAAGTAGGAAGGGAAGAAAAGGGGGGGAGGGCAAGGATGATGTCTGTGTGTGCTCCCACCTGGTCATGGGTAGTGGGCTTATCTCTGTGTAGCACTCTGGTCCAGATGTGCGGCTCATAGTGACACTGTGCAGATGGGTCTCAAAGTTTGTCTATAGGCCACGTCTCAGAGTGTAATTCCATGTTACTTGTTCTGCGTTCCCAGAGTGAGCCATAAAGAGAGGGACCTCTTACGGTAATGCTTTGCCTATTGCCTTTTAAACCAAACCCAGTAAGCACATGCGCTATTAATTATTTCTGACAGTCTCTGAAGCTCTAGCCCACCTGGATGCCGTTCAAGGAGTTGCTGCTTGTAACAACAGTTGCACCCGTTTAATTTCTCACAGCTGAGCAGTGGCAGCTGGCTGTCAGCCATCACGAACCATGGCTCAGGAACATCTCGTACCATCAACCCTGACCTACAAACCATCCTACAGGTGCCTAAGAAGATCAAGGGATCCTCAGAGGATTCTGAGAGGATTCAGTCTGAAGACAAATTAAGGCAAATTGTCCCAAATTGAGGTAAGCATTCCAGTCCTAATTGCCCCTGCACTGATCTGCATGCATGCACTTAACATATACAATTCACACACACACTCACATATACACACACTTATATACATGCACACATGCATATGCACACACTCTTTTCTCACACATACACACATGCTCACATACACACATGCGCATGTGCATGTATGCACACTCACACACATCCTCACACATACACACACACAAGCATACACATACACACACACAAGCACTCACATGCACACACACACGTAACAGCAAAACTAGTACTATTGGTGAAGCAGCTTTATTCAGCCCACAAGTCTGAAAAAAACAAAAGGACTGTGAACTGTGAAAAGTTGCACTCCTGACAAGCAGAGATAAAGTTGTTTGTCAGTGTTGTATCTCTGCAGTAAATGCCTGTGACAAAGCAACTTAGAGAGGAGAGGTTTGCTGTGACTCATGATTTTAGAAGTTTCGTCCTGCTGTCTCTTGGCCCTACAGTTTAGGCCTTTGGAGGCACCGTATACAAAGCCCCAGAATTCAGGCCAGTTCCTAGGAGATTTAGAGGATTAGGTCATTCAGCATCACTGCACCCCAGGACCCAGGTCAGCTGAGGTTGATCACCAGTGGCCAGTAGTTTAATTAGTTATACACACACCGGAGCCTCCATTGAGAACAAATGACCAATCTGGAGACCTTCAGGCTTGGTGAGATTGTCTGCAGGCCTTGGGAACTGTGCACCCCAAATGCCTGGAGACCAAGGCTCCTGGCTGAACACTCATCTAGCTGCTCATTTGTATCCTTTTAAATTCGTAATGAATTGCCAATGTGAGGAGCATATTCTCTGAAGTTTTGTGGGCTGCTCTAGGAAGTGACTGCAGACAGGACAGATACACACTGTCTTAGTTGGGGTTACCACTGCTGTGCTAAAACGCCATGGCCAAAAGCAATGCGGGGAGGAGAGGCTTTATTTCAGCTTATAGCTTGTGTAGTCCATCAGCCAGGCAAGTCAAGGAAGGGACTCGAGGCAGGAACCTGGAGGCAGGAACCGATGCAGAGGCCATGGAGGAGTGCTACTTAGCAGCTTTCTTCTGATGGCCTGCGCAGTCTGCTTTCTTATTCACCCCCAGGACCACCACTGCTCGGGGGTCACTACCACAAGGGGCTGTGCCCTCCTACATCAATGACTAAGTAAGAAAATGCACTACAGACTTGCCTACAGGCCAATCTCATGGAGGCATTTTCTCAATTAAAATGAGAATCCATTTTCTCAGGTAATTCTAACTTGGATCAAGTAGATTTAAAGCAACCACAAAACAAGATACACGTGAACCTCCAATTTATCTACTTAGGAATTCTTGAGGCTCAGACTTGTAACTGACATCCGAAATACGGGCAGCCTATGAGGTAGGGAATCCCATGCCCTGTAGGGTCTGACCTAATTGCAGGTAATGTCAGAATTAAGTTAAATTGTAGTTACCCACCTGATATGACAGCAGAACCATGTATCTGGCTGCAGGAGAGTTCTGTGTTGTATAAAATGTGAAAGTAGGAAAAAAATAGTTTGTTTTTTCTACCTCTCATAGATCTTCTTGAATTGATAGCCTCAAAGACTGAAGCCTGTCCAAATGGATATCTTGACTGACACAATGTTACCTGAATATTAAATTCATTGCAAAGAGTTAAAATCAAAAATCTTACTGTGAAATCAGAAGGCAGACTTCTCTTCAAAACTCATAAATTAAAGACTGGTCCATCAAGAATTGTCAGGTGGTTGTGGTGGTGCACACCTTTAATCCCAGTACTCAGGAGGCAGAGGCTGTTGGATCTCTGTGTTCAAGGCCAGCCTGATCTACAGAGTGAGTTCCAGGACAGCCAGAGACACATACAGCCTGTCTTAAAAAAAAAAAAAAAAAAAAAGAGTGCATTGTCAGGAGAAAGCTGCCTTCTCTTCATCACTGCCAACGACCCGAACATTTACAGCACTGTGAAGCCCCTTCGGTTCTTCTGGTAAAAGCTCTTTTGCTGCCTGAGGCAGAACAGATATGAGCTGGCAGAGGTTCAGGCTGTAGTCAGTCTGCACCACTGAGCAACAGAGAGCCTGGAGTATACTTTCTATTTCTTGGAGTTGCAAAGCATCACTAATAGAATTTGCTAACACTGGGACCCACCTAATGCTTTAAAGCCTCTAATCTCTAAATGCCAGCCATGTGAACAGAGTCTAAAACACTACGTGGAGGGCTTAAGGAGAACTGATCATGCTTTTGGTCAGTCCATAACATGTCCCTTTAAATGTGGTAATAAACAGCTGGCTTCCACACTCCATTTAGAACTATTTCTCCCAGACTATCGTCAACCCTATTTTTAAGCGTGAAATGCTAGTTAGGGGTCTAAAAGGGTATCTCAGCCAGTAAAATGTTTGCCATGTAACTATGAAATCCTAAGTTTGGATACCCAGTACACACACACACAGACACACACACAGGTTTGGGGGGAACAACAGATATGAGGGGTGGTAGTATGTGCCTATATTCCCAGTGTAGGAAGTTGGGAACAGGAGGATCTCTAGGGCTTGCTGGCCATTAAATCCAAATGAATCCATGAACTACAGTTTTGTTGAGAGACCTTGTCTCAAAACCTGAGATAGAAAGTAACTGAGGAAGATGTTACATCAACTTCTGGTCTCCACAAATGTGCACACACATGCGCCCGGACACAGAAGTGCATATACACAGATGTGTATATGCAGGCATGCCAAAAAAAAAAGATACCTGCTTCTTTTGTGAACATGCCTATAAATGTCAACATACTTATAAAAAGAAAAGCTCACAGTAGAGTTAACCCTTCACCCAAAGGAAGATCACCACTGGCCCAAAAGAATACTACAGGATTAAGAGCCCCAAGGTTCGTAACTGTGTTTCCTGATAACAACAAATGACCAATGAACTTGGAGCAACCTGTGCCCATATAGACAGTAAGCACCTTGACCAAAGAAAACAGATTGTAGAGTGATCAAATCAAATGACTGGGCATCTAACAAAAGTCGGACAAGCCAAGACCCCTAAATGAGAGTAAGTCAAAATGGTGATAACTTTCACTTCTAGGTATAGATAAAGTCCACATCCTAGGTCCTGATATGAGCTACAAATCTTTTATATTAATATACTTAAAAACCAAGGTGTTAGGACCTTCAAATAGTAACCCCAAATGGTCAACAGAGTTGTTAGCAGCAGCAGCAGTACCAGCACCAGCAGTAGCATGGCTACGTAGGCATGTCCGATAACCTTTCTTCTCTAGTAGACTGGGCTTGGCCTAAGCAAGTGGACCGGACTGAGTGATGAAAGGGCAGCCTTGAAAAACCAGACAATGTGCTGAGATAAGAACCTAAGGTTCTTAACATTGGCTGCTCTCCAATAATGATACGATAGACCATCTCACTGGAGTCTTGAGGGAATGAGGTAATCAGAGTTATGCTATGGTCTATTATGCATAGAACGATGAACAGATGTTTTCCATGCCCTCTGCGAATGCAGCAAGCAGGAGAGGGCGCACACTGTGGCAGAAACTCTAACTAACTGCACCAGCCCCCCCTGTTGAGTCAGTCTCCTGTGGCAGGGCCAGGACTTTGCTTTTTTTAAAAAAAAAAAAGAAGTATTGAAAGTGAGGCAAATAAAAGGAAGAACTTCATGCAAGTTGGGAGGAAACAGTGGTATGATTTACTGAATCTTAGAGGCTTTTGTAAGTAGGGCAGATGCTTTCCTGCAACTTAGATACAAAGTTCTAGGAACAGGAGGAATAGGATATTAAGGAAAAGAAGATATTGTCAATTGTTTGCTGTTTAGGTTGAAACCCAGTTGTCTAATAAATCAATTTAAAGAGGAAAGTTTATCTGGGCTGATAGGTTCAAAGGTCACTTGGCTCCATAGTGGACCTACAATGAGACAGAACGTCATGGAACAAACATGTGGTTGAATAAAACTTCTCACTTCATATCTACCAGAAAGCAGAGGTAGGAGAAGGACAATGGGAGAGAAGAAAGGGAGATGGAGAAACTGAGAAAGAATGGGAGCAAAGGAGGGACTCAAGAAAACATTCAGGAGAACATCTCCCCTAACCTGCTTTCTCTAGCTTGACATTCCTCCGAAAGTTTCCACCTCCCGATACCCCATCAAGCTCTGACTCCATCAATGATGAATCCACACAGAGCCCTCTTGATCCAACCCCCTTCCAATGGCCCCACCTCTGATCATCTCTGTGCTGGAAAGGAAATCTCCACATATGAGGGGGTTTTGGGGGTGGGTAGGACAATTTAGAGTCTAAACTATAACAGCAACCCAGCCTGTTGTGAGCTGTTTCGTTGTTGTTGTTGTTGTTTTATTCTCCTCTCCTACAACAATTCTCTCCCCCTCTACCCTCCAGCCCTCCCAGCCACACCCCCACCTTTCCTCTCCCCCAGATCCACTCCTCCTTTGTTCCCATCAGAAAAGAGATATCAAGCAAAAGCATCATAACAAGATACAATAAGACCAGGCACAAACCCTCATGTCAAGGCGACAAGGCAAGCCAGTAATAGGAAAAGTGGCCCAAGAGCAGGCAAAAGAGTTAGAGACACCCCAACTCCCACTGTTGGGAGTCCCACAAAAACACCAAGCTAACAACCATAGCATAAATGCAAAGAACCTAGTGCAGACTCATGGAGGCTCCATGATTGTTTCAGTCCCTGTGAGCACCTACACAGTCCTGTCCCTCTGGCTCCTACAATTCTCCCTCCCACCTCTTTTGAGGGATTCCCCAAATTCCCAGGGGAGGGACCCAGTGTAGATCTCCAATTCTAGTTATGGCACTCTGTGCAAACTAATTCATATTCCAAACTCTTGCACAAGGTTTGTCAGAGTTCAGCTACTTATAGCTGTGAGAATAGTGCCTATCTTCTTGCTGGTTACCAGCCAAGGGTTGTTTCATATCCTCAAAGATGCTTACATTTCTTGTCACATAGTCTCTTTCATCTTCAAGTCAGTAACTAAGAAATTCTCATTTCAACTTCCTATACCTCTGATCCAGATCCAAAGGGTTCAAGCACTTGATGAAACCCAATAGCATAATCTGTCTATTTTGAAGTCAACAGTTTAGCAAATTTAATTATATCTAAAAAATTATCTAAGTAGTGGTTATGTTGGTGATTAATTGAAAAATTGGGAGTAAACTTATGCACATACCACACAGTCTATGAGATTTGGAGACCATATTAGATTTCTTCCTATCAGATCTCTACCAAACACCAGCTGAGTCCTAATGTTCTGTAATTTTATTATGTACATAATATTCTTTATTCCTTATTTCAGTTTTCTTTATAGTTGCTTATTCCTAGAAAAAACTGATCACACATTTTACCAGTATTAGGTTCCTCTTCATGTTTTTCCTTTAAAAAAAAGGAGATGTGTGTGACCTGGAAACATGGCCTCAGTGGGTTAGGGAATACTGTGTTTCTCCAGAGGCTCTGAGTTGGGTTCTCTACACCATGTCAGTTGGTGCACAACCACTTTTAACTCAAGCTCTAGGGGATCTGACTCCTTCTTATAGTCTCCACACAAATAGCATACCTGCACACAGGCACTCACACACACATACACACACACATACACACGCACAGGGAGGGGAGGAAAAGAATAAAATAAGTCTTATAAAAAGGTGAAATATTTGGTCATTTTATTAAAGAGGTTATATAATACAGTGATTGTTGGTTTTTCCAAAATTCAAAACTAAACATAATTATATTTGAATATTAACTTCCGTCTACAAAAGAATGAAACTGAAAATATTTAAAACCTGCTTGAGCCAAAGAATAATCTTATGAAGAGTACCAAATAACAAGCCATTCTGCTCAGGTGGATATCATTGGATCTACAGCCAACACAGAAGCGCATCTACATGGGCATGGTCTGAGAAGTAGGACTTTGTCCTGCTCATTTACTATGCTATGTCTTTACGTGTGGAGATGGATGGGCCTTATTCCATTCTATATGTTAGTCAGCGTTAAAGTAAGCCTAGACCTGATTTCCCAGATTTTAGCTAAATGTCCTTCACAGTCAGCATATGTGATAGGTTACAGTTCCACCCCTAAAATTTCGTATACCTACTCAGCAAACTCCTGCATAATAGACCCTTTGCCTCAAAACTTCCTCTTTCTGTGTCTAGAACTCTGCACTTGTATTATAAAAGCACCCCTGATCTACTTGCAAAGGTCTCTGTAAATCCTACCATCATTTCATCCCAACTTTTGGAAAGGTCTTTTTATTTTGAGTTCTTTGAAGTGGATTGAGACCACATCCACAGACGGGATACAACTGGTTTAACCTAATCAAGATGGTCCCTCTGCCCTCACCACAGCGAAGCAGGTAAGGCAAACCAGCCCTAAGCTACTGTGCGTCGACAGCTCCTTAGTCTAAAAGATCAGTTTGGAAGTGGAAACATGACCCGCTACAGGCCATTTAGTCTCGGAAAGGAACCTGGCAACACAGAAGGGTCCCTCACCCTCCTGACAGGATCAACAAATAGGAGGAAGTAGCAGTAGAGATGCATGCTGACCTCTGACTCATGCTACGTCAGATGGAATTAAGGTCGTTCACCTGCAGCATAACTGTCTTCCAGAAGAAAAAATAGCATTGTCCAGAGTTTCAACTTCTCATTCTGTTTTATATATACTACATATAACATTCTATCTAAAACTACAAGATGTCAAAAAAAAACACATCAGTGGAAGTCCACATCAAAGAGAGTCCAAATATTGAAATTCTCACAAACAAAGTTTAAAATAGTATTGGCTGATATATTCAACTTAACAAGACAAGAGGAGAGATATTGTAATTGAAAAGTAGCTCAGATCAAAGAGAATTTTGAGACTGAACAATGAGGCTTAGACCTTAAGCCAAATTCTACAAACACAATTAAAATTACCTTCCAAGGGTAAAAACTCAATAAACCTATATTCAAACAAAACTGAGATATCAACAGACAAGCCAGGAGGGGAACTGAGAAAAACATTAGGATGAATTAGTAAAGCATAGAACAAATAGAATAATAGATTTAGCCATAAATATTTAAGTAATAACAACAAATTTTCCCAGGATAAATATTCAAAAAAAAAGAATTGAAACACTTGAAAATTAAACATAAGTAACATAAATTAAATATAAAGATATGTGAGCTTTCACTGATGTGGTGACTAATTTTGTCAACTTGGCTGGGCCATAGGGCCCAGATAGTTGGTCAGAAATTTTCTGGCTGTTTTGTGGGTGTTTTTAGATAGGATTAATAGTTAAGTCAGTAGACTCTGTCTACATCAAAGTACCTTCCTTTCCACTGCTGACTGCCATCCAACCTGCTGAGGACCTCAAGAGAACGAGAAGGAAAGCCACACCAAGCTAGAGGGAGAGAGCCTTTGTGGTTAGACTATAGCATGCCACTTAGGTTTCCTCTTAGTGTGATAGAATTCCCTGATGAAAGCAGCATGAAGGGGCGGGGGGGGGGAGTTTAGCGTACACAGTTGCAAGGTCAAGTCCACTGTGGGAACGGGGAGTCATGGTGATAGGGGTGCGAGGCAGCTGCTAGAGTGTGTCCATTGCCAGGAAACCATGGATTGGTTTTCTATTTCTATCAGCATCCTCTACTGGCTTTCTCTTTTTTTCTACAGTTCAGGACCAGTCCCTGGAATGGTGCCACCTACAGTTAAGATGGGTCTTCCCACCTCAGTTCACTTAATCTGGATAATTCCTGGAGGTTTGCCTTCTGGGTGAGTCTAGATCCTGTCAAGCTGACAATCAAAATTAACTAACATTTGTAGTATCAGTTCTTGAGTACCAACCTTCCAGTCCAGGCTACAGACTTTGAGACTAGATAGAACCTCACAGGAGGCCACTCCCTTAAATTAAGTACATCTATGTTACCTATCATGGACAAGTAGGCAGATGATAGACAAGCAGATAGGTGATAAATAAACGATTTTATGTAATATATGTTCTATTGTTGCTCTTCATTTAGATATCTGATCATTTAAGTAGATGTTTTTTAACACACACATAAACACAGTTTGCTTTGGTCTTAGGACAACAAGAAATAATATATATATTTCTAGCTTCAAGCTTCTTCAACCCCCAGCCCTGACCACTGAAGTAACACTGAAATGTGAACACAACCTGGTTGTTCAGCCCTTACACACAGCACCACACCTTGTCACACTCTGTTCTCCACACTGCACTGTTTCTGGGATTTCTTTTGAAACAATGCTTTTGAGAATTCAAAGCATTGCCAGGGACAACCTAAAATATTAGCCTTGGTAAATGTTGGCCTTTCTGCACATTTCTTCTGCTTTCCTTTCCTCGGAATCCTCATCACCTTCATCATCACGTGTACCCTCTAAAAACGGAGGCACTCAACGCATACATCCTTTGATTAGCACTATCAGAATTAGTAATATCACTTCATGATGAAGAACCCCAAACAGTTGTCCAGAAAGACACATTTTTGGGTCTAATGTTGACAGCAATCTGTCCCCTTAGTCTAAACCTGCCCTTGAGACCCCTTCCATCTGTTTCTCCCCTCACTCCAAAACTAAGGCTTTTGTTAGCTTTATGGACCTCAAAAGAAAACACAACTTGTGTTGTTGAAGTACAGTAGTGGTCTACACTGTGGTTATTTGGCACTTTTCTAAGTTAATCTTTATTGTTTACTGTCTCAAATCAAGAGTACTAAAGGAATAAGGACTAAAAAGTTAATATGCATGTGATATAGAATAAATATCAAATATTCTATACCCAAACTAACTACTCAATAAAAAAGTAATTCTTTAAAGTTTGTATCTTCTCACTTCTGGACAGTGTTTTCGGTATCTATAACAATTTCCTCACTTAGCTAGAAAAGAAAAATAAATAAAAATTTGTGACTTGGTTTGTGTATTTCTGTGAACTCGGCCTGCCATCTAGTGGCTAACATAGGAACCTGAGAGACAGGGCAGTACGCAGTCGTTAATTACAACTTGCTCTTCCAAGCCAAGAAAAAAAAAAAAGAGGAAAAAAGAAAAAAAATAAAAAGAAATTATCTCCAGAAAGCTTTAGCCTACAATATTCTTACCTTTGACTTTCTCCGTTGAGACCAATGGAGAAGCCAGGCGGACAGTGGGACAGTGGGTAGAACTAGAGGTTGGAAAAGGCGTGGTGGGACACTTTAGCTTCCTTTTCTGCCCTGCTGTCCTGGTGCCTCCAGGAACCAACCTCTCTCAAATTTTCCCACCTGCTGCCAGCCTCCACTACCGTCACCGGGGGACCTGATGAGCATCTTCCTCTCACTCCGCCTATTTTCTGATCCTTAAAAATACACATGCACATTAGCTCCCAAACTCATCTTCCCCTTAAAATTTTTTGGTACTTGTAATACCAGCAACATATTCCATCTTCTGGTGAAACACTCGGTCCAGACATGACAGTCCACAGCAATCAAGTCCAACCATCTTACGTCCAGCTCAGATCACCGCCTGAGTGTGATTCTTGCCAGTATTTCCATTCCTGCTGTGGCCACTGACACTACAGTACTAATTGATTTTTCTGTCCCTCTTTTTTTTTATCTATTCCTCCATTTTACTCTCCACATATTTTTTCACTTCTCTCTTTTGCTTTTAACAAAGTGAAAGCAGGGCCACATTGCATAAGAACCGCTCTCTTGAACCTCCTCTTGCTGGGGCCCTAGGTTTTCATTGAGATGTATAGATGGTAGAAACCTCCTTCCACAAACTTTGAGAGGATCCAACAGAGCAGTTTGCCTGCCACGGAAGTACCAAGAATGAGAACTGTTGCTTGATCAATAGAAGGTCACCTGTCTGCATCTTATGACGAGATTCGTAAGAGCACTTAGAGATTGACCTTCTTCTGTTGTCTATAAGCATTAGAGAATAACCACTAGACAGAGAGTGAATGACTTGGGGGGGGGGGTGGACTACACTTCACTCTTCTGTTCCTTTCCCTTCTTGTACTTTCTGGAGCATACCTGCTCAGGTCCTGCTTTAAGAACAAAGGTCTGTTAAGCCACACTTCCTTTAGGGTGGAGCTGGAGGAAGGCCTGTAAAAGGCCTGGACCTACACTATTTTTACAGAAAATCTCAGGACACAGAACCAAACTGCCAACATACTGTTTATGAGGCAGATTCTCACTTTGTAACCCAGGCTGACCCCAAACTTGTGCTCCTCCTTCCTCAGCTTCCCAGGCAATGAAATTAGACACAGGTACCAGCATACCTGGCTAAATTATTAGCTATAAAAATCACCTTGGCATGATCCTTGAAGGTCATAACAGAGACCTGACCTGACTCAACTACCTGCTATGTGCACAGTGAAAGCCAGGGACACCCGAGGAAGGAAGCCTACCACTAGCACAAAGCTGAGTCCTCTAAGTCTAATGGTGTATGGAAGCAGGAACACAAAACCACGCTGGGTCTAAACAATGGCAGATGAGCCTTCCTGGAAAAAAAAAAAAAGCTGGGCACAGTCAACACATGAACCGACCCTCCTCAAAGGAAGAAACACTGGGAGAAACACACTCTAACACAGCAAAACTAAATATGGCTTCCCTTTGCGAGGCACATCAAAAATACCTCTCTCTCTCTCTCTCTCTCTCTCTCTCTCTCTCTCTCTCTCTCTCTCTCTCTCTCGCTCTGTCTTTTGTTTGTTTGTTTGTTTGTTTTGGTCAACTTGAAATAAGTTATGGTCACCTGGGTAAAGTAATTCTCAATTGAGAAAATGTTTCCATAAAATTGGCCTGTAGGCAAGTCTTTGGGGACATTTTCTTGTTTGATTGATGTAGGAGGGCTACTCACATGAACAGTGCCACACTCGGGCAGGTGATCCTGGGTTGTATAAGAAAGATGTCCCTCAGTTGAGGAATGGAAATTGTACCACAGAAATTGTGGTACATTTACACAATGGAATATTACTCAGCAATTTAAAACAAGGAAATCATGAAATTTGTAGGCACATGGTGGGATCTAGAAAAGATCATCCTGAGTGAGGTATCCCAGAAACAGAAAGACACATATGGTATATATTCACTTATAAGTGGATATTAGACATATAATTTAGGATAATCATACTAAAATCTGTACACCTAAGGAAGCTAATCAAGAAGGAGGACTCTGAGTAAGATGCTCCATCTTCATTCAGAAAGGCAAACAGGGTGGACATTGGAAGAGGGAGAAAATAGGGACTGGGACAGGAGCCTACCACAGAGGCCTCTGAAAGACTCTACCCAGCAGTGTATCAAAGCAGATGCTGAGACTCATAGCCAAATTTGGGCAGAGTGCAGGGAACCTTATGAAAGAAGGGGGAGATAGAAAGACCTGGAGAGGACAGGAGCGCCACAAGGAGAGCAACAGAACCAAAATATTTGGGCCCAGGGGTCTTTTCTGAGACTGATACTCCAAACAAGGATCATGCATGGAAATAACCTAGAACCCCTGCACAGATGTAGCCCATGGCAGCTCAGTGTCCAAGAGAATTCCCCAGTTATAGGAACAGGGACTGTCTCTGACATGAACTCATGAGCTGGCCCTTTGATCACCTCCACCTTAGGGGTGTGCAGCCTCGCCAGTCCACAGAGGAAGACAATGAAGCCAGCCCTGATGAGACCTGATAGACTAGGGTCAGATGGAAGGGGAGGAGGGCCTCCCTTATCATTGGACTGGGAAAGGGGCATGGGAGGAGAAGAGGAAGGGTAGGATTGGGAGGGGGAAGGGACTACAGCTGGGATACAAAGTGAATAAACTGTAAATAATAAAAATAAATTTTAAATTAAAAGAAAGAAAGTAGGCTGCGAGAGCCGTGAGGAGCAAGCCAGTAAGCGATGCCCCACCATGGTGTCCGTTGCCGTTCTTGCCTCTAGATTCCTGGTTGGCTTCTCTGGGATACGTAAGACAAAAAAACCTCTTCTCTCCAGGGTGCTTTGGTCATGGTGCTTATCACAGCAATAGAAATCAAACTACGGCTCACATACCCTTTAATGGTACCTCGGAGCCCCAATGTGATCTGCTGGGAGCAAAAAGTATGGCTGCCTCTCTCAAGGGAACAAACCTGGAGTATCAGGAAGCCTGGCTGCCTTTTTTATGAGCTTGCTGTCTGAGTTTATTACTGTATCTTCTATATACTTCTTGGGCTCGTGTGGATTAGATTCTTATGCCTAAAGGCTCTGAAAGAGCCGAAACTGAACATTTACTAAAATAACTTCAAAATCAAACTGCACCCTGAGCCAACATTCATTCTATCTCTTTTCCAGCTCAGATTATGCCCAGCCACACAGTGTAATATACCTTGAGAGAAAATGTTCAAGGAACACAAAGGACATTTTTGAATCCCCAAATCCTTCAGCAGCAATATAAAAAATGCACCAAATCGCAAAAGTATGAATAGTAACTGCCTAGGGAAAAATTAGACTCCAGAAATAAAATCCTCCTCTATAATAACTGATCCCAAAATGTCAGACCCATCCAGACTTCTCACATTCCCCAGTTTTGGACTGATAGTTGAATGTAAATACTAGGTGAAGTCCAGTACCTCCTTTGGTAGCCACAGCATAAAATTCCAAAAATAAGTTCTTCATTACGTCCATGTTAAATTACCCATCCAGGTCTCCGCTGACATCATCCAAAAGTCATCTCACATAAGGAAAAGGTACCATCATAGGCACACTTAAAAAAAATTACAAAGAGCCAGCCAGCCTTAAAGGCACTCCAAACAAATTACCTTCTCAAAACCTTACATTTAAAATCATTCTGAATCATGTCAGGAGAAGTGAAGCATCAAAGAAGTAACTGTGGCCTAGCATACAGGCATACACCTATAACCCCAATATGTGGGTGATCGTGCACTCAAGCCGTGCTGCCTGCTGAGGCCTTGCCTAAAAGGGAAGAGATTAAAAAGCTAATGTGTGATTACACATTGTCTCTGCCAAGAAAAATATTAAGTATATTGTATGTTCTCCCAGATGGATTTGAGGTGCTTTTTTCTATCTTAGAGAAAAAGACAGGAATTTGCAGGGGGAGGGGAGGTCATGTTCCAGTCCTCAGATCTTACCCTTCTCCCCCATATCCATCCTATAGAGTTCAAGGGCTTTAATGTTCACTTTCCCTCTGATTCTATCCCCGGCATCTTTTTACCTAACTTGTTCAAAAAGCAAACAAATAACAATGACATTTATACACTGGCTGTTCTCACAGTAATCTATTAGCAACCATAAGGTTTTCCCTCTTTCCTGGCTAATTTTTGTCAACTTGCCACGAGTTATAGTCATTTGGAAAGAGAGATTCTCAGTTGAGAAAATGCCCCATAAGATTGGCCTACAAACAAGTTGTCTAGCACTGTCTTGACCAATGACTGATGTGGGGAATTGGGCACAGCCCATTGGAGGTGGTATCAACCCTGGGAAGGTAGTCCTGAGTTGTCTAAGAAAGCAGGCTGAGTAAGTTATGGAGAACAAACCAGTAAGTAGTGTCCCTCCGTGGCCTCTGGTTCAGTTCCTGCTTCCAGATTCCTGCCTTGAGTTCCTGTCCTGCCTTCTCTTCAGGATGAACTGCATCCTATAAACTATGAGGTGAAATAAACCATTTCTGGGAATTACTTTTGGTCATAGTCTTTCTCACAGCAATAAAAAGCAAACTAGGACACTTTCCTCACCCCATTCCTACAGAAATATGAGTGGAACATATTTCATATACGTTTGAGCCCTAAGATCCCAACTTTTCACCTTAAGAAGATCTCTTCCTCTGCACAATTACCAGCCGTTTCTGTTTTGTTTTGTTTTGTTTTTCTACATCTCAACTAGTTATAGTAGGAGGTCAAGCCTATAGTAGGAGGTTCTTAAATACTTCTGCTCTTCCTTGAGTTTTGGATCAAACCTGATGTAAGTGCCTATTTTCCACATATGTGGTTCAAATAAGAATGGCTCCCATTGGAGCAAATGCTTGAATGCCTAGTCATCAGGGAGTGACGCTATTCGAGAAGGATTAGGAGGTGTAGTCTTGTTGAAGTAGATGTGGCTTTGTTGGAGAAAGTGTGTCATTGGGAGTGGGCTTTGAGATTTCAAAAGTGTAAGCCAGGTACAGTCTCCGTCTCTCTCTGTCTGTCTCCCCCCTCTCTCTGCCTGTAGATAAGGATGTAGGTTTCAACTACTTCAGCAGCACCGTGCCTGCCATGCTTGCCACCACATGTCCTACCACACTGATAATGGACTAAGACTCTGAAACTGTAAGCAAGTACCCATTTGAATGCTTTCTTTTAGGAGACTTCCTTCAGTCATGGTGGCTCTTCATTGCAACAGAACACTGACCAAGACAGGGCCCTTCAATTTCCTTGTAAATTTTGAGGTTTAGAATTGTTCAAATCAACTTAAGTACATTTCATCTCAGCTTTAAGGATGAGGTAATAAAAAACCTCAGGAACCTCCAGTGGTTGTTGAATCTGTAACACTTTATACAAACTATGTGTAAAAGACATGGGTAACAGAAATTAGGAAAAAAAAAACATATGGACTATATGAAAACTAGTTTTTCTATGCAAAAAATGGGGGTGGTATTTTGTTTGGAAGCTTTTCTTATATTCGGTTGGTTGGTTGGTTGGTTGGTTTGTATGAGGGTTTGGTTTGGTTTTTGAGACAGTGTCTCATGAATTCCAACCTGGCCTCAGATTCACTGTAGCGTAGGCTAGCCTTAATGTTTTGACTCCTGCCCTTGCCTCTCAAATACTGGAAATACAAGATTTATAGGTATATACTTCCATGGCCAGCTCAAGATCCATTTTTGTTTTGTTTAGGTGTGTGTCTGTGTGTCTATCTATCTGTGTATATGTGTCTGTGTGTATATGTGTCTGTGTGTGTATGTGTCTGTGTGTCTGTGTGAGTCTGTGTGTGCCTGTGTGTTGTGTGGGTCTCTGTGTGTGTCCTAGAACTAATGTTTATCCCTTAGCATGCCCTTTCTCTCCTCAAATGCAGGATCAGCATCACCCCTCAACCTTGCTTTTGCTTGCTGTCTTTGAGCATAGTGTTTTATAGACAGAAAGGGCTCAGTTACCTTAGGATTACTTATATACCTTCTAAGAAAATATCAAAAATTCCAACCTCATGTTTGTCAGGCTTCTGTTACTAAGCAAAACACCTGCAGTGATTTACTTTTCATTTTTTGTATGTGTGTAACAGGTTCACACTATGTAGCCCAGGATAGACTCAAACTCATAATTCTCCTATCTCATCCTTCACAGAGCTGATTTTATAATCGGCAATATAATCATGCAATTATAAGTATATGATTATAAGCATGTGCTACCACACTATACAATAATCAACTTTTTTAAAAGAAAAGGTTTATTTGAGCTCACAGTTTTGAATATTATGGTACATGGTCTGCCAGACCTGTTGTGTACTTGGTCATGTGGGAAGCTTAGGACATAATGAACTGCCTACTTTATGCATCTTGCAAACAGGGAGAAAGCAAGAGGCCAGTGTCTCACAAACTCCCTCAAGGGAATGCCCGTAATGGTGTAAGATCTCTCAGCAGGCTCTGCCTCTTTAAGATTTTTACCACCTTCTAATAACAGTAAGATCAGTGCAAAGCATTTAGCCGCTGGGCCTCCGGTAGATGTTTCAGATCCAAACCCAAACAGCAGGGCAATAATTCTTTCATAACTGTGCTTTGCAGTATAAGGATCATTCACTTCATTGATTCAGTTACCTTTGGCCCCATCACTTCTCTCCACAGTTCTGCCCACAAGGCATAACTTCATATAGCCAGCTTGTTTCTATGAGCTCCACAAATAGATGTATTCATATCATCATGTCACTTCAAGCTACACTAAGTCTCTGGAATTCCAGCATCCCTGCATTGGTGAGCATACTCCTCTGATGAAGGACTGGGTGTCACTGCTTTTCAAACTGTGAGTTTGGGGCATAAACCATACACTGTTGGTCCAGACATCAAAGGAGTTGTCAAGGAAACAAGGTATTAGGGACTGCTGTTGGACCACACTCTAAAATGCAGAGTCAATAGTACATTTAACCCACACCTACGATAACGGTTTAAACCAAAATTCCTTATGAAAGGAGTAGACACACCATCACTACATAGTGACACGCAAATCAGCTGCATCGCAAAATTCCACACGGAGAAAATACAGAAGCTGTTGTCAGCAACTAACCACAGAACACAATGGACACAAGCACACATCCACATACACACATAGCAGTGATACGCATAGATCCTACCAATAATTCATTTTTATTGTTTCATTATAACAATTGATGTTTTTAGCTTCTGACAACTGTGCAAACCTGTTTGGGGATTTGTGGGATCAGAGGTGAGATGTTTTATTCTATTTCTTCTTGTAACGTTGAGTATACTTGTTTTGTTAACCTCAATGAATGTTCAAGTCAGTATTCTGGTCATCTTTATAAATCAGGGCAATTGTTTTTCATGTAACTAATATTTCTTAAATTTCATGTCCTAGATTGTCTCTCTGTGTGTCTAAAAATATCTCATCAAAAAAGATTCCCGTTAGCTCTGGGCATCTTTCATCATTTCCCTGGAACTCTCCTGGAATCTGAAGGACAGGCATAAAATCCTCCTGGGATGAAGTCATTGCTAAAGGACAGCTGTTGAAATAAGGAGGAGGCTTGCCCTATAAGACATAGGGATAAAAATGCGGAACACAACACATTTAAAACCTTCTCAGCACGGCAAGTCACAGGAGCATGTACAAACAGCCAAAACTGATGCCGGAATATTCCTCTACCAACATTTACCGAACAGCAGCTCTATTAATACCTTGCTTATTACTCATTCGGTTGCGAAGAAGCAACTGTCATTTCAGTGAAATGGTAACTGTGATCTATTTTTTTGCCTGTTACCTTCTTACAGTTGAGTTCTTCCCACATTTTCCATAATAGATATGCAAATGTCTCTGGGACTCTGCCAGCCACTTGAATGTAACACCTCAGTGTTGGTTGATCTTCATTGTCAACTTGACCTAAAATCACCTAGGATATATGTGGTCATGTCAATGTGGGCGTTTCCACATGTTTTAACTGGGGTAGAAAGACCCATGCTTAATATGAAGGCCACCATATTTTTGGAACTCTTTCAGATTAATCAAATGCATTTTGCTCTATATGATAGCAATAAGAGCAGAATGCTATAGTTAAAAGTGACATATTTGGATGCCAAGTTGACACGGGGTGGATTCATAGTGATTAACCTACATTGTCAACTTGACTGGATTTAGGATCACCTGGGAGCTGCACCTCTGGGCATGTTCAAGAGGACATTTCCAGAGAGGTTCACTTGATAAGGATAGACCAATCCTGAATGTGGGTGGTAGCATCTCACTGCTTGGGGTTCCAGACTGAATAAAAGGGGGAAAGGAGGGGAAAAAACAGCACCCACATTCACCTCCCTCTGCTTCCTGACTGTGTTGTGACCACTTCCTCAGACTCCCGACCCCACAGGCACAGCTGATCTTGCTGCCATGCTTTTCTGCCTCCATGAACCATACCCTCAAACTGGGAGCCTCAATATCCCCTTCATTCCTAAGTTTTTCATGCCAGGTAGTTTGTCATAGCAATAGGTAAAGGAGTTAAGACCCTCGCTGGCTACAGTACATCCAACATTTTACAGCTCTCACTTCTTAGTTAACCATACCCTGGAAGTGGGATTTTTCTGTTTTACCCTTCCTTCCTTCCTGCCTGACTTTCTTCCTTCCTTTGTCTTTTTTTCCCTTTCCTTTCCTTCCTTCCTCCTTTCATTCTTTATTTCTTCTTTCTGTCTTGTTTTGTTGTTTGGCTGGTTGGATTGTATTGTTAGTGGTGGTTTGTTTGTGAAGAGCACTTACTGTATTATGCCAGGGTGGCCTCAAGCTCACAACTCCTGTTCCAGCTTCCCAGCATTACAAGGGTGACCAGCACTCCCATCCAGAAGGAGGAGCTTTAATTCTTGTCGAGACAATAGTGTCATAATTTAAAAGACTGTTCTTTGGGGGAATGGAGGAAAAGTCGTCCCTTTACAACTTGTGGTTAATGTAATCGTGCAATCGTGCTTAAGGTATCAGCGACTTGGGCATAAAACACTGGAATCAGCAAGTGAATCCTGATGGCATCTTTTTTTTTTTTTACATTTTTTTTTATTTTTTGATATCAATCACAGGTTAGGTACTTTGCATCCCAAGCGTAGCCCCCTCCCTCATTCCCTCCCACCCTCCTCAACCCTCCCTCATCTCCTCCCCGCCCCCTCCAAGTCCACCAACGGGGGAGGACCTCCTCCCCTTCCCTGATGGCATCTTTTTAATGTGGCCTCAAAAGTACATTACATCCTTTACCAACTACAGAATGAGTATCACAGCACATGTAATTCTTGGGTGTACTAGTTATATTAAATGCATATAAATCAAGTTCCAAATCACTAAGCCATTTTAGGGAGTCTCACAAGAGAAGTTAACTTTTTGTAAGGACCTATATTTTAGGACATAATCATGCCCCTAACTTAGATCTTTGGCAAGTTTCCTTATTTATTTACTAAAATATGTTTTCCAAATGAAACATGTATATCTCACCCCCCCCTCCAAAAAAAGCAACCATGAATCAGGGTCTCAGACAAAAAAGAAAACCTACATCTATCATCTTCAGAGCCTTGAACTCCTCCCAGAAAAAAAAAATATTATTTTTTTTCTTTCTTTTTTTAGATGTAAGAAAATGAAATGAAAAAAGAAAATGAAACTCTGCTTCTCACAACTAAAAATCCAATAAGAAGTTCCTCTGGAGAGTTTAACCAGGGTAGCTACTGTGGTTAGAACTCTGAAATTCAAGTTCAACCTCTGTTATGTGAGGGTGGAAACAATGTGGCTATGGAGTTGAGGGCAGAGTCCTTGGGAGGTCATTAGAATTAGATAAAGTCATTCAACTGGAGCCTGGTGGCCAAATACCAGTGGCTTCAGAAGACCGTGGAACGACCACAGAAGCCATCCCTGCATGCGCTCTGTTTCTTACCATGTGATGCTCTGTGCCACACTGGGATGCTGCCAGCAAAAAGGTTACCACCAAATATGACCTGACCCCCAGCCTTGGACCAAAACAGTGAGTCAAATTACCTGTGATACAAAATACCGTGATATAGTATCATTAGCAACAACAAACGCCAGAGAGAAATCATGACAGATGGGAAGGACAGACTACCACCTGTTGCTATAAAAGGTAGGAAAGGAAAGCCTTGGGTGGTCTATTTTCTTGTTACTTTCTGTAGCCTCTTTAAAAGAAGCTCCTTGAAAATTTTGTGTAGCATAGGCTTTTTTGAACAGTTGATGTTATCTCAAGCTATTTTAGGTCACTGTCACGAGTGGCAAGCTATTGCTTTGTTATTGCTGGGGTTGCTGCGGCTGCTGCTTTGAACAAATCGAGTGGCTGAATGAAGGTGACCTCAAACCACATGTTGTAACAGACCATAAAGTCCAATTCTGCAAGGTGAAGTACATACTAAAACTGAAAGCAGATGGCCCGGGGAGCAGTACATCTGGTTGAGACTTTTCTAGTAAATCAATTCAGAAACTAAAGGGTAAGTCCAAAGAGGGGAAAAAAAAAGTTCCAAAGCCCTTGGGAAATGAGCCTCCTGGTGATCCCGAGTGGTGCATTGAAGGAGTCTGTTTTGTAGAGAGGTTCCGCTCTCATTCTATTCTTTGTGGCCCTTACTGAAGGAACACTAGGAGACTGGACAGAGGCAAGCAGGCTGATGAACAGTGGGTGGGTTTCATTGATGCAGAAGCTGGCTACCCACCAAGACCTGGAAGAATGTTAGACCAGCAGCGACTTAAGGGCCTCCTTGTACAACTTCCCAAGAAACAAGACTTAGGCAAGCAGAGGGCTGCTTTTCTCCAGGAAGTGGGGACCCTCTGAGAAAGAGTAAGTGATTTGGAAATAAAGATGGATTTCACTTGGAGCCAGAAGAGAACACTGTGGTCCCTCGAGAAAGTTTAAATTTCTTCCTGGGAAAGAAGAGTGAGTCATTCATTTCACAGCTTAAGCACAGGCAAATGGCAGGCACCATTTACCATGACAAAAGGCAGAGAATACCAGGCTAATTAAAGCCCCAGAGAGCAAGGGCCAGCTCTTCCCAGAGTGTGAGTCACACCCTGAACTGATGGCTGTGGAGAGCCAAGAAGCACCAGGAGACAGGAGATATTGCATCCTTAAGAAACAACCTTCTGGGCCAACCCAAGTAACCCAAAGTAACCCCCTACATAAATCCCAAAGTTTTCTTTTCCCTTTAGCTTTTGATTTCTGATCAGAAGTAGAATGGCGGTTTTCTCCATCTTACATCCTGATAAGGGCATAGTAAAAAACACAGAACTGGACCGCTCCATAGGTACAAAGAAAGTTTTTTTGGGGGTCAAACTGCTAAGACTAGCTCGGGATTCAGGAGCAACAAGAAGCAATGTGGCTGGAGAGCAAGCACATTTGTATGACAATCATCAATGAGGAGAGGACTTTGAGCTGATTCTGACTATTCAGATTGACCAGGACCAGATACTCTTGCATTTGTGAGTGGGTTAAGGGAAGTTCCTGGTAAACAGAAACCCACCTTTTTAAGCTTCTGGTTCTCAGAGTCCTTCTGTTTAGGGCATTTTCGACAGCACTGCCATTTTGGGGAGCCACTTTGGACCCAACATTCCATGATTCTTCCAGCTTGTCTTATTGCTGGGATATGTCAAGACAATTTCACATAAACTCCTCTTCTATCTGTTTCACAAAGAATAGCTTGGAACTCAGGAGCCTAAATTGCCTTCTCCAGCTTGGAATTCTCTTCTGGGTTCACAGCGCCTTTCTCCTACATCTATACAGCAGCCTCTTTCAGCTGCCATCAGGTAGCTGGGTCTCAGCGCCGTGTGGACCCAGTTGGGCATCTTTTCGACCCATCCTGCAATACCTCCAGCATTTTCTGTCTTGGTTACAGCACTCCCACCAACCTCTCACCCCAGAGAGAAACAAGATGCCACCCCCACTCTCTTTTCCTTGACCTGTTTCTTCAGACTTAGCATTTATAACATTCAAATCTCTGAAACCTGTTGTTAGAATAGCAAGAAATGCCTCATAAGGGAAAACTTCTGCTCAAAAGAATGAAACAGCTGCCCTAAGAGGAGACAAAACATTCCAGTTGAGTAGACCAATTCCCTGATGAAAAATCCACCTCCCAGTAACTATGGACCACTCCCAGGAAGGCAGGCTCACCTTAAGCTATGCTAAAGAGGTAAGTGGAATAATTATTACTTCAATAAAATACTGTACTTTCTTTCCCAGGAATCCCTCCTCCTACCACAGTTCTGACAGGTTAAGGCACCATGTATGAGGTTTAGCTGTGCCTCCCACGTGCTAGACTTCTATGCTGGCAACTCAAGTGAATTCTGGTAACATTGTTTCACCTAAAATCTCACTGATAGGAGATGTGATGCAAGAACACAGGAACAAAGGAGCACCATACACCCATCTCCTTCCCAGGCACCATTTGAGAGGTATCAATATGTCAGCTTCCACTGAGACAATGGTCACTAATATATATATTAGTTGTACATGAGGTATATTGTATAAGCACTATAACAGAAAACAAGGCTGTTTGTAACTCATTTTCATGCTCTGACTTTCCATGGCTATGCTCAACCAATACACTGTCTTCTGGCATTGTCACCATTTCCAGCCCTGTTGTTTTTCTCTTAGACTCTAATAAAGCTGTCCTCAAACTCTGTCTTAGTTAGGGCTGCTGTGATAAAACATTGTCACAAAAGCAATTCCAATGCGCTCTCTGCTGGATCAAATGTCCACAGCCTCTTGTGATCAGCATGTACTCACAATTTTTTAATTCTTACTGGTAAATATAATCAGGAGTAATTTTTCTTGTGTAGTAGAGGGGAGATGGTATACCTCTAGTGTCCTGCAGCAGAACTGTCTGTAGTGATATCAGTGTTCAATACAGAAGGTAGAAGTAAAAGGTCAGAGATATGAAATCTGGGAGATAAAGTTCAATGAGAAGATTAAAATGAAATTTGAGAGGTCTAGAAAAGAAAGCAAGGAACTTTTTGAGAGAGAAAGAAAAAAGGAAAGTTTTCTCAGCTTTAAATATCCATTAATTGAATAACACAGTGAATTAAAAGTACATTTAAGTCTATCAATAGGAAATTTCAAGAGGCTGAAGATAAGAAAAGTTCTTAAAAGCTTCCAGGAAGACAAAATAATTTGATACAAGGGATCTCTAATGAAAATGGTCTCGGATTTCTTAGGAACATTGGATAACACAATGAATGTTATCCAATGTTATGAAGAGCTGTCATCAAATTTATAAGGTAAACTTCCTAATCTAGAAAAAATATACATATTTATACATCAAATTTCAAAATATACAGAACAGATAGATTAGATGGAGAGATGATAGATAGATACAGAGATACAGAGATAGATTAGATAGGCAGTGACAGGTAGGTAAATAGATACATAGATAGACACTAATTCATGTACTGAAGCCCTAATATATACTGCAACTATATCTAGAGATGGTGCCCCTAAGAAAGCAAATAAATAAACCCATATATGTGAATCTATGGTTTAACAGTAGTGTCCATTATAAGTTGAGACATCAGAGAACTCATAAAGACTATTTCTCCCTGCACCTATGCATCAAGGAAAGGCTCTGAGAGACCATAACAGGCAGGTGGCCATGTACAGTCCAGGAAGACAACTCTTACCAGAAACTGAATCAAGCACACCTTGATCAGGGACTTCCCAGCCTCCAGATCCATGAGGAAACTGCTTGCTTTCTCAGCCACCCTGTCTGTTGTATTGTGATAGCAGGAGAGAATTAATACATAGTTGAAAATCAATCAAGTATAGAAATAGAATAAAAATCAAACAGGCAAAATCCCCAGAACTTAATCTACCATTTGTCGTTCTTACAAACAAGCTTCTGCAGGATGTGCTTGTCCAAATACGGAAGCAAATGAAGAATGACTAAGGCCTGGCCAATGCAGGGAAGAGGTCAAAGAATGACACTAAATGGGAGCCATAAATCTTCTAGAAAGTTGGTCCATATAAGGATGGGAGAACCCAAGACAGAAGAAAGAGTGTCATAAAAAAGAAAAAAGACTGACAAAGAGAGGGATAGAAAGAGAAAGAAAAAGAAGAAATGGAAAGAGAAAGTGAGGAAGGGAGGGAGGGAAAAAAGTAGGAGAGGAGAAGATCCAGTATTTAAATGTATTGTAGGGAAGTTTTTATTTCTAAAAGGTGTGGTTTGAGACTAAATCAAACAAGTAAGATAAAAAGTTACAAAATGTAAAACAAATTATGTATTTAACCCACAGGAAAATGTACAGATTACAATACACTACACACACACTTCAATGGTGGGAAATATTTGCATGATTCTAAAAAACATAAATATTGATCTATCAAATACATAATAATAGTAGTACAAGAAGGCATTATACATGTAGGGGAGTGAGAGGTACAAAAGCGCCAGACCTTCCAAAGTGGAAGCTGGCATGGAGCATGTTGTGGCTCAAATTTAAAACATCCTCCATAGAATCACAAGCTTGAACACTTGGTCCTGAGCTGATGGTGCTGTTTGGAAAGGGGGCGGGGCCTGAATGGAGGAAGTGGATCCCTGGATCTGGCCTTAAGGCTTTACAGCCAGAGCCAACTTCCTGCTCATTTTTCGGATCCCTGAGTTGGAGTGCAATGTGACCAGACGTCCTCCCGCTTCTGCCACTGTGCTTGCCTTGCCTGCTGCATGCCCTCCACACAATGATGAAATGCTCCCCTCTGGAGATTTTTCTCCATTAAGTTGCTTCTGCCAAGATACTTTATCACAACCACAGAAAAGTAGTTACCTCAGTTCAATCAAGAAGTGCGTAAAAGGGAGGGTATTAATACAATAGAAATACATTGTATGAAAATCTCAAAGAATCAACAGAAATGTTACTTTTTTTTTGAAATGTTACTTTTTTTTAAGAGAAGAAATACATAAGGGAACTGGAGAGATGGCTCAGTGTAAGAGCGCTTGGTGTTCTTGCTGAGAGTCTGGGTTAGGTTCCCAGCACTCACATAACAGCTGACAATTATCTGTAATTCCAGTTTTAGGGGCCCAATGCCCTCTTCTGGCCTCTGTGAGCACTAGATGTACACACAGTGCATGTGCATACACACAGACAAAGCACTCGCGCACATAAAATAAAATAAATCCTTTAAAATACACAAATATGTTATCTACAGATGTGGCAGTACATAACAAGGGACATAACTAGGCATCAAAACAGATGTTAAAAGAAAATACTGGAGTCTTACCAAATGTTCTCATAAATTATACTATATTTTACTATTTTACTTTGATAATTATAATAGAGCACTCAAAAATTATTTCCCTTATGAATTTTCAGCATCATAATGGTGTTCTTAATCCTTGATAGTTTATTACACAACAATTTTGCCTAATATAGGAACAGCATAGTTATTATTAAAGTAGTAATCCCTGGATTCCTGAAAATTAAGCAGTAAATTGTATATTTTGTGAGTTTTTGTTTCATATATGAAGACATCAGCACAAACACCTTTTTTGTTTGCTTGTTTGTTTGTTGAGACAGGGTTTCTCTCTGGAATAGAGCCCAGACTGTCCTGGACTTGCTTTGTAGACCAACCTGGACTCAAAATCACAGGGATCCACCTGCCTCTGCCTCCTGAGTACTGGGATTAAAGGCATGCATGGCTATGCCCAACACAAACATATTTATAAACATGTAGAAAAAAGAAACAAAGATATTTCTCTGGTGATTAGTGTATGTTAATGTTCAAGATTTTGATGCCAAACATGCAATGCAAAACAAAATGTGTTATGGCTCAATTTTCTCAGTGAGAGCTATGGCATAGCTTGAAGGCTTCTCCCAAAGCTGGCAACACTTCCGTTTAGCTGTCGTCTTCCCGTTCATGTGGGGAACCTAAGTCTACTCAGCTTTGCTACATATGCTGCATAGACTCGTGAGGTTTATAGTCCAGTTGTCTTGGAGTTAAAGAAGCTCCTAGATTTTTTTTTAATTTATTGAGAGAAACAATAAAATCAAATTTTAGGTTTAATCCATAGGGAGAAAAACTTGAAGACTTCTAAATCTGATATTTGGCTATTCCCACCTCAAGTATCTAATAAAGCATATGTGCCTTCCCCAAATAGAAATTTTAGAATAGTTTCCATTCCAGTTTTATAAGAAAGTAATGTCACAATTCTGTCACTCAATTCTGATCCAAAGCTTTGTGTGCAGTCATGATTTAATGAGTGGATGAAACAAAGTTCATCTTTACTCACAATCGGAGTGTGAGTATATAACTTTTCATTCTCACAGAATGGCTTACGCTAAATCGTTCAATGATAATGTCTCCATGGCTTGATTTGAAAGCTCTAGCAAACAACTATGCCGTGTCCTTTATAATGTCCCGTTAACAAGTCCAGCATTGATTTGTTACAAGCCACCAGATTCTGAAATATTTTCCTAAAAAAAAAATCTATAAACAAGTCACTTTAGTAGATGGTTTACACATTTTCCCAGTGCTGAGCATCTTATCACATACTCTCAGGCTGTGAGCGCTGGCCAGGCAGGCTGCACCATGGCCTCCAGCCACTGACCTAGCCCAGCAGCAAGGTCCAGCCTGCATGCACCCTGTGAGTTACCCTACTGCAGATTCTCTCTTTCCCATTTACTTTTGGTTCTGATGACCTGTGAACCCACGATGAAAACTGTACACGCGTCACTGTTCAATATTTCTCAGTGGAGGTTAAAAGAGCAGATTCCATTGGACCTTCTTTATCTGTCAAAGAAACAGATGTGAAAATTAAAGGAAAGATTGATGTCCAGGCAGAGGGTGTTGAAAGCTCTTTTACATTTAAAGTGAACTATAAATATTACATAAGATTGGCCACAAGAAAAGAATAGAAATTTGCCATGACTTCCAGGAGATCTGAAGGGAATGGGTCCAACTAATAGAAAATGAAGGAAAAATACATCCAACGGTGACAATACATCTATAGTGTCAGTAAGTTAGTGCTACCAACTCAAAATACTAATTTTTCTAAAAGTTGTGAACATCTGCTCACCGTACAGTTTGTTTTTCTTCAGGAGAGACTAGGCAGTGAGAAGTTTCAACATGCCCATAACAAAAAAGTTAATTTCTCTCATAGAAAGTCCAAAGTGTGTCAGGAGTAAGGGGACCACACGGCTGGAAGAAAATCACTGCCAGGATCCATGCAGAAGGTGAGTGAACAGCTGGACACATCGAGAGAGGGGCATGTGGCCAAACCTGACGCTGACCACACCACCTCAGTTCTAGGAGAGTCCACTCACCAGTGCCCTCTGACCTACCGAGAGGGGAACCTGGGAAGTTCAGTCTGCCTGTGAGGACAGACCAAAATATGAGATCCATGTGCCTCAAGTCAGCTGTGCCAGTGACATCATCACGGACATCATTTACTATGTTAACCTACTACATTCTCTGCAAGTATCAACTCTTCTCTACTCAAGTCCTGTGCAATTTAGGATATAGGATATAGATTCCCCTTGTCACATTTCATGATTGCTCTTTACCTATGCCCGCTTCTAATATCTTCATAAAGTCTTGGTTATCTTGCTCAGTATTTTATAAACCATTTTAAATTCTTCAGTAATTAAGTAAAACATAACATAAGCCAACCATGAGCCCATTTCCTCCGTAACTAATTCTTCACACAGCCACCTGGTTGGTGTTCTCTAAGAAGCACATTTTGTACTAACCCATTTGGTGTGTTCAATGGATACCCGTTTGGTATATGCATTAGTTACTTTCTGTTTACCTGTGACCAAATACCTAACAAGAAACAATACCAATGGTCTCTGGATTCATTGCCAATGAAGACTTTGTTCCTACCTGGAATTTCATAAGCAGTCTTTACTGTCCCCAATGCCATTGGCATTCTGGTCTTCTAAACTCCCACTAGAATGTCTCCCCAGTCTCTGTGTATGTAGCATTCTAGGGCATTTTGGCATCAGCTCCAAACTCTCCAAGATTCCTCTTGACAACCAGTTCCGAAGGCCTAAGCACCGCTGTCAGGTTTACAACAGTCACAATCCCATTTCTCTGGTACCATTTCTTTTCTGTTCTGTTTGTTTGTTTTCACTGTTGTGACAAAGTTCCTGGAAGGAACAATTTAAGAGGACAAGGTTTGCTTGGTTCGTGGTTTTAGAGAGATTTCATCACAGCAGTGAAGGTTGGAGTGTGGGGTGATAGGCTATTCACATGGTGGCTAACAGGAAGCACAGATCTCAAGCCAGAACAAGGAAGAGGTCCAACCTCCCAAGGCCTGCCCTAGTGACCCATTTCTACCACATGCCAACGGACCCCTGGCCTTCAAAAATCATAATACGTGTAAAGGGCCAAGCATTCAAATTGTGAACCAGTGGAGGGCATTTCAGAGTCAAGCTGAAATATCTGCAAACAAACAAAAAATAAGAGCACCCACTATGTGTGGGAGGAAACAGTCTCATCTCCAGATTTTTACAAATTATCTTCATTAGACAACCCTACTTCGCACACTGAATGATTCCTTTAAAGAGCTAAGCATATTCATTACATCATGCACTACTTTGGAATTTGTACTTTTCCATTCTTTTCATGGGTCTTTGAGCAAAACATTCATGTTCTCCTGGCCCACTGGCTAACCCAACCGGCCTCTCCACACGCTAAAGAAGAGTTGGGAAACTTACTTTCTTCTGATATAGTCAATCTCCATGTCAATCTTTGTTATCCCATTTCTAATAATACATTTTATTAACTCTTAGAGAGTTCTATACAGTGTATCTTGACCATATTTATCCCCCAACTCCTTCTCCAACTCCTCCCATATCCCACAAATACTTAGTGTCCTTTTTCATTTTTATTTTTGAAGAGACTATTGTAATTGCATTGTTCCTTTCTTGCTTTTTGAAAAAAATATTTACTTTTTATTTTATGGGTATGAGAATTTGCCTGAGTGTGTGTGTCTGTGTGTGTGTGTGTGTGCATCAGGTACATGCAGTGCCTGCAGAGGCCAGAAGAGGGCACCAGAAAGCCTTGAACTGGACTTAGCCACCATTCAGGTCCTCTGCAACACTTCCTCTTCCCTGCCAAGCCTTTACCCACCCTTTTCCTTTTATTGTCACTATCATTTCTGTCACAGATGGGAATAAGCCAGTCCTATTCTATGTGGGGCACATTTTTGTGCACTTCAGAGTCCAATTAAAGAACAATGATTATTGTCACAAACAAAAAAACAAGATCACTTAGGAGCTCCAGTCTTTAATTACCACTAACTACGCTACAGAAGGGAACTGCAGCTCCGTCAACATTCCAGAACCCTGGGATCTCACACCCACGATGCCTCCAGTGCAGCAACTGCTCCACCTCAGCCAGGCCTTAAAATTTCATACAGACAGTTTATATAACTTGTTCCATTGTACGATAATTTGTGTCCCCTGGCAGTCATCCTGTGGCCAGAAGGAGCTCTCAGAATAAAATGAAATACACATTCTAAAGAGAACAGGCTCATGGAAATTGCATAGACAATTGAAACACAACATCCGTCTCAGACAGAAAGAGTAAATAAGGGCTGTCTGAGGATGTGAGGTTCCAAATATACCACACCTCTCAACCAGTACTGAGAATGTGCTGTGAGTCAAAGTTACAGAGACAGAAGTAACTGTATTCATCAAAACTCCTCACAAATGGAAAAGTGCCATTCTTCTAGGGATGATGTCTTTATACCCAGAGGCAAAAGGCTAGGTCCATCTCTGAACCTGGCCAGTAAGTACTTCAGCCAAGGAAATGGGTAAGAGCCATTTTGCTTATGAGGGAAAACCTATGACTACCAGAAGGAAATCGGGATAAAAGATGAACAGAAGCCTCAAAGCTGGGCACAGCCTACAGACATATCCCTGGAAGCCTGAGCACTTTGGGAAGCACAAAGATATTCAGGAGATGGACCTCTTGCCTTGGGGCATATAGCTAAAAGCCTTACACAGGAACACACACCTTCCTGAAAGAATCTGTAGGCACATTCTTTGGTTTTTACATTATTTTGAGGGACAATAGATTCTCTATTCAAATGTATGTGTGTCAAGGAAGGTGACAAATGGCTTCTGCCTTCCTATAGAAACAAACTATATCATAAAAGCTGAGATGAGTTTAAGGGGCAAAGAAGTATGGAGAGAGTTTCTGATTTTTCAGGATGTGCTCATGAGATAAGCTAATGATGCCAAGGTAAGCGTGCTGGGATTGTCATATGAAAGGAAGAATTTGGAACAAAGTCACAATATCATTTCACCCTCAAGAGACTATAAAAATAAAAGAATCCAACTATACTTAATGTTTTGATAAACAAGGAAGACACTAAAACTTGGCAAGGCCTGCAGAATATCCCAGCTCTAATAAACAGCAAGAAAGACTCAGTATTCTTTAACACGATAATGGAGAAACCAAAGCCCTCCTAGTAAGAGGTGAGTTTTTCTTTATATAGACTACAGTTTGCTATTTTTAAACCTGTGTCCTAGGGAACCAGTCACATCATTTAGCAATTCTACTGACAAGAACATATGTGTAGAATTGAACCACTGTTCACCTTGCCTAGACTGTCTCAGAAAACTGGTACAGAGGCCTGTGCCAGCTTTTTCAGCAAGTCCATGGATACACAGGATATACTCAAGGCAGGAACTAAGAAAGATGTCTTCTTACAGAATGAGCTTTCTTGAGAGAAAACAAAAAGTACTCAAGTAAGAGTGTTGAAGAAGGGACCAGAGAGAAACCAGAGCACAAGTCCCAAAACAGAGAGCTGGAGACACGAGACCTAATCTTTGCACTGAGTTATAAAACAGCATACACAACCTGTGAAGAGTGAATAGAATATGGCCTCGGCAACATCTGGTAAACACCTGTCTCCACATTGAAGTTCCTTCTTTGTGTCCAATATCTGCCCACGGGTTCTAAGCAAGCACAGATAATGTTTTCTAATTCATAAAGGACATTGATATAGGCTGTCCCACTGAGGGCAGTGACACCCTTAGGTAGGTGTCCCCGGTGATTGAAAAAGCAGGCTGAGCAAGCCAATTACCATTCTTCCTCCATGGCCTCAGGGTCCAAATTCTTGAATCTTCACAGACACAGACATAGCATCAGTGACCTGGATCTCCCCAAAGTCCGGGATGTGTTTCTGTTTGTGTATGTAGGTATGCACAAAATGCTGATCGCTGAAGAATTTCACCATAGAGAATTCAAATACTGATTCAGTATTATCTGGGTCTGAGGTTATCAAGATTATTTTGTAAAGAATAAAAAGCCAGTACTCCAAAGGAAGTGTATTTTTCCTCCTTTTCCTCTTCATCTTCTTCCTCCTCCTAAAGGTGGGATTGTGTAGCTTATCACAGTGGTAGGTAGAGGTTTTATCTTTTCTTTTTAAAATTAATTTTAGGTATATTTTATTATAAATGTGAAAAAGGAAGGCAACAAGTAAATGATGTCAAATGAAGTCAGTGTCAACATTTTAAGGAATTCCTGACATCAGGCTTAATCTACTGTGCCTTAGAAAATTCCATCTTTCTTTTTTTTCCATTGCCAAAAAAACCACAAAAAACAAAAAAAAACCCTCATACAATATATTCTGATCACATTTTTCCCTCCCCCAACTCTTCCCAAAAAATTCCCAGCTTCCTACCCAACCAATTCCATACACCTTGTTTCTCTCTCTAAAATATAACAATATCAAACAAAAAAAAATCTCATGTTCACACAAACACATTCAAAAATACTACAAAACTGGAAACCAAAATATACAAGTGAACAATCAACAAGACAAAAAAAATGCCCATACAAAGCAATATGAGACAAAAAGTCTACAATAACACTGAGCCCACCTTGCGTGTGTTGACCATCTACAGCTGGGCATGGGACCTACCCTGAAATACAGTTAATATACTCAGTGAGGCTCCACTGGAGAAATGAATCTTTCTTTTGCCAGCAGGTACCAACTGCAGATAACTCCTGGTTAGGGGTACAGCTCATGCCCACCTCCCCCTCTCAGTGCTGGGACCCTTAAGGTATAAGGCTTTGTTATAGCATTTGCATACTCTTATATCATTTTGCTTTATTCTTATTCATCCTCTTCTCCGCTTCCATTCCCCGTTTAACCCCCATCCCCCTCACCCCACAATGCCAAATGTCCTTCCTCAAATAGTCCTGCTGGCTTCATGTCACATGTATCTCATTACCCTTTTTTACCCTCTTTTTCCCCATCCCCTGTCCCTTAGGCTTACTTTCTGTGATCTACAGACATGATTCACACATACACACACACGTTTAGATTATAGATGACAGAACATATACAGTATTTGTTTTCTTGAGTCTGGCTTATTTTGCTTAGCATTTTCTTGCAAATGTCATGACTTAATTGATGCGGGAAGACTCAGCCCACTATGGACTCAGTGCACAGTGAGCTGAGCACCGTTCTCCACACAGGGGGTCCTAAACTGTGTAAGAGTGGAGAAATCAAGCACATAAGCAAGCTTGCAGGCAGGCTGCTTGTGTTCACTGCTCTTGATCATGGATGTGATGAGACTGTTTCAAGTTCCCACCACCTTGATTTCCCTCCCGTGATGGACTAAAATCTGGAATTGCGAACCAGATCTCTAAGTTGCTTTTGTCAGGAATGAAACTAGGATCCGGGAACAGAATGAACAGAGCTGACTAAAGATTATGGCCTAAACCCCTCTGAAACCATGAGACGAAATAAATAATTCTCCCTTTAAAGCTCTCCATCAGGTGTTTTTGTCAGAGAAATGAAAGTTTTAACACAATAACGCTCACTGTAAAAAGACAACAATACAATTTTCCTTGTTGAACTACGCTTTAAATTTTCATTTTTTCCATTCTGTTTATTTGGAGGAGAGTAGCACACGTGCTCTAGTTCATTTGTGGAGTTAAGAGCATAATCCACAGAAGTCAGTTCTCTCCTTCCATTATGTGGGTCCCAAGAATTGAACTCAGGTTGTTACGTTTGGCAACAGGTAATTACCTAAGCCATCTCTCCAAAGCTGTACCATGATCTGAAGAAGAGACATGTAACTGGTAGACCTCAAGTCCTGGCAAAGAGGGAGTCTTAGTTACTTTTCTGCTGCTGTGATAGAACACCATGACCAATGAAACTTATTGAAGGCTTAGAGTTTTAAGAGTAATATCCCATGAAGCCAGAGCAGAGGTGGTAAGCAGTTAAAGAGTGAACATGTTGCACCACAAACCAGAAAGAGAGCACCCAATGGCTAAATATTTTGAAACCTCAAAGCATGCCCCCTGTTGACACACATCCTCCATCAAGGCCACATCTTCTAGGCTTCCCAGCCACCAACTGGGGATTCAAATACCTGAGACTTACAACAGGCACAACAGAGGGCTTGCAGTGAATAAAAGAAAACATCCAAGCATTGAAGGAATAAGAAAATGGGTGAATGAGTGACTGGAACCAGTCTCCTGACCCAGCAACACCAGAGATTGCCTTCTGGTTTCTAACCAGGCACAGCCCGCCTTGCACTTGACCCTCCAGAAAAATGGCACATCTTGTCACTCCCAACACCATTCTGTGTGCTGGCTGGCTATTCCCTCCACATGAAGTGCCTTCCTATTTTACCCCTGGCTAATCCTTACCTCCCCAGGTAGTAAGGACTTTGAGAAGCTGGTCAAGCTCCTCCACAAGTGAGGTTTACATTCTCTTGTCAGGAGCCACTCTCTGCTGTGAATAATGTCTATTTTGTGTGTATTTTTCATCTGTGCCCGTTCAGTCAATATTTTGGGGAATTCCATGTTTCTCTATTCCATTTCCATATCCAAATGACCCACCACAAGTAATAAGCACAGGTCTATGTTCTTTGTGCAAGCTGCCATGCTTGTTTTTCAGTGAGTGTCCATTGAACTGCCTAAGGCATGCTATAAATTTAAATCTTCACCGTCCATTACATAAAACAGTACTCTGTGCCATCTTTTCCTCTTGATTTTTTAGTTTTGTACTAGATAAACGATTACATTGATTAGTCAATTGACCCAAACCAAATAAAACCTAGGATGGTTCTGCTTTTCCTATAAACCGTATTACCTGAAATTGCCAATTTTAACCAGCAGATGGTGGTCTTGAACCGGTGTGGTAGATGCCAGCTAGCTTCACCAGTGTAAAAATAAAGCAAAGCAAATGAATAACTTAAGAGAGCATGGGCTCACACATTCTTAAAGGATGCTTAAAATAATATAAAACTGAAATGAGTCAATGAAAATAATAAATTACTCCTACCAAGAGGAAAAGAGTTAGGAGTGGGAGTGGGACCTTTCAAGTCCTTCTCCAATCCTGGGGACTTGCAGGGCTCCAGGAAAAGATGTTTCCTCCTTTGTATTCAACATTCTTAGTTTAAATCTCCCTACCTACCATCATCTATGATAAGCCTTAGAAGGATTAAACGTAACTTATACTTCAGGCTGAGATTTAATGGATTGCCACTTCATGAACCAGAATATTTCATGAAGACAGCTGGTTATTTTAATTATTTTTATAACTCCTTCTGTGATGTCCTTCCATCTGTATTTTTTTGTTGTTGTTGTTAAACAAAAAGCATTATATTGCTACTCTGAGAAATCTAGCTGAGTGCCTCTAAGTGTGAAAACAGTCCCGTTTATATCAAACCATTAGGCAACCTTTTTTTTCTCTTGCAGCTTTCCTATAGAAAGGGTGAGAATCCTACTGTTTATTATTCAAAAGCACACTCTATTCTCCAAATGCTCTAAGCCCTTTTCCTCTTTTATATAGTGATTTTAATAAAAGAGGCTTATGGTAGACGGATGTGCTCCAGGTTGGAGTCAGAGATCATTGCTTAATTCTCATGGCTCAGCAGGGTGTCACCTTATCCAATGTGAGCTAGGCTCTTACCGACTCCATGTCCTCTCCTTACTCTCTCTAAGGGGAACCTTATTGCTTTTCCTTTGGTCACTACTCTGACCCTGGCTTCCAGAACTGTGCTCTGTACACAGTAGGTACTCAATAAATATGCCTTGAAATGAGTCCACTTCAGGCTGCTGACAGATTTCTGTCTAAGCACAATAAGAGACAGGTGCTGTCCAACAGCAGTGCCTAGAAAGTGATGTCTGTGAGACAGGCTGGCTTCCTTGAGACACCCAGCTACTGTCTGTCTTTTATGGTAGATGCTTCTATACTCACAAGGGAGAAAACAGCCAGTATAGGGACAAATTGTTTCTTATTTGTTTGAGGAGGGTCCCACTGCAGTCTGGTCCCCACACTGCACTCTTGATCCTCCTTTGTCCACTCAGCGGAGATGTTACTACTGGTGAACTGTACATACATTGTGTCTACTCCCAGAGATAGCTCAAAATACTATAATATATTTAAAGAGGCTTGGGATTTCTAAGTGATTTGCCCAATCACCTAGCTAATAGATAGCAGAGCTATGGACTTTAGTATGTGTTGCTAGGATTTTGAAGGGAAGCTTTGAGACCAGATGTAACCCAGATATCTCAACAGAACTGAGATCTATGGCTAGTTACATAGCCAGATATTTTGGTTCTGTTGCTCTCCTTGTGGAGATCTTATCCCCTCCAGGTCTTTCTATCTCCCCCTTCTTTCATAAGATTCCCTGTACTCTGCCCAAAGTTTGGTTATGAGTCTCAGCATCTGCTTTGATACCTTTGCTGGGTAGAGTCTTTCAAAGGCCCACTGTGATAGGTTCCTGTCCTGTTCCCTGTTTCTCCTTCTTCTGATGTCCATCCCATTTGCCTTTCTCAGTGAGGATTGAGCATCTTACCCAGGGTCCTCCTTCTTGTTTAGCGTCTTTAGGTGTACAGATTTTAGTATGTTTATCCTATATTATATGTCTAAAATCCACTTATTATGAGTATATACCATGTTTGTCTTTCTACTTTTGGGATACCTCACTCAGGATAATCTTTTCTAGTTCCCACCATGTGCCTGCAAATTTCATGATTTCCTTGTTTTTAATTGCTCTGAGACTGATACTCCAACCAAGGGCCATGCATGAAGACAACCTAGACCCCCTGCACAGATGTAGCCCATGGCAGCTCAGTTTCTACGTGGGTTCCCTAGTAATGGGAACAGGGACTGTCTCTGACATGAACTCAGTGGCTGGCTCTTTGATCACCTCCCCCTGATGGGAGGAACAGCCCTACCAGTCCACAGAGGAAGGCAATGCAGCCAGTCCTGATGAGACCTGATAGTCTAGGGTCAGAGGGAAGGGGAGGAGGACCTCCCCTATCAGTGGACTTGGAGAGGGACATGGGAGAAGATTAGGGAGGATGGGTGGGATTGGAAGGGGATAAGGGAGGGGGCTACAGCTGGGATACAAAATGAATAAACTATAATTTATTGAAAAATAAATAAAATTTTAAAAAGATGTAATATATGAGGGAATAAATTAATTTAAAATAAAAAAAAAAAGAATTGTAGAGGCGCCTAAGGATCCATATGCCTCCCCAGCTGCAGCAGTTCTGGCTAGATCCTGTGGCATGTGGACACTCCTACTCATTCATTCAACATTTTCTGGTTTCTTGCCTGGTGTTATCCTTCTATAAGTGGCAGAAACACAGCTATGCACAAAACAGACAAAAATCCCCCCCCCACTGGAATTTATATTCTAGTGGGACATCATACATAAACATAGTAAGTGCGACTTCTAGTATATTGGAAGTGAGATGTGCTCTTTGGTGAGTTGGAACAGTTAGTTGGTACACTGGTAAAACAGAAAATCGGTGAAAGAGACTGCAGTGAACTAGGATGTTAACACTGCCGTTTTGTTGAGGCCTGGGGTGGAAGTCACAGCTCTAGTGTACCAGACAATGCTGTGATGGGAGCCACAGTCGTTAGTGTTCCGGGCAGGGCTAAAATGGAAGCCATAATTGTGTAGTAGGGGAGTTCCCTGCCACTGAGCTTCCCCCCCTGCCCCCCCCCAGTCCCTTCATTTGAACAGAGGGAAAGGACTGAGGACTATGCATGGCTAACAAAGTCTTGTAAGAGGAAATTACAGCTATAGTGAGAATTTGGGTTTCTATAAAAACACAGAAATGTTATGTGAATATAGTTTTGTTTTAATCCCAGGTGTGGGGATGTAGGGCTGCTTCAGACTGTCCATAGCAGCTGGCCACCATGTGTTGTCTTGTGCTCTGGCGGAGGCACAATTTGGCCAGCTGCAGAGAGTTTGCATTGAATTCCAGGGGCTCCTCAGGGGGTATATATGAAAGCCAGAGCCCCAAAGGGTGCAGCGCTGCTGCTGCTTCCCTGGCTGCTGCCGCCCTGATGCTCCTGTTGCTGTTGCTGATTGCTGATGGCTGTGGTTTGTTGGGATTTGTTAAGTGGTCACGTACAAAGAGACCAGTAGAAAAAAACTGGAGAACTCGAAGCCCCTAATCAGCAGAAAGTAGTCTAATGCTATCAATGCCCGCTTTCCTCTTTATCCTTCTTCTCTCCTACTTAGTGTTGAGGGGGTTGGAAGGGTTAGGGGTGGTGTAGGAAGGTAGATAAAAGAAAACACACACACACACACACACACACACACACACACACACAAGTCTGGTTACCGAAAGCCAGTGGGGACATCCTGCATTCCTAGGCATCTTGTGGAACAGATCAAGATAGAACAAGAGGTAAACAGACAGGCCCACAGACCTTGTCTGTCTTGCAGGAGTTTCATTTCAAGAACATTAGCCCTGGGTACTGTGCTGCACATCTGCAATCCCCAAGCTCAGGTCACAAGTTTGAAGCAAGCCTTGAGGTCACATAATGACAGTGTCAAAAAAAAAAAAAAAAAAAAAAAGCCAAAGCAATGCTGTTCAAGTGTGCCCAATACAACAAATAGCATATTCTAATATCCTTCCAAACATTATGCTGCAAGACACTCTATATTCTTAAAAATAGAGGATCCTTGAGAACTTTTATTAATCTGGTTTACATCTATCAACATTTACCATTTTAAACTTTGATGAAATGTTCTAAATTTTTTTGAGAATTTCATGTGTGCTAAATTTTCACCCCCTCTCCACCCTACCTCCAACTCCCCCGGTGTCATCCCCCACTCTCTATCAAATTCATGACCTCTTTGATTATTTTTGTTATAAACATACATCCACATACATGTAAATATATGTATATATGTAAATGAACACAGACATATATATGTCTATGTATATATGTAAATGAACACAGACATATATATATATATATATATATATATATATATATATATATATATATATATATATGTCCCCACACCTGGGATTAAAACAAAAATGTGATTTGATCCAAGATGGCTGCCCCAGGAGGACACTGTGTCTGAGGAGCAGGACAGTAGTGTAGGCACAGCGACCGGGAGACTGAGATCTCGGACCTAAAACACCAGCGTTTGCGACTGCCAGGTGAGCAGAATTCCTACAGTGGGGAAATCAAGTGGAAAAGTCCAAGGGACACCCAGCTATTCCCAGGAAAAACTCTGGAGGGAGACAGGCTGTGCACAACCAGGCTGGGTGCCTAAGCCGCCATCTTGGGCTGAGGCACACGGTACCCTGGACGGACTGAGTTTCACCCAGATACCGTGGGCTGCACTGCGCAGGCCCACAATCCTCTGTGCCAGCGGCCGCCATTTTGGGCTGGGGCACACGGTACCAACTGCGTGCTACACCGGTCAGACCACACCCCTAGGCACACCCAGCCATCACCCCGGATTGGGACTCATAGTATCAGATCCAGACCAAGGTGCCCCAAATACCATCTCAGACCGTGGTGCACAGCCCCTGACCCAGACGGAGGCGCCAAGGCTCCAGTCCAGAAGAGAGCCTTTAACAACAAGCTCAGGGCAGAGCTCGGAGCCTCCTGACCAGAGTAGTGTCCCCAGCGGTCATATCAAAGGGGGATACACAGCCTCTGCCACAGAGCGAAGAGCCAAACCTCCAGACCAGAGGGGAGACCAGCCTGTGGTGCTCACAGACTCTAGCACAGAGCATGAAGCCAGGCACACAGATCCCACAACAGAGTTCAACTGAGAGTCCCTCTCCCTCTCCCTCTCCCTCAAACCACTATCAAACCACTAGAACTCCCTGGTCTTCCTGAAGAATACTCCGGACACAAGAGATTGACAGTTCCAGTCTGAAGTTCAGCCTTGAAGCACAAACAGCTCCTTGATTATATATAAACAAATGCCCAGAAATAGGCATAAGAACTCACCCAACAAAAATCAGGACACCATGGCCCCACCAGAAACACCCCAAAGCAATAGAGATTTTAATGCAGCGGAAACACAAGAAAATTATATTAAAGCTATAACTATGCAGATATTAGAGGAACAAAAGGAGGCACAAAAAGAGGAAATGAGGGGGGATCCAAGATGGCTGCCACGAGAGAACACTGTGTCTGAGGAGTAGGAGAGCAGAAACAACGCAGCGACCAGGAGACTGAACTCTGGGACCTAAAACGCCAGCATTGTGAGTGCCAGGTGAGCGGAACTCCTACGGTGAGAAAATCAAGTGGGAAAACCCTAGGGACACCCAGTTACTACCTGGAGAAATTTCCCTGTGA
>CM053764.1:96503575-96543626 GCA_028658305.1 Pachyuromys duprasi | reverse complement strand
GGGGGGGGGGGGGGAGAGCTCAGCATTTAAGAGCACACATTGTTCTTACTAAGGATCCAAGCTTCATTCCTAGCTTCCACATCAAGTACTTCACAGCCACCTGTAATTCTAGCTCCAGGGAATTTGATGCCCTCTTCTGGCCACTGTGGAGAACTGTACTCGTGTGTACGCATTCATTTATACACACCACACACACACACACACAGAGAGAGGGGGGGGGGAAGAGAGAGAGAGAGAGAGAGAGAGAGAGAGAGAGAGAGAGAGAAACAAATGAATTTGTTCTTTTAAAAACAGTTCTTTGGGGGAGGGGGTTCTTTGCAGCCTTGGCTGTCCTTGAACTCACTCTGTGTATCGGGCTGGCCTCAAATTCACAGACATTCACCTGCCTCTGCTTCCTGAGTGCTGGGATTAAAGGCATGGGCCAGCACCACCAGGCTTAAAAACAATTCTTAAAATACAAGCTACTGATACTCATAAATAAGATTCTAAGATAATTATATTATTAATATATGCCATAGCAAACCACATCAGTTACTTAAAATGCTTATCATGGGTGAATTTTCAGGGAGAAAATGACTATGGTCATCACAATATTATTTTAATGAAAAACTTAAGACAAAAAGTGCTCAAAGTAAATGCTACTGTATACCGAGGGTGAACAGAATACATGTGACAGAGTTCTATCGCAGAATTTTGCTTTCAGAATCAAGGCACTTGCATGTTTTGTGACGACACAGGACCTCCCGTTGTAGCAGCCAATCCTACTTCTCTACACTGTGGAGCATCTCTACAGATGAACCACTGCTTTTCATTGAAGTAAATCCTCTCCACATCACACTCATCTTCAAAGTTAAGTACAAGAAAAACTAAGCAACTTAGAATCTACTTATTCCTCCTCAGTATTTATTAAACACACCAAGCACTCCTCACATGCAACTTAATTTAGTTATCAGAAGCCAAGTAATTTTTTAATGATGGCTTGATAACATGAATTTAAATTGTTTATGTTTTCAGGCTTATATTATCTTTTCTCCCAAAGACTAAGGCTTGCTACTCAAGGACTCATCCAAAATGAAAAAAAAAATAAAGCACAAATAAAAGTTATATACAGCTAACAAAAAGTAGTACAGTTGGCTATCTATATATGTTACAGGTTAAAAACGTAAGGCTTGTCCTAAGCATAGTCTTAGTAAGGACTATGTACTAATTCGTACTAAAATCATCAATGACATTAAAATGTCAACCCCGTTAAAACCGATTTGGGTCAATGTACCATTCTAATTATCTCAGAGATCCTACTAACTCTTACTGCCCCAATGAGCAATCTGCTCTGTGTGTATACCAGGTTCGACTTTGAGCACCTGTTGTCTTCAATTTTTCTATAGAATAATGTTCTGATATATATTATATTACATTTCCATATCTCTGGATTGCTGGAAGTGGGGTTGGTGGTTCACAGGTTAGATACATTGTAGTTTGCTGCCTCCTGCTAAATTATCTCAAAACTGTGCTATATCTACTGTTATAACCATTTCTCAAGGACATGCTCCTAAATATCTGAAATTAAGTAATTCAAATTAATTTTTAAATTTAAAAACTGATATTATACCAGTCCACTCTGTTCAACTTCAAAGCTTATGAAAGCTGAATACATATCACTATTTTTTGATGTTGATATTTTGTCATTGATTTTTTAAATTTATTTTTTGATTTATTACAATTTATTCACTTTGTATCTCAGTTGTGGCCCCCTCCCTCGTCCCCTCCTAATCTCGCCTTCCTTCTCTCTTCTCCTCCCATACCCCTTTCCCAGTCCAATGATAGGGGAGGTCTTCCTCCCCTTCCCTCTGACCCTAGTCTATCAGGTCTCATTAGGATCTACTGCATTGTCTTCCTCTATGGCCTGGTACAGCTGCATTCCCCCCAGGGGGAGGTGATCAAAGAGCCAGCCACTGGGTTCATGTCAGAGACAGTCCCAACTCCCCTTATTTAGGGAACCCACTTGGAGACTGAGCTGCCATGGGCTATATTTAAGTAAGGGGTCTAGGTTATCTCCATGCATGGTTCCTGGTTGGAGTATTGATCTTTGCAAAGATTTTTTTTTTTTTTACAGTGCCCCAATTTGGCCTTGAAATCACTGTGTAGGTAATAAAGACCTTGAACTACTAATGTTCTTGGCTCCATTTCCCAAACTCTGGGATTAGAAGCATGTACCAGCATACTGGCTAAAGTATTTTTAATTAAAGCTTAGCATCAGAGAACATGTTATAAACATGAAATGACTGAATAAAAAAGCTTAGTACAGAAAAAAGGTAAGAGCACTTGTTAAGAACTTTAGATTAATTGTATATTGAAATAATATTTTAGTATGTAGAACAGATTAAAATGTTATTAAAATTAATTGCATTTATTTAGCTTTTTAATGTACATATAAGGAAATTTAAGGTGTCCATATGGTTAACATTATCTTTTTATTGGGTAGTACTGTTCTAGAAAAATCACGGACTTTCCCATATTTCAGTCAACTAATATAATGATACTATATTCTATTCATTTTCTTCTGTGAGTTTTTAAGATTAGATAATGATAATACACATCCTTAATTTTATGATGTAAGTGTGGTATTTAAACTATTTTTTAGAAAACAGTCAAAATACTGAACTATGATAATGTTATGCTGAGGTTATTTTAAAAGAATCCTACTCTATTTTGAATAACATTTACTCCTAAAATTAGGAAAATACAGTACAAGAACTTGTGTACACAAACATTTGCCTCTGGCTTAGCTGCTGATGGTGATGTCATGTAAAGAGGCTTATGAATGTTGGAGTCACTGGTGTTTTCACACACTTCTGCAAAGTCATCTGCACTACAGTTTTGCAAGTAAGTCAAGTGTAGTTTTAGATCTTCGTAATTCCTCTCCACCCTCGGGTGTGAGTCAGTACTAAACATGTCCCGGAACCCTGAATGACAGCACTAGCTGTCCTTCGCTGCGTCAGGAGAGATCGTGTTGCTTCTTTGTTGAAGGTCCCTTGGAAGCCACCCTTAATTTTCCAGTTCCATGCACATAAAGAATGGGAGAAATTATTCTGAGTATTATCTAGGTACCTCATTAAATATCTTATTTAACTTATTAAGCACAGTTAAAACAGTCAACGTAATGAAAGAAGTTAAAAGTATATAAACATAGAAAAATAATTTTAAAAACACAGAATTATAAAAACACAAAGCTACAGAGTGAAAATCTAAATGGATAACAAGAATACACAAAAATAAGATTTCAATTCAAAGTTACTCTATTTTTGAGTTTATATGTATATAACATGTATATTGGCTATACATATATAACCTATATGTATATAGGTTATATGTATAACCTATATTATTATAAACTTATATATATAAGTTTATATATATATATATATACATATATGTTTATGAGCACTGGCTGCTCTTCCAAAGGTCCTGAGTTCAATTCCCAGCAACTACATGGTGGTTCACAACCATCTATAATAAGATCTGGTACTCTCTTCTGGTGCACAGGCAGGCAGAATGCTATATAATTAATTAATATTATTAATATTAAAATTTTAAATTAATTTGGACTTGTACAATACTTAGATCTTGTTCCTTAAAATACTGAATTATGTGATAAGGCTATAGCTAAGTAAAAATAACACCCAAACTATTAATGTGATATGTACATTTTCATTCCTTGTAGTAACATATAATGATATTTTCTCCAGTAAAACCATGAATAGTATCTTATCAAAGAAAAACAAGAACCCAAATCCCAAATCTCACACCCACAGATGACAGCTTACAGACCATGAGTGCTTTATCAAGGAAGCAAGGGTTAAGATATCACGGTTGTCATAATCCTCTTCCTCTACTTGGATTTGAAGCAGGTTATATGTCTATATATTATGTATCCAACCTATGCATAATATAGTTGAAGAGTAAGATACATGTTTCATAAATACACTTTAAATACATCTCTGTTCTTTGCTGTAATATTTAGTACAAGTTTGAGTAAGATGTACTTAGTACTGTAGTTTGTGTATGGTGGTGGTGGTGACGTGTTCAACTAGTGACTCACTCACTCATCATTATGAAATACTTCATTTCCAATGTTTGTGAAATCAGGCTGTCCAATTATAAATGTTTTTTATTTTACTAAAATTTGTGTGGTTATGTGTGGTTTTACAATTCCTTAGTTTAAAAAGTCTATCAAGTTGGCCCTACTTACATATATGCACACAGAGAACAATAAATGGACTCAGTAGATTCAGCCTGAGTGTGCGCGTGTGTGCATGCGTGTGTGTGTGTGTGTGTGTGTGTGTGTGTGTGTAAAATGACAATAATTAACGAAGATGTCATGAATTTGAGACAGGCTGCAGAAGACAGCAATGAAATGAATAGAGGAGAAGGAATGGAAATAATGCAAATACTGTACTTGTACATGAAATTCTCAAGCATAAAAAACTGATTTAAAATTTAATTATATAACAACTGAAATCAAACCTGCTAAACTCGGACAATAGAGGGTACTAGTTACAGTAGACAATATTTAAAGACATTGTAAAATATTAAAGGAAATAAAATCAATTTATTCTAATCAAAGAGACTTAATAAACCTGAATCTTATTAAAAACTATAAGTTACATTTTATTTTGATAACTTTGAAGTTAATTTTAAGTTATTTGGCAGAATGACTTAAAATGGCATAGTAAAAATTAAAACATGATAAACCATCAATCTTAGACATGATACTAAAACTATTTTTGAAACTCTCTAGGCCCCAAATCCCTATGTAAAACAGGGTGGAAGTAGGAAAGAGAAAAATGTTTCTATTTTTTTTAAATCAAAAGTTCTATAACTTTATAATGACATCAACTATAAACTAAATCAACAGCAACTCACCTCTTTACCATAGTTAAACCAGGCAGTTTCTGTAGATATATGGCAATGCTGAGTTAAGGTTAGAATAGTCCTTTTTTGTTATTTAAGAATGTTGCATTGTCTTCCTCTGTGGCCTGGTATGGCTGCTCCCCCATCAGGGTGAGGTGATCAAAGAGCAGGCCAATCAGTTCATGTCAGAGGCAGTCCCTGTTCCCATTATTATGGAACCCGCTTGGATACTGAACTGCCATGAGCTACATCTGTGCAGGGGTTCTAGGTTTTCTCCACGCAGTGGACTTGGGGAGGGGCGTGTGTGGAGAAGGGGGAAGGGAAGGTGGGATTGGGAGGGGAGGAGGGAGGGGCTTATGGGGGGATACAAAGTGAATAAAGTATAATTAATAAAAATTAAAAAAGAATTAAAAAAGAATGTTGCTCAATTATTTAGTATATAAACACACAAATGATCACTATAGCCCATAGAATTTTCAAGTCACTCACTTTTTAAAATACAATTTACCATTGTTATTGTTGCCCGTTCACCAAAGCCACAGCTTCCATATCCCGGTTTCACCAACCACAAACTGGGTATGGTGGTATATACCTATAATCCCAGCACTCAGAAGACTGAGTCAGGACAAAGGCAAATTCAAGGCCAGCCGAGATTACACAGCAAGACCTGTCTCAAAGCAAACAAAAACCAGCGACTGTACTAAACAAGCACACCCATCCTCCATATTATTTCTCAAACAATACATTAGAACAACTACTGACATGTATAGTATAGCAACTGCATGTTGTATGTGATATAATGTGGTTTATAATATACAGGATATGTGTTACATTTTATACAGGAGACTCAGACACCCACAGATATTTAGGTCCCTGTGGAGACATGAAATCAATACTGAGGAGTGATTATGCAGTTTTTGAACTCTTCCTCTGTATACTCTTCCTTACTAACTTCATATGTTCTTTTTTTCAGTATTTATTTGTATTTTATGTGTATCACTATTTTGTCAGCATATATGTATGTGCACTATGTGTGTACTTGATGCCTGCATAAGCCAGAGCAGGGCATCATAGCTCCTAGAACTGGAGTTACAGACATTTGAGGGTCAGCATGTAGGTGTTCAGAACCCAACCTGGGTGGGTCCTCTACAAAAGCAGCAAGTGCTCTTATCCACTGAGCCGCCTCTCTAGCTCCAACTTCATATATTTCTGACTGTCAAAAAGATGGAGAATAAAAGTGATGCTACTTAAAGGGTATTTTTAAAATGATCTTGGATATTACCATTTACTTCAATCATCACCATCCTTTACTAATGCCGCTACTTACTGTTTGCCATGTACCAAGTCTCTCTGTCTGGTACCCAATGCACTTCTCACAATTCTGGAAAAAATAAAAATGCTATTCCTTTCCATTTCATACATGAAGAAATTAGGACCTGGAGAGGTGTGGGTCATATTGCTAATGGTCACAAAACCATGAACTGTCAAAGCTAAGACTGGCTCACTGTTGCATCTACTGCCAAAGCCTTCGCATCCACCTGTATAGGCTAATGCCGTCTGTCCATCCATGGTAACCATTCATGAAGGTAGCCAATCGGCTGCGAACATGACTGTCAATGTTTTTGAAGAAAGCATGCTGTATAACATTACCCAGCCACCTCATCAAACATGTGTCTGGGTCTTACAAGACAATGCGTCTCTAGCAGAGATTCCAGCCTTTAGCTTTCCCTAGAACAGATTTCAGCCTTTAGTTTTCCCTAGAACAATGTATCATTTTGCAATGGACAAAGGTTGACACGACCTCAGTCTAATCCTGCACAGTAAATGCTGTTTTCTAATTCTGCCTTCATGTCTAACATACTGGCTACTAATATCAGGAAGACTGACTTTCTCATAAGATGACTCACACTTGAGTTCTGGATATTTTACCACGAAGTCTAAGATCTGGCCCTTGGGTCTTAAAATTTAGAAACTTTTAATTTAACCTTCACAGATCCACATTGACCAAGTTCCCAAAAATACTAATTCTTTAACTTATTAATGTGCAAGTTTGCTCTAAATCTTAAATTAGCATGTCTAGACAAGCTTTCTGTATATGCAGCTATGTACAGAAAATCAAATTATAGCCAGACTGTATTTGAGAAAGACTCTTCTTAAGTAATTGTGCTGCTCCATCACTTTACAAATTCTTGGTTGAGGGAAAGCTCCAGCTATTTCCACATGAGAAAGAATTTCAGGGAGTGAAAAGTAAGAATTTACTCAGCTTTGTAGAAAGGGGTATTTTTGTTTGTTTTTAAGATAATCATTGCTGTAGTCTAACAGAATTTTTAAATCAGATTTATTGTTATAATATGCTGACCTTATATCTGTACATTTAAGAGGGGAAACCTTCTGTGTAAAAATAAAATAAAATAAAAGCTCAAATATTTCTGTAAGGCAAGCTCCATGGCACAGCTGAGGTTCCTCAGGGGGACAAGAACAAATGATTTATTTTCTCCTCCTCCTCCTTTTTTATTAATGGTGTTTGGCCTGTATATACATCTATGAGCCATGTGTGTGCCTGGTCCCCACAGAGGTCAGAGGGGGTGTCAGAACCCGTGACACTGCAGTAACAGCAGGTTGTGGACCACCGGGTGGGTGTCAGAAATCAAACCCCAGTCTTCTGGAAGAACAGCAAGTACTATCAACTGCTGAGCCGTCTATCAAGCATGGAGAAGGAGCTCTTCCACTGGGCTACAGAGCCTGAAATGTCAGTGACTGACACCGCTGACTGTGTTGGTTAGAGAAAGACGCCAATGGCAGGGACTCAGGGCCACTTAGGGGAAAATGAGGAGTGCATCAGCTACTGGGAATGAATCTCAACAACAATGTGGTTTCAAACATACATGCCTGGTTTAGGGATGAGTGGGAAAATCATAATCTGAAAAGAAGTCTTCAGTATACTTTCTGCTGAGGAAGAAATAATTGTTTTTTTTTTAATATTAAAAAAGTTACCAAAGTAAAATTTCACCACAATAGAAGGGTCAGTGCTGTTAATATGAAACTATGAGTGAATGGCTTGTTTACTTCATGTAAGTTGACTCGGGTCATTAGGCTGAGAGAATGGCTGTGCTCATCACCTGAGTTGATGGGAGGGTTTCGGATAACATTGGTAATGATCTTCAGAACCTCTGGGGTCAGGCCAGCTCGTTCCATATCCACGGAGCAGCCAGCTTTTATCGCCTGGGCTAAGTGCATGCCGACTGCTGTGAGAGGCAGAAGCCTGTTCTCAGCTATGCTGTGCTGCAGAAAGAACAGCCAAGGAAGCAGTGAGCTTAAAACCTCCCACTGTACCTCAAGAAAGGAAACACATCCTAGGCAGTAAATACCGAGAAATGAGCAATGAATAAACCTTGAGTAAAATGTTCATTGTAAATATTTCTTCAAAACTGTATCGACCTTTCATAGGTTCTACTCTGTCTACTGATTAAAACAAATCACCCAAGTCAGCCAAAGTTCAATCCCCGCCCTTTCCCTCTGTATCAACTTTAAAAAGCTATTGTGCCAGCCATCAGCCCCTTTATGCTAAGTCTGATATCTGTTACAATCTTTGAAAACATTAAAAAGCTGTATTGCAATGCTCTTACAATTAGAGATGGTGCTTTGGCTACATGAATTTCCAAGGCTGCAACTCCTCAATGCCCAGGGATGATGCAAGGCTCCAGAAGCACTCTTTAGAAAGGCCCCGAGAAGACTTTCATAAGTATTTTTAATAGACTCTGTTCATAAAGCACTAACTACAACTTACCAAGGACACTTGCTCACTCTTACATACTACTGAACTTAAGATAATGATAATCACTTTTGGAAAGTATTTTTATAAAGATTTTTAAAATAGCTCTGGCTCCAAACACATTTATAATACGTATTAAGTAAAAGCATTTTTTTAAACAAAAAGCATAGGTGCTCAATGACACTAACATTTATGTTTCTTTCAATATATTTCGAAAGTCTGAATTTAGACTGTACGTGTGAATGTCGATTCATCCACAGAGCACACCAGCCACAGCAGTATTTTCATCTTTCCTGAGTAGGTGTTAAATTGCTTTCATTAAATGTCTACCCTTTTCCATTAAAAAGGATGAACCATGTGTGTATAATATCAGGGTTATTTGATACTAGGCATCAAATTACTTCCAACTAATTGCATTATTGCTCATCACTAATTAGTCCTCAGATGTGTTTAACTTTGTGGTTAACTAGCAAGACCCTCTTAAGACTCCAGGGAGGTATAGATAATCAACAACCATTTTGCAAAATCAACCACTACATAATACCATAAGACATAAATTAAGATATTTCATTCATCACATCACTGATTATAAATGTAACATATTTATGTATTATTATTAAAACTAAAATATACTTTATTCAAAAATTTGGAGCCCATTCCAAACTTTCTTGGTAACCATATTCAGATACTATACATACATGGTCAAAACATACATATAAGATATATTGAACAAGTACACATTACTGACTGCTTATACAAGATTTCACTTAAATTCCTATTTATGGTGTATTTTTTAAATAGCTAATGAAATAATTTAGTTTCTGGCTAATGGTTTTTCTAATTTTAAGTAGAAAAGTTGACTGTCAATAGACATTTTAAGTTAAGGGCTGTATGTTTTTATTTTCACACAACTGTGAGCTAAATAAAGTCTCCTGATGCAAGGTGGACAGGCCCTGACCCACACAAGCTGTTCCAAATCAGTTTAATGTCAGGGAACCAGGGGTGCAGAGCAGGAGTCTCATGGTACCCTAGTCTAGTGATGTGCTTTCCAGCTCTTAGAACCCTTGACAGCCATAAAGATTTCTGTTAGAACAATGAAGGAATATGACCTGTGACCATTTTTCATAGTAATAAGATATTTAAGAACCTCTAACATAGTTTTGGAGGAAAAAATAGAGGAGCGAGTGCTAGAAAAGAGTGTGAAACATGAATTTTTAGAAAGTTGTTTTCAGCTCTTTGACTAACTTCCAGAAAGAGTCTATACATCGTTCACATGTAACAGCTTTGTGCTTTGTTTCTGTTTAACTTACTGAATTTATTTTCTCTGGCGGTGCTTGGCATGAAGCCCAGGGGCTGCCACATGGTAGATAAGTGTGCTGCACTGAAAGCATGGAAGCTACGGATTACACACACTCCATAACACAAAGCTCATATTTCATAATAAATGGTGTAAAGAACAGTGTATCTATATTTAGTATTATTTGATCACGTTTTGTTTCTGTGTTTCTTAATAACACATACACTAATTGTTTTAAACTGGTTTTAAAATGCCTCTGCTACATTTTCCCTGAGCTACAGCTGTGTTCTCCCTAACTGTGAGAGAGACTCTGCTAAGACAATCATGGTCACACTAGACTTGCATTTGTCACCTGACAGAGACAGGCTGACCGGAAGGAGAGACTGCCTTTGGTGTGTGAAAATTCAACATGAGACTAACTATACGACAAGAAGTAACAAACCCCAAGACACAGTTTCAATACCCAAGTGGAAACACACTGAAGGCGCTCTGGACCCTGAAATAGTACTCGCACTTACCAAGGACATTTTCTTTTCCTGAAATAAAGAGTATGTGACCGCCACAGACTGTGAGAGTGAGCATTCTTTATTTTCCATTTCCTGACTTTTCTTCTGTTCCTCTTGAGGTTTTGTACTTGAGAAGAGGTCTGTCTGCAGAATTTTAAATATAGCACAAATAATAATAATATAATGCCAGATATAATAATACCATCAACATAATGATCAACATATGACTGTGAGGCATTACAGGAAAATGTAACACAACATCTCTGCATAACAAAGAGTTTTCATGGAGAATGCGAAAAGAAGTAGAATTGTTATGTGTCGACTTAAAGGGAAGTAAGCTAAAGAGCATGCAACAAACTTTCTCGTCTTCTCTTTGGCTCATAAGAAGGAATTCAAAAGAAACCATATAATGTTCTAATGTCTCTAAACTAATCCCCTCATCCTCTGGAATGAACACTAAACAGAATCAATATTCAAGTTTATATCCTATAATCATAGAATAGGCACATAGATCATAAAGAAACATAATCTCATCATATTTGTGTGTGTATATATATAACTATATGTGTATACATATATATATACATATATGTATATATATGCATTTATGTTACAATGTGTTGTATAGTAATTAGCTGTAAAATGCACACCCCAACTAGAACTCTGGCCTTGAAGCATCATGTAAAGTCTTAGATACAGGGGACTCAGAGGGTAAGAGGGTGCATTGCTCTTCTAGAGGACTAGAGGGTTATTTTTCAGCACCCACATCAGGTGGATCCTATACACAAACATACACACAATAAAAGATAAGTATATAAAGCATTCAAAAGATGTATTTTAAAAATCCTTTTAGATATAGTTTCTTATAAAATATCCAAAAGATAAAATAGAAGATTTTTTAAAATTCATTAAAAATACCGGAATTTTCTTAAGCTTTAAAATGAAACTGGTTTTTTTTAGTTACATATAAAAGCCAGATTAAAACAGCATACTATAGTCATAATAAAACAAGAAAAATAGCTGAATAATTTAATGAGCCTAGTCTCCTGATGAATAAAACTGATTTCATCTTGGTAAGGTAATTTATCATTGTGATCTATTATACAAAGACACATGAAAAAAGTATTTATGAGCTTCATTTTGAGGACACTTTGTTTCTATATCCTGTCATTTAGGAAGCTCAATAAAAATTTAAATATATTTGAAGTAAATAAATTAAAAGATTACTGAATATGGTGACTATTTACTCATTTAGTAAATGTTTTCAATAAAGCAGGCTAACTACAGAAGCCAGCCATCATTTTTCTCTCTCCAGAAGTGGCAGGAAGGTTGCTTCGACACCTACCCTTTGGAGCATTTCTCTTTTGCCTCACTTCTGTTTCCTCTTTGCGGAGGAGCTGGGTGAGGTAATCCATTCACGTTTAGATAATAGCACTAATTCATGAAGAAAGATATACCAAGTGCTCAGAGAGGGTGCTTATTCAGTTGCTGCCAGTGTGTTATTCCTTAACTAATCATCAAGATACTACAATTTCATTTTCAAAATATCTAATATGAACTACAACAAATTTCATACACTTTCTTATATAAGGTTTTGAAAGAGAAACTTTAAATTGTCAAAGACACTCTGTTTCAAAAGAGGAAACAGTATATATAAAGACCAGACATTCCTGTGTAAAGCCTGCCCATGGGTACCAGGGAGAAACAAGTCCATACAATGCCGTGGGTGCTTAATTTCTCCAAGGCTCTTCACTGCTTCCCTGATAGAGAAGTCATCATTTCTGTGGTTCAGATGAGCAAATGGAGACCCAGGGAAAAGGAAGAAAATGTCACATTCACAAGGTACACCACAGCACTAAATTCAGTTCCCTGACTCTGAGACCAGCAGTCTTCCCAGACTCTGACAGTTTCATGTCACAGTGTGGATTATTGCAGGAGTTTCGAGAAAAACAAACAACCCTTGTGGAAATGGCCACTTATGGTAGAACAAGAAATCACCAAATGAAATAAGGAAAACACCATAAAGACTGAAGAGAATCAAGTGAAAGCTATCGAATGTTACAGGGCAGCAGCACAGGGCATTGATTAGGGCACATGAAACTGTAAACACAAGTAAAGTGTCTGAGCTCCTTACCAGCTAACAGCTAGGATACACACACGGCTTCAATTTCTAACTGCCATATTGGAAAACTTGTCAGCCAAAATACAATACTTATCCAAATTTAAAGTAAAACTTCCCAACTAAACAGACATGTACTTTAACCAATAACTATAGATAACTAGTAGGTAACTGCCAGGCATGGTGGCTCCTGTATATGATCCCCAAACCAGAAGACTGAGATAGGAATCCAAGTTCATTTCCAAATAGTCAATTCCAGGGAAGCCTCAGCTACAAAGGGAGATCTTGTCTCAGTTAATTTTCAGAAGCATGTAACTAACATGTTCTTACAATCATTTACTGTAAATCCATCTAAACTCATTTTCTAAGTCTAGATAGAAATGCAAATAGAGCAAGAACATGATGCCTCTGAAACAGTCCAAAAGTGTTACTCTCTAAGAGCTTCTATAAACCAGAATGTTTTACCTGAACACTATTCACTTGGCAGAATTGTTTGATGACTTCCAACAGAGGGCCCAACAGAGGAGCTTTGCCTTCAGAGACACCATCAATCTCTTTCACATTTTCAATAGTGGTTGGTCTGTCATTTACAAACAAAAGAGGGAGAATTATGAAGAAGCCACTGAGTCAGCATCACTCAAAGAACATACTGATGCTCAGCCTCACATTGTGCTCAATAACTGTATATTTCTCTACAACTCAAAACCAGTACTTTATACAAATAGTAACGCTTCCTAATTCCTTTCTCTACCTTTGTCCACTAACAGATTTGCCATGTAAACAATTAGCAAATAAAGGCGCCACTTCCCTCACCACAGAACTCCCGATGCATACTAACTAGTGAAGGGACCATTACCAGAAAAGAATATGCTAACACCCTGTGTTCTGCTTGGTTATCCATGTTATTCACAAAAATGGAAAACTGTGAGGCTCTAAATGGAGCAGTGAGAAAGGCTAAGAAACTCAGAAGAAAGTCTCATCATATTTCTTCCCTGCAAAACGTCTGTGGTAACAACAACCTAGCCCACTAGGCCTTTAATGAGATGGGCTTATTTGAACCTTTGTTTCTTGAACTTCAGATCTGCTATAAGTACATGCTGCTAGTAAGAACATTCACGTTTTAAATGCTCACAGATACAATTTGATGCTGCACTTTTAAACCTATATTATACTCACATGGAATCATACAGCTCAATTTTTTCCATTATGTACACTATCCAAGACTATATGATGTCTTTTTCCTAAAATCCAATCCAATTAATGATTACACTTATACTGTAAGTATATTCCCAGAATAGTGAAGTGTCATATTGGAATATTTAGTTATTTATTTAACAAAATAGTAATAATAACATGTAAGCTACACATAGTATTTACTATTACATGCAAGTAATGACAGGAACAAAGTTTTAAAGGAACCAAAGGGCCAAATGTTAGAAATGAGTCCTAAGTGCTTACTGAACACTTAGTTCTTCTGAGACACATGCTGGGTGATGTCAAAGCCATAAAGAGGTGGGAAACTAGTACTGTTTTTCATAGTGTTTAAGTCCTACTTTGTAATACATGTTTACAACTAATTATACAGAAAAGTAAATAAAACACTATTCACTAGAAAAGCATCTTTAGAATTGACCCAAAAACCCATGATAAGTTCAAGGGAGAGGAATTATTTGGCTGATTAACACAATGAGAGACATTATGAAGGAAATTATAACTAAGCAAGACAGTGAGGATTTAAGAGAAATCATGAGGAATCAAGGAATTCAAGACAGAAACATCTATGAAAGCTAAGAGGGCATCGCCCAGAAATGGTAAGCAATTCATGTCATAGAAACCATCCCAAACTCTATTGAAATTTTTTATAAAAAAAAAAAAAAGGTTTAAGTCAACAAATAGAAGAGCATGAATTCTAAGCCAAAGAAGCAAGACTATGTAATTAATTTGTTATTAGTTATTAGATGTGAGGGAGTGGCCAGTTAAGAGGCCTATGCAAAGGGGTGCTCTGCAAAGGTCTGAAATAGCAGTAGGGAAAGAGGCACAGACTGATAGACACAGGAGTGTCTAAATGAAGAGCTAAACATTATTTAAATAGGAGGAATGAAAGCAAGAACAAGGTTTTAAGTGTGTCATTAGGGACATGCTAACTAAAAACTTAAAAATATGAGAGAAGGGTTTGGAAGACATCAGGCACAGAGGGTAAGTGGCTGACGGATGCAGTTTTACAAACCTGAATATGATTCACTCACATGGAGACAGGGAACTAAAGGCTGTCCAAGACACTGCCACAGCATGGGCAATGTGACAGTCCCCTCACAGGCTGTAGCCATGCTCATGCTATTACCTAACGCTATGCTTTAGAAATCTGTTCTATCAAAGAGCAGCTTACCTCATTTTGGCCATATCCAGCAGAATCTTGTTTGTTGCTAGAATAGCTGGTGGTATATCCATTTTATTCGCATGCTTCTGTCTAGCTTCCACCAACCTGGCATATAGCACAGTCTAGCAGGAAACAAAGAAACAGCACTGCTTTTTAAAACACACTTAGAAGAAGTTGCCTCTACTTTTAGAAGTCCAGGCACCACTTTTTCCCTTAAGATGAGGTGATCTCTAGCTTAGAGTATTAGCTGCCCATTCATAAGCTAATCACAACAGTACAAACAAACAAACAAACAAACAAAGCCTTACCCGAGTGTCCAGCTCTTGGGCTGAAATGGCAGGTTCTGGGGAGCTGTACGTTATTCCTGGTGACTGCATCATGATACTACAATTAAAAAATAAATAAATAAAAGGAAATGCCTTTTTTCTTCTTTCCTCATTTACTTTTTATTTCATAATCCAAACTAGTATTTATTCTTCACAATACCAGCAAGAAAATCTATACTTGCATAGCAACAGCCTAGATATGAAACAGTTTGGATTCGATAATTTATTAAAGTGCTACAGTTGAAAGTGCCCTTTAGTTCTCTCATAGTGGCTTAAAAAGGGGATCTACCAACCTTCTCAGCTGCATGCATAGAAACAAAATGTTGCTTATCCACAGAGAAGAAGATACTTTCCTAGCCAACCTGAACAAAGTCTGTCCTTGCTGAGAAATCACTGATTCTGGTTGGTAGGCAGCATTAGCAAAGAATTAATACTGTTATTCAGATTTTTTTCAAAATCAAACAAACAAATATTGACAAAAGATACAATTTTATTTTGGATTTTTTCAAAAAATTGTAGGGAATGTATCAAGTTACAAGAGAGGAAATGTGCTGGGAGGCAAACTAGCTATCATAAAAAGCATTTCTCACTGATAGACTAATTATAAACAGGAAAAACTGCAAAAAGTAAATGATTTATGATAACATTTTAAAGAGTCATATTTAAGCCTCTACTTCTTGAAAATAAAAGAGTGAATGTGTTTGGTATTCCAGAAATGCTTGTGAATTTCTGTTCCAAGAATTGAGTAAGTACAATATAAAGTAAGACTTTATGCTCACATTTATCACAGCCTATCACATACATTAAACAGGCTTGCACCAGGCAAAACATAGGCAGCTCAAAGAAATACCAAGTTAATCAAGAAAATTATAACTGTCCTTAAATTCACATTTATTTATTTATTATATATATGTGCACACATGCCATGGTGCATGTACCTAGGCCTAAGGACAAACTGAGGGCCAGTTCTCTCCTTCCACTTCTCTGTGAACACCATGGGTCAAGCTCAGGACATCAGGGTTGTGGACCAAGACTATATCCCCTCATTCAGCTCAATAGCCCAATAATTTTTTATACCTTATTCACTTTACATCTCAATTGTAGCCTCCTCCCTTGTCTCCTCCCAGTCCCACCCCTCCTTCTTCCCCCCCCCCATCTCTCTCCCCTAGTCCTCAGAAATGGAGAGCCCTCCATTTGACCCCTACCATTTGACCCCAGCCTATCAAGTCTAATTAGGACTACCTGCATCCTCTTCCTCTGTTGCCTGGCAATGTCCCCTCTCCAGGGGGAAGTGATCAAAGAGTGAGCAACAGTCCATGTCATAGACTGTACCTGCTCCCCTTACTAGGGAACCCACATAGAGACTGAGCTGCCTATAGGCTTTATCTGAGCAGGGTGTCTAGGTCTTCTCCATGCAAGGTCCTTGGTTGGTGCATCAGTCTCTGCAGGCCCTCCTGGGCCCAGCTTTGTTGACTCTATTGGTCTCCTTACGGAGCTCCTGTCCTCTCTGGGTTCTTCTACCCCCTACTTTTTCCTATGACTCCCTGCACTCTGCGCAAAGTTTGGCTGTGAGTCTTAGCATCTGCTTTGATCCCTTGCTGGGTGGAGTCTTTTAGAGGACATTTATGGTAGGCTCCCATCCTGTGCCCTCTCTTCAAGGGCTTCCAGTGTCTATTCTATACCGTTTACTTTGTTTTCATAGAATCTTTATAATGACAGGCTACTAGCATGGTGGCTTTTAGTAAACCAAAACCTTACTACATTTTCTTGCAAAATTCTAAGTGCTACACTAACATAGAAATGAACACAGGAAAAGTTCATAAAAATGTGCTGTAAAAGGCAAAACAAGTGAAGCAGCAATAGGCTCATTGACGGTATTATTGATTGGGAACCTGACAGGATCTAGAGTTACACAGGTCTTTACTTAGAGATTACTTAGACCAGGTTAATTGGGGAGGGAACACTCACCTGTAATATTAGGCTGGGATCCCAGACTATCTAATAACAAGGAAGAAACTAAGTGTAAAATATTTATTTCCCTCTGCTACTGACAACAGGTGCAGCCAGCTGTGCAATGCCTGCTACCATGAATCTCCTACTGTGAAAGAGTACACCCTCAAGATGAGAGCTAGCACACACTCTGCCTTCCCTCGATTGTTCTTGTCAGGGATTTTGTACCAGGTACATGGAAAATGATAATTACTGTCTTCTACCAAAGAGAAGCTTAGGAGCAGGTAGATTCGCTGCTCCACAAACCACTCCACACAATCTAAAGAGGAAGAACACCAGCAAACACATGTACTGAAGCTAGCATTACCCTACCAAAACAAGATATGGATATGCATACACACAGAGAAAGAGAGAGACAGACACACAGAAAGAGAAACAGAGAGACACAGACTGAGATAGAGAGACACAGACAGAGAGACTATAGACCAACATGAACATTAAACATAAACACAAAAATAAACCTGCAAACAAAATTCAGGAACACGTAAGGCCATAGATCATGGCCAAGTGGCTTACATTCCAGGGATATGGCTCAACACAATACAACATAAAAAGACCCAAGACAGTATCCAAGACACACGGAAAAAACCTCTGACAAAGCACAACAGCCCTCATGAAAAAAAAAACCCTTAAGAAACTACAAAGAGAAGGAACATACCTCAACATAATGAAGGCTACACACAGTAAGCCTACAGCCAATATTATGAAAAGTGAGGGGGAAATGAAAAGATGTCCTCTAAAATCAGAAATGAGACAAAGGTCTCTAGTTTTCCCATTCTTAATCAATATAAGCCTGAAGAACTAAGCTAGAGCACTAAGATAAGAAAAAGAAACAAAGGGATACTAAGAGGAAAGAAAAAAGTATAATCATTCCTACTTGCTGCTGATACAATCCTGTCTTTTAAAGACCCTAAGGATTCTACCAGAAAACTCTCAGACCTGATAAACATTTTTTCAGCTACAAAGTAGGTTGCAAAATAAACACACTAAAGTCAGTAGCTTCTCTACACCTCAAAGAAAAAACTTGATTAAGTCGGGGTAGGGGAATTCCCACTCATAGTAGCTTTAAAAACCTCGGAATAAGCCTACCAAGGAGGTGAAGGCTTCTGCAGCCTTAAACTTTGAAGAAGAGGTTGAAGATATTAGAAGATGAAAAGATCTCCAATACAGAATATGGTGACAATAACTAAATTACAGAAACAGATGTAAAATTCAACATAATCCTCCACACAATTCAAAAGAAGTTCCTCATAGAAAGAAAAAAAAATTCTTAAAACTCAACAAGAAGCAAAATGAGCCCAAATGGCAAAAGCAATTCTAAGCAGAAGGCACACTAAAGACATTGCAATAACTGATCTCAAATCATACTACACAGATACAGTATAAACAAACAAACAAAACCACAGCACTGGCACAAAACCAGACACATGGATCAAGGAAATACAACAGGAGAATTAAATTCACAGCTATATTTACTTGATTTTTTTTATAAAGGCTTCAAAATATACAGTAAAGAAAAACAACAAAGAGCACTAGGAAATCTGGAGAGAGAGAATAAATATAGATCTGTATTTCTGACCTTGTATAAAATTTTCAAAAGACCTAAAATTCTGAAATAACTATAAAAATACTTCAATGTACAGACATAGGCAAGGATTCCACAGAGCAGAACACAATCACACATGAGTTGAATGAAATTAAAAAGCTTCAGTAAAGCAAAGAAAATAATCACCAATGTGAAGAGAAAGCCTGCAAAGTAAGAGTAAAATCCCATTAACAGTAAATTAATATCTAAAATGTATAAAATTAAATATCAAAAATCCAAAATTAATAAGTCAATAAATTGAATTTACAATGCTCAAAAGATTAAAATACAAATAGCAATTAAATACTTGAAGAAAAAGTTCAATAAGCCTCAGCCATCAGAAAAATAAAAATTGTTCTGCTATCCCATCGCACTCCAGTAGAATGGGTATCATCAAGGAAACAAACAACAAATGCAAAGATGTGGGAATAAAGGAAGCTGTAGTCACTGTTTATAAGAATGTAAACTAAAGTGGCCACTATGGAAATCAGTATGGATATTTCTCAAAAAATATAATTGCCATATGAAGCAGGTGTGTATATATATAAAGAACTGTAAGTCAACACAGCACAATGACACCTGTCCATCCTTCTTAATTGATACACTATTTACAATAGCCAGGGTATGGAACCAATTTAGATGTCCATCCACATTGAATGGATAAAGAAAATGGGATACATATACACAATGCAGTTTTGTCTAGCTTTAAAGAATGCAATTATGACATTTCACAGGACAATGGATAAAACTAGAGATGATTATAATAAGCAAAATAATCCAGACTCAGAAATTAAAACAGGACTTTTTCTCTCATATACAGATCTAGATGTGTGTGCCACAAAAGCAAAAACACTAAGAGAACGGGGGAAGAGGACTGAAGAGAGACGAGGGGTAATAAAGCCAGCAATGGGATCACACATCATGAAAGCAGGAGGAAAAGGAAGGGAACTAGCATGAAGAGAAGAAAGTATGGGGATGGCAGAGCAGGGGGAAACAATGAAGTACATGATACATGTTTGAAAATAGAAAACCCATGTATTTGTATGCCAAACAAAACTTGATTTAAAAGCATTGTGTGTGGTTATTGCAAGTACACAGAAGAAAATTTCAAAGTAACCACAGAAAACATCAACAACTAGGTCACATACTACATCCTTGAAGAGACATATCATTAAGAAGTAGGAATAATTCTTACATTTGATTTTAGCTGAAAAGCTAAGAATTATAGTGAACAAGAATTTTTACAAATGGAAATCTGATCACAAAAATTCAGTGTTCCCTAGATGAGAAGAGATAAAAAGAAAATAATACAAAATAGCAGATATAAAGGAGACTGAGTGAAAAGGGAAATCAGTAAAAAGAAAACTAAAGCCAACTTCAGAGAAAAAGACAGTAACACTAAGATAAACGAAGTAGTCAAAGTGACACATTTGCTTAATGTTATTTGTAATATTTATATGGTTATGACATTGGAAAAAACAATTACTAAAATATTATGTTCAAGGAATTGAGGAACGGAAACAGTATATAATAATAAGCCAACTAACTATTTTTTAATTGACAAATTGAAAACTAGTAGTTTAAAAGTATGTCATTTAGAAAGATGGTTGCAAATTACAGAGAAATCAAAAGATTCAAGAATGACTACTAGCCGGGCTCAATAGCAAACGCCTGTAGTCCCAGAACTCGGGAGGCAGAGGCAGGCAGATCTCTGTGATTTCAAGGCCAGCCTGGTCTAGAAAGAGATTCTTGGACAGCCAAGCCAACACAGAGAAACCCTCTTTCGAAAAAAAAAAAAAACAGAACAAAATGTAAAAATGTTTCATGATAGTGTATGGGCACTGTCATATATATGCCTTAAAGTTTCTATTTAAATAAAACATTAGTAATCACATCTCACATGAACAAACAAAACACACCAACCCAGGACCATACATAGAGAGGACCTAGACCCCCTGCTCACATGTAGCCTATTGACAGCTCAGCCTCCATGTAGGTTTCCTAGTAAGGGGGGCAGGGGCTGTCTCTGCCATGGACTCTATTGCTTGCTCTCTGACATGGACTCTATTGCTTGCCCTCTGTCCCTGGAGGGGGGACGTTGCCAGGCCACAGAGGAAGAGGATACAAGCAGTGTTAATGAGACTTGATAAGCCGGGAGTGAGATGGTAGGGGAGGAGGTTTCCCTGATTCTGAGGACTAGGGGAGGAGGACAGGGAGCAAGAGGGAGAGAAAGTAAGACCGGGAGGAGACGAGGGAGTAGGCTACAATTGGGATGTAAAGTGAATAAAGTATTAAAAAAATAAAAACTAATAAAAATTGAAAAAATAAAGAAATTAAGATAAGGAAATTAATATTGTGATAATGTTTTGTAAGTTACAAAGTAGTGTTATCTAAGTGAGCAAAGCATAGACAGTGTGGAGGTCTTACAGCATATTATCTTTAACCTGATATGAATATGAGCACAGTCCATTTAATCTTTGTACATAATACAAGCTGTGACACTTCTAGTATGCCATCCTTACACAGGATATTAGATTCTATACACTTTCCATACTTTGATCATGTCAGCAAGTTGCATAGAAAGATTAATTATGAGCGGCTGGGCTTGTAGCTAAATGGCAAAGTGCATACTTAGCACATACAGGTCCTGGGCTTCATCTCCAACACAAGAAAACACAAAATTAAAACTACAATGGGTATTTTAGCTTTATTCTGTAACAGTTCTTATATTTCAGTCTTATTGCCATAATACCTGTATTTGAAAAGGGGTTAGGAATATGCATTCCCAAATACATAACAGTGGTTAGATGCTAGAGGTAGACAAATATAGATGTGAGCCAGCAATGTCATTAGCTATATACTCTTAGGCAAGTTAGTTAATGGCCTGCCCTTGTACATTTGACTTCAGAAGGAGAATAACAGCACCTTATTTTAAGAAACAGGTGCATCTGAGCAGGGGTTATAGGTTATCTCCATGAGTGGTCCTTGGTTGGAGTATCAGTCTCAGAAAAGACCCCTGAGCCCAGATTTTTGGCTCTGCTGGTCTCCTTGTGGAGCTCCTGTCCCCTCCAGGTCTTGATTCCCTGCACTCTGCCCAAAGTTTGGGCTATGAGTCTCAGCCTCTGCTTCCAAACCTCAATCAGTAGAGTCTTTCAGAGGCCTTCTGTGGAAGGCTCCCGTTCTCTTCCCAGTCTGCCTACCCCTTTTGCCCTTCTGAATGAGGACTGAGCATCTTCCCTAGCGTCCTCCTTCTTGCTTAGAATTAGGAGTACAGATTTCAGTATATTTAGCCTATATCAGATAGAAGGGGAGGAAGACCTCCTTACCAGTAGACTAGGAGAGATAGGAGGGAAGAAGAGGGAAGGAGTGTAGGACTGGAAGGAGACAAGGGGCGGGGGCTACAGCCAAGATATGAAGTGAATGAACTGTAAGAATAAATAAATAAATAAATAAATAAATAAATAAATAAATAAATAAATAAATAAATAAATAAGAAACAGGTGGATCTGTTTACAAAGCGTAAACAGATGTGCCCAAGAAGCACTCTCTAATCCCCTAGATTCCCATGGATCTGTTTCAGTCCTTCTACAACTACAGAGGTTGTATTCTGATTGATTTTATTATTATTATTATTTGCAATGAAACAGTCCAACATTTGATAGTTCTTTTTCTTTAGGAAAGAAAGGAAAAGAAAGTATCAATAATGTAAGCAAATATAACACATTAAAATTCGAACTCTACCTGTTTTTAGGAATGTTACTCCCAGAGGAAAACTTCTCAGGTGCTTTGTAATAATACATTCTCTCCAAATTCGACTATTTTTCCACAAATAAAGTCCATTAACAAAAAAGGAAATTACAAAAACATTTAAATACAAAGAACATAAGATTGAAAAACTTCATACTAATAATTTTCCCTCAAGCAACAAACTCTTCAAATAAATAAGCTGAAAATGAAAATAAACTATTGAGTCACTTTAAAGACAGTTTAAAAATTAAACGATCCAAAGAATGTCCCCAGACACAAAAGCCTAAGTTACAAAGGTGATTCAAGTCAACATCAACACTCTTAACAAGAAGAAATGTTATAGTAGTAGACTTAATTCAACATTAGCCCATTACCATGTTCTAAATAGCTAAAGACAGGCTTGCATAAGGAACCTGTAGTAGTTGCTAAAACATTTAACAAGAAAATGTATGTGTGTTTATGTGTGTGTATATATATATGTATGTATATTTACATGTACATATATTTATATGTACATACATTTGCAGATGGGATGAGTGTATATGGGAATATTTAGGAATCAAATTTATTTATTACTTTTAAGTATTATCATATATTAAAGGCCTCAAGACAAATTATTCATAAAATAAGCTTCAAAAGAAAAATAAATTGCTTTTTGAAATATTTCTACTTATTGCTCAGGAAATCATATATATCATATTTTTACTCTTGTCATACAATTTCTTTTGTAGTTCATGATTTCTATATGTGTCATTCTTATCACTAGCAGCAATGCAAATGTAAAACTTTAAATCAGGAGTTGTCTCCATGACCAATGAAATAGGAAGACCCATCCCTTGAAAACAAACCTGCTCTGTAGTGAGTCCAACTGGTTTTTGATTAGAAAAATGTTGCTTCATTTCTGATGATACGTGATTAGAACTGAAAAACAGTAAAGTTGTGGTACATCTATACAATGGAATATTACTCAGCAATAAAAAACAAGGATATCATGAAATTTGCTGGTAAATGGTGGGAACTGGAAAGGATCATCTGAGTGAGCTATCCCAGAAGCAGAAAGACACACACGGTATATACTCACCCATATAAACATACACTATAGGATGAACCTACTAAAATCTATACACCTAAAGAAACTAATCAAGAGGGAGGACTCTTGCTAAAATGCCCAATCCCTATCCAGAAGGGCAAAGGGGATCGACATCGGAAGGAGAGAGCAGGGAACAGGTCAGGAGCCTGCCACGGAGGGTCTCTAGGAAGGGCTCTGCCCTGCAGACTATTGAAGCAGATGCTGAGACTTATGGCCAACACGTGGGCAGAGTGCAGGGAATCTTACAAGGGGAGTGGGAAATAATGGAATCTGGAGGGGACAGAAACTCCACAAGGAGAACAACAGAACCAAGTGGTCTGGGCACAGGGGTCCTTCCTGAGACTGATGGTTCAACCAGGTACCATGCATGGAGGTAGCCTAGGACCCCTGCACAGGTGTGGCCCATGGCAGTTCAGTGTCCAAGTGGGTTCCATAGTAATGGGAATAGGGACTGTCTCTGACATGAACTGATTGGCCTGCTCTTTGATCACCTCCCCCTGAGGGGGGAGCAGCCTTGCCGGGCCACAGAGGAAGACAATGCAGCTACTCCTGATGAGATCTGATGGACTGGGATCGGAGGGAAGGAAAGGAGGACTTCCCCTATCAGTGGTCTTGGGGAGGGACACGGGTGCAGAGGGGGGAGGAAAGGAGGGGTTGGGACAGGAGGAGGGAGGGAACTACAGGGGTATATAAGGTGAAAAAAGTGTAATTAATAAAGAATTTAATAAAATAAAATACCTCCTGAATTAAAATGTAATCACCTGACTTATGAGTCACCACATTACTCTCGGAGAAGCAGAGATTATATTTCCCTTTAAGAATTGATATTTACAGTGAATAAATTCTAATTAATAAAAATGAATTTAAAAAGAATTGATATTTAAAAAAAAACAGATTTCCCAGAAAAGAGGTTTCAAAGAAGAAGAAAAAAGGCAGCAAGCATCTTCCCTATGCCTACAGTAGAGAGGTGTGGGTCACTAATTCTTTAGCACATCCCCACACTGTTTAAGCAACACGCAAGAAGTTTGCTTGCTCTCTTTTATTATATATGGCCACGAGATGACTGTAATTCATATATTTTCATGTATTCGCATCAATATAATAGCAAAATGTACAAAAGCACAAAAATCTTGTGAAAACTTTCAAATCCTTTTCATATTTGTACCACATTGTACTGCACAGTATAAACTATGAAAAGTAAATTCAAGCCAGGCAGTGGTGGCGCACGCCTTTAATCCCAGCACGTGGGAGGCAGAGGCAGTTGTATCTCTGTGAGTTCGATGTCACCCTGGTCTGCAGAAAAAGTTCAGGGTGGCCAGGGATATGCTGAGAAACCCTGTCTCTAAAAACTAAAAATATTAAAATTAAAATTCCCCAAGCCTGTTTTCTTCTGTATGGAACACTTCTTTAGCCGTATGGTGGAAAGCAGCTTTGTAACATATTGCAGTCAAACACCTGACACCAGCCAGGAAAGTGTTCCATAATTTACCCTTCCCAGAGGCTCCCTTCTACCTTTCACGCAAATGAAACAGCTGATTTTCCCGTGTATGTCACCTGCTGGAATTTGAATCACTTAAGAAAAACCAGAAGTTAATGGGGAAGAGGAAAGAAAACTGAAAAAGAACCTGGGCAGCTGACCGGTCCGCGGACACATGTCTTCACTAACTTGTAGGATAAGGCTCGGAGAAGACTGCGACTCGGCTTCAGCAAGCCATTTTCTACCCTGTCAAAAGCAAGAAAAAGTTTTTTTTCTGTTTTTCTGTCTCTTCATTTTTTGCATTTTTAATTAATTATTATTATTTATTACAATTTATTCACTTTGTATCCCGGCTGTAGCACCCTCCCTCCTCCCCTCCCAACCCATCCCCCTTCTCTTCCTGTGCCTCTTCCCTAGTCCACTGATGGGGGAGGACCTCCTCCCCTTTCATCTGACCCTAGCCTATCAGGTCTCATCAGAAATGGCTGCATTGTCTTCCCCTGTGGCCTGGTAAGACTGTCCCCCCACAAGAGGGAGGTGATCAAAGAGCCAGCCACTGAGTTCATGTCAGAGATAGTCCCTGCTCCCATTAGTAGGGAATCCACTTGGAGACTGAGTGTATCTTAACACACAGTGGGAAGAACTGAGTGACAAAGGTAGATCTCTGTGCTCCTACCTTTTTTGTGAGGGAGCAGGTCTTTATAAATTTGTTTTGCGTGGGCACTTCTACCAAGAGTCCTTCCGCTATGAGATGGTGAGAAAGAGCCTTCCACCAACTGTCTGCTTGCTCCTTGCCAGTGCCAAAAAGCCTGTGACGGCGGTACTTATCTGGGAGGTGCTGAGAATTCTGAAATCAGAAATAAAGTGTCTAAAAACAATTGCTCAACTAAACAGACCAAATAAAGCAAAAGCCTACCTAGCAATTTTTTGGGTTTAAAAGCAATTTTCTGCTTTTAATACTCTCAGGTTTTTATGCTCTACCTTTTTGTTCTGAATACTCGATGTGAAATGAAAACAGTATTCTGCCTTAAATACAGAAAAACCCTCACATAATTCAGATGTATTTCCCAGTAGATAGGTTTGGATATACATCTGGAATATTTCACCTTTGCTATTACAATTATGATTAACAATTTTTGCAAATGATCACAACTACAGCTCCGTTCTAGAACATGGGTGATAAGAGAAAATGTGACCTGGTAGTTGTGGGCCAATCCATGGATCCCATGTATGGTTAGGTCTCACTGTGCATTAGAGTTTACTTAACTGCTGATCACTTGAGACGCCAGTGAAAACAGGGCATGGTAAACAGCTGATGTTAGAGTATGACCACTTCTGAGAGATGGCAGAATTTTTACGAGGGCGCTTTAATCATGGAGTCCTAGAAACATTAGGAAGCTGCCATATGCAAGGTGTCGTCCTATGACGGAGGAGAGGCTGCCCACCTCTACTCTCTATGAAGTTCCTGTGCTCACTTAATCCTCCTCCTGCCTCGCGCATACATTCTACACATCCAACTACCTTAAACGTGCATGGTGACAAATGCCATGCAGCATAATAGAAAACTTGTGCACGATGTAGCAGAGATAATTATGACAGACCAAAATTCACCTATCATTGTAACTTCCCTCTACTGTGCCCTCTACCACAAAAACTAGAAAGTCATGAACACATTCCTGGAACTCTCTTTCGTTCAGAATTATGACTGTGATTTAAATTCTGTTAAGCAGATGTTATTTGCAGGACAAGTACAAGCAAGATGTGAGGCAAAGGCTACTCCTCCGCAATATGTGTAGCCATGCATGATTACAGAGGGTCATGCATGATTGTGACCAAGCAGTGTTGTGATCTGACTGTAAATACGGTGCATTTGGAAAACTGGTCCTCAGCTGGAGATACTCTTCTAAGAGGCTGTGGAGCCTTTGGCGATGGAAGCATGGCCGGAAATCACTGGTGGAAAATCTCTGAGCGTTACAGGCTTCCTCTGCTTCCCATCTGAGTTCTCTGCTTCCTATCTGCTACCATGATATGGCAGGCTGCAAGCTCCCTGTGCTACGGACAAATCCATATGAAGCTCTTCCCCCCATGACATGAGAGACTACAGCCTGTGAACGACAGCCAAAACAAACGTCTCCTTTAAGTTACTTCTGTCAAGCAGATCTGGTCATCACGATGAGAAAAGGTGGGTGAATATGAATAAAATTTTTGAAGTCAAATGCATGCCAGATAAAGATGTTTTACACACTAACACACAATATGGAGACTGCAACTATTAGAGCGCACTGTAATTAACCCTGAGAAAAGAATGCATTCGGTTGTTCATGCCAAATAAATAGTATAAACATGTAAAATATGTTATTTTGTTTAACTATAGCAACCAGTTTAATATACATGGAATCCACAATATTCTTTATTAGTATGCAACAAGCTTTCCCTGACTTGCCATGAAGAGCTACTGGGGCTTACCTTTGTAGTTGGAGACTCTATTGTTTACAAATAATACCAAAGTAGTAACTTGCCTAACTAGCATTACTAGCTCTCTTGACATTAGTTATTCTAGCCCTTTGTCTTCCTACACAGAAAAAAACCTAAAGTGAATGTACACATTTACTGGAATGAAGTAATGAGGCTTTCCCTAATTAGTAGAAAGTACTTCTTCCCTTTACAATCAATAATCACTGTGGATACTATGCACTATGGAAATAAATTTATATAACATGTTCCCATGGCAACCACCAGGCAGAGAATGAAACTTATTTATTCTTTGATATTTTATATCTTTTTTTCTCAAAAGAATCATTTTTCTAGTACAACTAGAAACTAGCTAGCTAACCAATCCAGGTCCTCTGCAAGAGTAGCTCTTAACCACTAAGCCATCTCTCCAGTCCCACAATAAAACTTTGGAAAGATATTTAATGATGTCTTACTCTGGGCAAGACATCCTCATTAACTGCGTAAGTGTTCTAGTTAATTTAAATTTCCAAGTTATCCACTGAATAACCAAAACTCCTTAGAATGAGAAGGTCATCATAGAGAATATAATATCTATTTTGCCATTTTTAGCTCTGAGAACCTATATATAGTTCCATGGAATGTAATCTTGAACAAGGATATTTTCATATTGCTCTTTTCCTTTAAAAATCAACTTGAAAAATAAGGTTCAATAAGTTGACATATTGCAGAGTGCAGAACCCAAGAACTGATGAGCAAAAAAGCTAGAATAAAGACAACTAGTGGCCAGGTCATCCACCCAAAGGATGAGTTTGCATGGATGTAAACCTTTGTAACAGTATCTGGTACAATAGAAAATAGGAAAATAAAAACCTGCCACTTCTCCAAATAAACTTTTTCAAAAATCAATTTGCTTTTTGTAGTAAACTTTTTATCTTGCTGGGAATGGCATTGTCTTTCATCATTCTTCCTACTTTCTACATCCAAATGTCTACATCAACTATATTCCAAACCTACTGAATCTCCCACAAAGCAGAAGGTTCCAATGACAACCTCACAAACCTTCCTGACTCTCCACGTATGCTCTTTCTTAACTTCAATAACAGTTCCCAACCATCCATAGTCTCGTGGTGCTTTCTGTCCTAGGTTATACTTATTTCCTCCCAAGTAACACCAACTACACTAGATGTTAACAACACTCACCTAGTTCAGCACTTTATCCTCTACAAAATAAATGTACTGCTTATGGAAAAATAGATGTTCAATAACTCAAGAAAATTAATAATGTGGAGTGTGACAAAAGAAGACATCCAATGTCCACCTCTGGTGTTCACATGTGCACACACACATACACACACACACACACACACAGCTTAAATATTGCTTAAATGGTACCTAATTCTGCCGTTATGATAAGAATTAGCACTTTGATAAGGTATTTAAGAAGATGTTACTCTTGGTATGCAAATGATCAACGTGTTTTTTCTTTAAATTATGGCCATTGACTATGTTACAACAAGTTAGAGCAATGTCAAAGATTTTTAAATGGTGAACTGTTTAGTCAGTTAAAGCAAAGTTCTCTAGACAATATTGGTTACTTTCTAATTAGATGCATTAAAACAAAATTTTAAACTCCACTTTACAACTTTATGGATAGTCTGAGTAACCTTATATTTAGAAAAACATGTAGGACAGAATCAAGCACTACTGAACTGTACTTATGTTTACAAAAATCATCTCTTCAAAATAACTCCAAAACCAGTTTGATGTATCATCTTACATCTTAAAATTACATACAAAGGTATTAACTTGTCCTAAATTGGTTAAAGGGAAAAACTTGCTTAGTTCTCAAGAGAATTACAGTTATAATTTTTCAATAATATCCCAAAAGATATCAAGGTCATTGAAAGCAAGAACAGGTAACTTGCCTTATTTTCACCGTCTTTAGCATCTACATATTTTCATTAAGTGATACTTTTTTTTAAACCTTACACTTTTAGCTAGCAAGGGTAGTATAAAGTTTCACTAAGGACGAGCTGCTTAATTTGAGGACTCCCAGAAGACACTGTCAGTATAAGAGGTCTGACTTGGTTTTCAAATAATAAGTGAAACCTGATCCCTCTTGTGACCACTTGAAGTTTGTCTAGAAACAACTTATTTATTGATATTGGATATCATTGCTGGATGGCAGCAAATCAAAACAAGGATACTTTTCATAAATTAAATACTCACATTGGATACAAGGGTTTTAAAGGTGACAAAGATAAAAAATAAATGTATAAATTTCAATTACATTTGAGCTGTCCTACAGAGCTGATAAAAATTAAAATTCCCTACGCAGTAATTCTATTGTTAAAATTTTAAGTATCTTTGCCATTTAAAACAAAAAATTTAAACCCCATTATCTTAAGCATTGACAATTGAAAGGGTAATACAAGTTTTCAACGTTTTTAACTAAAACTATTTCACACCTAATTCCATAGATTACTTTCAAAGCAAAAGAAAAAAACATTTGCAAGAAGCATTTGATGCTTCTGAACAAGCAAACAACACTTATGTTAATGATTGTTAAATTCTATGAACAAAATGAGCACTTACCCTCTACTATAAAGCATATTTTTTAATAAGAAGATATATCTGTAAAGTATCCTGCCTTCTACTCTTGGTTTATTTGTGAGCCTAATATACAATTCTTAAATTTACACTCTTAATTCAGAAGTAAAATTACCATATAAACAGAAGGACTACAAAAAACCAGCTCTGTAGGCATATTTGTGCCTGACATTTGCCAATATAATGAGAGCAAATGAATCATTCAAAACAGAAAGCAGTTCAATTAAACTTGGCTGTTCACAGGTAAAGGACCAAAATACCATCAGAAGAAAGAATATGCTGCTGTATACTATTGCTGAACAAAGCCACTTATAAAATAATCTCTGAAACTAAAGTTTTCCACAAAGAATATAACCATATCTGGGCATCAGAAGATACAATTTTGTTCTACTAGTCCCTTGACACAATAAAGTTTACTTTCCTTAATTATCCTAAGAAACACTAATCTAGGGATTAATGAAATTGCAGTGTGGTAAGCTAATACACGTCTTCCAGCCGGCACTGCTGACCACCAGCTTACAGTATAGCAAAAAAGCATCTGATGTGATGCAAGATTTGTGCAAGAAAATGAATACAGAGTTAAGATGGACCTCAAGGCATCTCTGTGTTGCCAGTAAGCCAGAGATACAATCACACAGTGAAAAGCACTGTCAGAAACTGTCACAGGAGTCATTACAGACACACTTACAGATCCTCGGAGAAATAAAATTGGAGTCCCAATTCCAAACTTCCCCTGTAGGATGTCCACGGCAGATAGTAGCTGGAATGCTTGTGAGCCTAGGTCTTGGGATGTGTCCTCTGAGTTGTTAGCAGAAGAGCAATGATTCAATCTGAAGAAAAGTAATAGCACACTAAGAAAACACAGACAAAGCATGTTCCTTTAGAAATAAAAAGATACAACCATGAACTGTACAAAATATTTCAAATGTGTCCAACACTTCAAAAGCTACAAGTAAAGTTTATTACAATCAAGAGCAAGAGCATTATCTGAGACCTGAGACGCAGATCAACATAGAGTATCACCATGGCGGCCAGAAGCTAAGTTCCATGGGGTTGCCCAGAAGCCATGCAGGGAAGTGGGGCTGCAGGATCCGGCTAGGGCAGCTCCACATGGCCAGTTATCTAAATACGGACTTCTATAGCATGTTATGCCAGGAAGGGGGATTAATAAAAAAAATAATAATAAAAAGTTCAAAAAATTGCTATGTAGTAACATGTTAGTTTGAACCCTGATAATTTAAAAGTACAACATGGAGCTTATAAACTTGTCTTGCTGGTAGATTTAGGAGTTAAATTCCTTAGCTATCCTCCAAGTAGTTGCAAAATTATCATTAATGTAAATGATAATTTTTTTTAGCTTGAGAACAAAAGAAGTCCTTAGAGACTATCAACTAATATATTTCAATTACCAAATTCAACTACTTTCTATATCATAGATATCTTTAAAATAGCAATAAGAATGCATTCAATATTCCAGATAAAAATATCATGTTTGGATTAAAAAAAAACTGCTTAGGTTTATTATCCCACTTACTTCCTTAGTAGGAATGCTTAGTGGACTTTCTCCAGAGTATTTAAAGTTAGCACTTTGCCATAAAGTATGACCTATACAGTATCTTACCACTTTAAATATAGATTATTGTGGCTATCACTAATTTCTAAAACTTTTAAAATTTCTTTTTATAATTTTTTGATTTTTTAATATTAATCACAGGTTATATACTTTGTATCCCAGCTGTAGCAACCTCCCTCATTCCCTCCCAATCCCACCATCCCTCCCTTATCTCCTCCCTGCCCCTTTCCAAGTCCACGTTAGGGAAGGACCTCCTCCCCTTCCATCTGACCCTAGCTTATCAGGTCTCTTCAGGACTGGCTGCAATGTCCTCTTCTGTGGCCTAGAAAGGCTGCTCCTCCCTAGGGGGGGGGGGAGGGAGGGTCAAAGAGCCAGACTTTGAGTTCATGTCAGAAATAGTCCCTGTTCCCCTTACTAGGGTACCCACTTGGATACTGAGCTACTATGGGCTATATCCAAGCAGGGGTTCTAGGTTATATCCATACATGGTCCTTGGTTAGAGAAACAGTCTCATAAAAGACCCCTGTGCCCAGATTTATTTGGTCCTTGTGGAGCTCCTGTTCCCTCCAGGTCTTTCTATCTCCCCCTTCTTCCATAAGAATCCCTGCACTCTGCTCAAAGTTTGGCTATGAGTCTCAGCATCTGTTTTGATACCATGCTGGGTAGAGTCTTTCAGAGGCCCTCTGTGGAAGGTTCCTGTCATGTTCTCTGTCTTCTCCCACTTCTGAAGTCTATACTGTTTGCCTTCTAAAATAAGGATTAAACATCTTCTCTAGGGTCTTCCTTATTGTTTAGCTTCTATAGACCTATAGATTTTAGTATGCTTATACTACATTATATGGCTAATATCAACTTATAAGTGATACAAGTGGGTGTTTTCACAGTATTTCGTATTTCATTATTTTTAACCTATCTATATAATTTTACTTGCCCTTAGTCCCCGGGAAACATCAGATAAAATGCTTTTAAAACAATTTTGATAATTTATGGATTAATGAGTAAAAGGCTTAAATAGCCTTTCAAGGCTATTAATATTTAAAAGCAACTGTTGACTAGCTTAGGCCTACCATTTTATGACTTTATCGTATAAAGGTAAACCCCTTTACTTTGCTTTATTTTAAATAAAGTAACTATGTCATTTTAAAGAACTAAGCTACTTGTCATCCAAAAATATTTAATGAAGCATGGTATGAGAGAAAGAGAAATAACAGTTTCTAGAATGTTCAACAAGAGGAAACTTTTACCGGGGCCTGCAATTATCACAGCACTTTTCAGTTCCCATAATGTCCAAGGAGGCCTGTTGTAGTTGTTTGTCCTCAAAATGGGACAAGATGATTCTGAGAAAAGAACATTTTTAAATTAAAGAACAAATATAGACATATTAAACCCACCACCCAAAATGAAGCACCATTACTGTATTTTTTTGGGACCTCATTACCTCATACCAATTTATTTAAACACAAATAAACCTGCCCTAAAATTCAGCAGGAATACAGCAAATATTCTTTTAAAATACTTTAAATTAAAATTTTAAAAGTTCCATCTGAAGATCTATGTTTCTAATTAGTAAAAACAAATAATACATACTGTCGCCTACATTGACTGGAATGAAGATATTTTTCCATCTTTACCATCATCTTTAATTTATATAACCGGAACTTTTCATTTTGTATCTCAATAAGGTGATGCCTGCCAATTGAAAATCACAAGAATATTTAAAATTATATTTTCAATTTTGTTATTCTGTTTTTAATAGCCCCCCCTCGAAATCCCCACTGCATCACAGTAAAGAATATTTCTATCTCTCAAAATGGCCTACATTCTTCCCAATCATGCCTCTGACAAGAGAGTTCCATCAATAACTTTGAAGGTTTGATCACATCCATGTTCATTTCATTTGCGAAAAAGAAACAATAAAATATTTATTATTTTATTCTTCTTTTGCTACTATTAAATGAGTTAAATACAATTTCACAAAAAACAAATTTTAAGAATTCTGAAATCATTAAGAGAAATTAGAAATTAAGAAATTAAGAGATGTTAGTAAAAAAATTTATTATATTGAGATTATTCTCCAAATTGTTGTCTTTGAAACAAAAAATAGAAGTAAAATTACAAATATAGTAAATAGAATAAATATATCATTGATATACTATCTGTTATGGTTCTGCAGTAAAAAATATAAAATCACACAATACAGAAATATAAAATTACATAATTTTATACGTAATTATGTGAATGAGGTTATGGCTCTACGTATGCTTGTCCAGCATGAGTGAGGCCCAGATTTGATAACCAGTATCACAAAATTAACAAATAAACATTTGTTAGTTAAAATCATTACATCACCAGTTAGACACATTCCTTTCCTTATTACAGAATATTAGCATAAGATAGACTAAACTCTTAATCACAGCAATCCTTCTGGCTGAGACCTAGCAACCCATTGTTTTTTTTTTTTTCTAGAAGTTCAAAATTGTGATGATACAAATTCATCCTCAATCCTTGCCCTATTCCATTTATTCTTACTATAGTTTTAGGCCTTTTGTCACTAATAAAAAGAGCAACCTATCTGTACCAAAAGCTCAAGGATTTGGTCCTCCTCACCTACTAACTCAGCACCTGAGAGTCACTAACCCCAGGTTTAACCCCAATCAGGCTGATAGTGGTTGAATCTGCACTGAACATGTTGAGACATTTTTCTTGTCATTATTCCTTAAACATTACAGTATAAACCATTTACACATCATTTACTTTATAACAGATGTTATATATAAACTAGAGAGAAAGTATATAAGAGTGTACACAGCCTATAGACAAATATTATGCTGTTTGTTTTTTTTTATAAAAGCCTCGAGCATAACGGATTTTTTTTTTTTATCTTAAGGGTCCCAGAACCATTCACCAAGGATACTAAGTGACAAGTGTATGGGTATTCTGGCACCACTAATACTTACTGATCAATCTTAATGAGATAAACCACTTAGCATATCTTTCTTACCATATAAACCAGAACAATCTCTATTGATGAGCTTGCATTATAAAACCCAGGCCTATAATGTTTCAAGCACATTAGTGTAATGCACAAAGAAAATAAGATCTGGTATTAACCAAGTGATATTTGCTATATTCTGACTTTAATGGTAGCTTGCATAGATGTGTTCTGCCCAACTTACTTCAAATTAGTTTTTAAAACACTTGATGGACTCTGGCGCCTGGCCTGGAGTTGGCCCAGTGGTTAGGAATGCTTGCTTACAGGAGACTAGAGTTCAGTTCTACAAGTTATAAAATCAAACACACTGACTATTTCTAGAAAGACCTTAGATTTATAACAACCATTTTTACTTATCTAAACCTACTCTTTTTAGCTACCACTTCTTGAAGGAAGTCTTACATGACTTTTCAAGTAGGTAAACAGTACTCTCTACTCTAAGCAACTGTCTTTTATACCACTTAAAACACAGCATTTATCAAATGTATTTGGGCCAGAAGCAGTAGCGTACATCTTTAATTGCAGCATTCCAGGGTAGAGGGATATTTGTAAGTTCAAGGCCAGTTTGGTCTACATTCCAGACCAGATAACACTACAGAATGAGACTCTGTCTTAAACAAACAACAGCAAAGACATATTCATATGATCATTGAAAATATTTAATAATAGACATTTCCAAATGCAGAATGAAAAAGTAAAAAAAAAAACACTGTGCATACATGCTATGAAGTTCTTTAGTTGAGATCTCCCATTCCACCTAGACTCTGAGTTCTACAAAAGCAGGCACTGTTATTCACCTCTGTGTCCTTAGCACTAGCTTGGTTCTGAGAACATGGCATTTATCAACACCTTGAGGAATGGTGGAGATGAACAACAGTTGCATAGGATCAATAATCATTTAAGTGATATGAACTAATATGTCTACTGAAGATTCTAACTTACTCATCAACCTGGAGGAACATCTGAAAAGTCCCTTACGTTGGCAGGCTCACTGTTTGAGCTGTACTGATTCCTTTCCCTGGTTCCCTATGGACAAACTGGTAAATATTGCCCCTAAGATTTTGCAAGTTGAAGCTGTAATTTCTAATACAATCTGACAGAACTTAACTGACAATTTACTTAGTATTTAAGTAAGGTATAACTGAATTTAAACCATGAACAGTTACTATCTTATGACAGCACCCTGTCAAAACACTGTCAACAAGGCAATTTTCAGTCGTGAGCAATGGCATGTACTTGTGAAACAAACCATGGAAAATAATAAAGAGAGTTAATGAAGAATTGGATACATCTTTTATAATAACCACCATTATAGCACTAGAAGAAAAACTGAGCAAAAACTAGATACTACACGGTATCTAGTTAAATAAAAACGGAGCCATATCACTGAGGATTTAAAGTGTGGGAACTGCTCACTGCTATACAGGACAGTGTGCCATAAGACCCATGTCAAAAATCCAAATAGAGTGCCTATTTTGTGAACTCCTCATCGTAACTGGACATTGATAACAGTGGGTTATCAGGAGTCCTATGTAATAAGACTCACCACAAATGCTCTATAAGATGTTCTGTTAGTTTTGCTCATTTTTCATTGGCGACCTTTAGATACACTCAGAGATCATTTGAAATTCTGGACACTCCCCAAATACTTTGTTGGGAAGAAAAAGAGAAATGTGTAAGGTAAAAGCAATAAGTGTTCTTACCTAGTTAAGTTAACATCTGCTGGAGCCCAGAGTAAGTGACAAGAGCTCTGAAGTCCATCACGGCCAGCTCTGCCGACTTCCTGGTAATAGGACTCCATTTCCTTAGGAGCACCATAATGAATGACTTTGCGAATGTCTGCTTTACTAATGCCCATTCCAAAAGCTATGGTAGCCACAACACACTGAGGATGAACAGCAACACAGTGTAAGCATCACATTTCAACATAACTGAAACTTAAGCAATAAAACAGCTTCTTCGTAAAACTGAAGTAAATATAACGTTACTTACAGACGATCTACTTAAAGACTTAAAGACTTACTTACATTACTTAAAGACTATCTGTCCAAATATAAGTTAAATATTTATAAATCATAAAATGTGACTTCTGTTCATCTCTATAAAAAGTACCAAATAAAGCAGTTTCTCTGGATACCCAAAGCTACAAGTAACAGTTTCTAAAGTAAGTAAACCTTATGCATTATTATCAAGTTTCAAGTGTCCTCCCCTGACAGCAGAATGTCTTACTCTAAGAATTATATCATTCATGACTGCAGAGTGAAATGCAGTTAATGCTGAATCTTAAAGATGGGTATAATACTGTAGGCATAAGGTTATTGTATAAATCAAATGCTGATTTCTGAACCCCTAATATCTGGCTGCAATCCTTGTTCTGAGAATCTCCTGTCTCAATGTTGTGTAAACACTGTTCTCCAATTGTCCCCTGATATGTCAATAAAGCAGCTTACAGCCAATCGCTGAGCAGGGAAGAGAATAGGGTTGGGCTTCCTGATACCCACAAAAGGAAGAATGAAAGGAGGAAGTAGGAGGTTCAGCCAATGGGCAGATGTCCAGGGGAAACAAGGAAAGAGAGCTCAACAAAGAAAGCTACAAAGTGCAAGTATCTCTGGCATGTACACTGGAAGGAAACCTGATTAGCTTAGAGGGTTAAGAACAGAGTAGTAACTGTTCACTTTTTGTGCTGTGAAGCTTATTATTAAACAATTATAATAGATCTCAATTATTGGTATATTAGCTGGGTTAAGAGAGAAAATGAGAAAGCAACACAGTTTATAAAAATAACCATAACATAATACCAAGAAAATAAAACTGTCAAATGACCTAATATGAATAGACCTACTAAAATAAAGTTTATATGGTTGAAAAAATTCACAGAAGAATTAGTGATGTATTCAATAATTTGCAGAAAACAATAATCTTTAATAACAAGAATAAAAAACACTAAGCAAAAAACATAACAATATATTATAAAGATTTGGGTTTATGTTTGGATTAAGAACCATATAACACCTAAACAGAATTATGATATAAACCAACAGGGAAGGGAAAAGGGTTTAGGAATGCGGACAGAGAGGGAAAGGAGAGTAACAGATTTGAAAGACAGGTGAATGTGCAACACTTTTAGTGGGGAATAAATAGAGAATCATACAAGCTAATAAAAAAATTAAGATAATAGTGTCAGCAAATTATGGCAAGACAGAGCAATAAATACCCCCAGAGTCAGTGGAAAAGACTTGGAGAGAAAAGAGGAAAAAAATCTCATTAAAGGTACAATAGGATTATTTGCATTACAAATAAAATTAAAGTGTTTTTAATAACATATATTCTAGAATGGTCTAGGAGGAAAGGAAGACGTTAGGAAACGAAACAACAACAAAAGATCCTAAACAAATTGGAACATGCAAAAGAAGGAGGGGAGAATGGTGATGACGGCACAAATATGGAAAGTGAAAACTTTGGGTAAAGATGACAAGTTTAATAAAGCTAGTAGCTAGTAATATAATTCTAATCCTAACCAAATGGTTTTCTATTTTATGTTAACTAACCTACTAACCAGATTTTCACACTACCCCTATAAACTTTCAGGTATAAATTAAAGTTATTTTTACCAAATAAGTTATTCATCATTTCATTCAAGAAAAGGCATCATAAAATGACAAACACAGGAAAGACAAAACTAAACTTTGGATAAATTTTGTGAACAGTTACAAACAAATAATGAAAATGTGATTAGATGTGAATGTATACTAAATTTAAAAAGTTTTTTCCTAGAATTATAAAAATAGAAAACAGTTCTAAACATCAGTCTAACATATGAAGAGCTACAGGGGTCTGCTTCTGTGCCTGCCATAAAATGGAAACCCCTTGTAAAAGGATAGGAAAGTGGCTACTTAAAAACCATTGCATCTACGAATTCCGTAGGGACTCAACAATCACTCAGCAGAACTAATCAATTCTAAGAGTCCTAAACAATTCTACACAAATGATAACACATATTTCACCATGTTAAGAAAGGGAAAGGTTTCAAAGCATATGTGAAGCTTTTGAACTATGACCAGGACCAGATGTTAAACAAAACATTACCTGATGTTATGTAGAATGCAACTATTAATATAAACTTTAATTTTTATAATTTAAATTCATATTAGTGACTTTCACATTAGAAAGAGAAAATAAAGCAGTGCATGCACATATATAGAGAGAGATAGATGATAGTAGATAGATGATAGATAAAACCTTCAAAAAATTAACTATAATGAAGGATCACTGAAGAGTTTTAAACCATCTTTTAAAATTTTAATGCTTTAATCAAGTTATAAATTGGCAGTTTAGTGATTTGAATGAGAAGCCGTCTCATAGGCTTGTACATTTGAATTTTGATCCATAGGGGGTAGACCTGTTTAGGAAGAATTAGGAGGTGTGGCCTTGTTGGAAAGGGTGGGCTATAAGGCTGGTTCAAGGTTCCAAAAGCCCATGCCATTGCAGTTAGCTCTCTGCCTGGTGCTTAGGCTGTTGGGTACTGCTCTAGCTCCATGCCTGCCTGCTGCCATGCTCTGTAAGCTGCCTCAGTCACGTAGCTTAGCACAGCAACAGAAAAGCAACAAAGACAGGTGGTAACCCAGATGTATCCAACAGAGTGCCCTATTGCTGAATAATAAAAAATATTAATAAATGCAGACAAAAATCTATAACAAGCATTAGAGCTGTTCCTTCCATGGAAAAGAACAGGAACGACAAGACTAGATGTTTTCAGGCTGAGAGGCAAGCACCTTCTCATGTTCAAGCTGGTCAACCACCCAACTCAACCTTCCTGCGGTTGTCTCAGCTTTCCTCACTGTCCCCTCACTGTGCCATTCCTACCGCTCGCCTTCCTCTCCAACCACTTCAAACTTCTCACCCTCTGAGCCCTGTATGCCCTCACTGAACTGTACCTGCTCCTCTCTCCTGGGATTTGACAACCAATTTCTTTGCCCTTCTTACCTACTTGACAAACTTAGTCTCCACTCACATTTCACCTTCCTAGGTGGCCACTTTCTTTTTTTTTTTTTTAATTTATTTATTTTTATCTCAGTTACAGGTTAGGTACTTTGAATCCCAGGCGTAGCCCCCTCCCTCATTCCCTCCTACCCTCCCACTCCCTCCCTCATCTCCTTCTTCCTCACCCCCTCCAAGTCCACCAACAGGGGAGGACCTCCTTCCCTT
>CM053764.1:96463636-96503075 GCA_028658305.1 Pachyuromys duprasi | reverse complement strand
GGGAGGGAGTGGGAGGGTAGGAGGGAATGGGGGAGGGGGCTATGCCTGGGATTCAAAGTACCTATCCTGTGATTGAGATAAAAATAAATAAATTAAAAAAAAACTGTGAAAAATACAAGAGAAAAAAAAGATAACATTTTTATAATCTTGTGCTAGGAAGAGTTCTGTAATATCCAAAGCAAAATCTATAAGAACAAACTAGTAGCTAGACTTTATCAAACTGAAATGCTAATCCTCCTCAAAAGAATTATGGAAAGAGGAAGAAAGGCCATAAAGCAGCAAAGTATCTGCAAAAAACATATAGAGACTTCTATCTACAATATATAAATCACCACCAAAACAGAATATGAAATGAAAGTGTCAAAAGATTGGAACAGATACTCCCAGAAAGATACACATACAGCAATAAGTGTAAGACACTTAACACAATTAATCACCAGGCAAAAACAAATTGAAAATACAGTAAGATTCTTTCAAAGAGGCTAAAATCATTAACTGGCTAAGAAATGAATGACAGTTTTGGCAAAGAATAGAACTTTTCATGCACTACCACCAGAAATGTGAAATGATGAAACCACTTTCAAAATGTTTCTTAAAAAGTTAAACATGAAATTAGCATATGACCCAGTAATTCTGCTCATAAGCATACACACAAGGGAACTGAAAACATACACTCATGCAAAACTTGTGTGTACAGGTTCCGTGTGTTCCTTCTGTTATCACAAATAGAAAACTCTCAAAGGAGCATCGAGGACTAGGTAAATAGAGTGGGGAATGTCTATACATCAGAAAATTACTCAGTTAAGGAAAAAATGAGGTCTCAGTCCTACACAGGGATCGATAGGCAGCAATCAAATGCAAAGAGCAGTTTCCTCAGGGGACAAGCACACCAATTGGTTATCCAATGCCAATGGTCAACCCTAAAAACATACATAGAGGTAACAATATGCAGATTGAGCAGACTGTATTTGGTAATATATATGTATAGGTACATATATATGCATAGTATAACAATCAATGGAAAAATTCATGAATTTGGAAGAGAACAAGGATGGGTACATGGGAAAGTTTGGAAGAAAAAAGGGAAGGGAGAAATGTAACTATGTTGTAAGTTCAAAATTAAAGTTTTTAAAGTATGCTTTTAAATACGGGCAATTTATTTATACATTAAATAAAAAGGTACACAAAATTATCTTACACTATATACATCTTAGGATGTGATCTGAAGTCATATTAATTACTCACAATTTAATGTCTCCTAAAATATTTTTTGATTGTGCTGATCCAAGTAAACAGGCTGGAATGTTGGACATTCTATAAGAGACAAATGTTCCACATCAATACACATACCACAGATATTAACTTTGCTTTTAAAGAGAAGAGATTAGTAATATATACCCCTCATCCTTCTAATATTCTTTTTTTTTAATATCTTGCTAACTTGATATATTCCTTCAAGAGCCTGGAGAGATGGCAAGTTTTTAATGTGGGTTTTTCAAGAAGAAATTGAAAGGTTTTACATAGATAAAAGTATTAGAAGGTGAATACAATCGAAACATGTATGAAATTTTTAAAAGAACTAATAAAACATTTTTAAAGTAATATATATACTTTAATATATATATATATATATATATATCTTGACAGCAAAACAAAAAAATAATTTCGAGGTAGCCATTATAAACTAGCATAAATCTTCTTAAAACTTGATCAGGAAAATCTAATGGCCTTGACTCGGAGAACACCAAAATGAATGTAAACTCTTCCACTAACACTTTGTTTGCCACTAATAAATGCAGCAGGTGGGGTAGTGGGCCCTGTAAGCCCAATACTTGCAGGGCAAGGCAAGAGGACAGAGAGGACAGAGAAATACCATCCTGGATGGTATAGAGCAAGACCCTAGATAAAAACTAAAAATAAAGATCAAGTCACACCCCAAGACATAATCCTGTGATTTATGTTTATCATCCGATACTTCATTTACAGAACAAACAGAGGAGGACAAATGAGCAAAGGGGCACTGGACTGAGAGAGAAGATGCCAGCTCGGCCTCTGTAGTTAGAGCCTGTCTTAAAATGTTCTTTCTTGCTTGCTTATCAACAGCAATGATGTAAAGATAAAACCATTACTTACTCAAGCTGGAGAACCTGGTCTTCCATTAAGGAAATAAGAGGCGAAATAACAATTCCAATCTTGCCTGTATAAACAGGTGGATACTGGAAGCACAAACTCTTCCCATATCCTTGAATAAAAATGATACACAGAAAATAAAAATAAACCCTTGATGTTTTTACTTTCCTCTTACAATGTGCGTATATAGCAGAATAAATATACTTATAAGGTAATTCATACATTAATTTGAAATCTTTTTTTCTCTTCACTTTCTCCTATATTTTAAGTTTGTGAAAGATTAAGCACTTTAACCCTTAATGATTTTTAAATGATTAAATTATTTACTTTAAGTATAACTTACCAGTTGCCATGACAACAACATTATCTCTTCTTTCTTCTAATACAGAATGAATGACTTTCCACTGAACCCTTGAAGGTAAAAAGTAAAATTCTTTCTCACAATCCAATATACAAGTTCAAACCTATTTAACTTCTGCTCCCCAATAAACTCTTTTGACTTTTTTGAGTTTTCTCTATAAATATATGCAAGTCCCAGATTTTTGAGACAAAAAACACTATTTGATCAACCTCTCATTCAGACTGCCTGAATAACTAGAAGTTTCCATACGATGTGTGTATTAAATATATCTGAAGTATAAAGTAAATCTCCAGCTTTGTACTATAGAGCCAAAAGAATTAGTATTTTAAAATAAATAAGAGAAATGTTTTGGGTTTGAAATGAGAGATCTGTGTCAAGTGATGGTCCAAAGGAAAAATCAGCTGGAGATGAGTTCCTCTGCTTATGCAGACAACAACTATTCTTCAAGTGTTGTCTATAACAACAGCATGCTGAGTTAACAGAATTTATTTCTATATACATCTATGTGTCTTCCCCTGAACATGGACTATATTATTTTAGTTTTTTTACAAGTTAAATTAAAAGAAAGAAGAAAATGCTTCAATGATTTCTGTTTTAAATTCTCAAAAGTGAGAAAGCCCAGTCTAGATTTTTACTTTCTTACTGGTCTTATTCAAATTTACTTGTTCCTAATCTCATTTTTGTTCATTTTTTTCTAGTTGTTAGTATGTCCTTGTGATGGTTTGAATAAAAATGACCCCTACAGGCTCATAAAGAGTGCATTATCTGAAAGGATTAGGATGTGTGGCCTTGTTGGAGGAAATGTGTCACCAAGGGCAGGCTTTGAGCTTTCAGAAGCTCAAGCCAGAACCAGTGGCTCACTCCCTCTTCTTGCTGACTGCCAATCCAGACGTAGAACTCTCAGCTCCTTCTCTAGCACCATATCTGCCTCCATACTGCCATGCTTCCTGCTGTGACGATAATGGACTAAACCTCTGAACCTGTATTCCAGCCCCAATTAAATGTCTTCCTTTATAAGAGTTGCCATGGTCATGATGTCTCTTCAAAGCAATGAAACCCTAGCTAAGACAGCCCTTTAGATGTAACTATACTTTATTTGTTAAAGCAGTAAAACATCACAGCTCCTCAAACTGTTTTCTAAGCCACTTATGACAGTGTGTCTTGGGACACCTGCTCAAAGCAGGCACGGATGCTTGTTTCCTCTGATTTCATACTTAACAAAAGGCAAGGCAGCAACAAGAAAACATTATTTTTTTATTATGTAGTTTCTACATAGAATCACCCAGCTAAAGAAAAACACAAAGAAATCCTTCTTTTCTTACTAAAAGAACAAAGAAATTTATATACTACTTCAAATAATTTTGCAGTTACATAGGATATACATTTGACATATATGACTATAGTAAAATTATACTGCTACTATTACAGGAATGGATTATATACTTTTTTCTTTGTTAAAAAAATAATTTAAGCACATAACTTAATTAACTGAGATCATACTCACGGTTTAAAACTGCAATGGCCGAAATAGGTCTTGAGGAAATTAGTTTGTTTTGCACTGGGTTCCGGCAATAAATGGTCTTGAAAATAAATAAAATAATAAAATTTGATATTTATGTTCACAAAGAAGTATACCATGTAAGAGGAGGAAAATGTTCATTTCCTTGGATTTCATTAAAAAAAAAAAAAAGAAAAAAAGAAAAAAAAAAAGAGTGATGGGTAGCCTGTTAGCTTTTTGTTCTAACCAAATCGGATCCTCTAGGTAGCTATCAGGACACCAGGTGAATCCTGTGCTCACTGCTAAAGCAGCAGAACTGTGTGAGCACTTTTACAAGTTACCAACACTGACAAAAAGAGGCCCAGCATTCTGTAATTAGGTACACTTGCAGGATCTAACATCTAGAATGAACCAAACCAAAGCACACATCAGAAATGCTAATAGAAGTTTCCTACTAGAAGCAAGTTTTAATTAATGAGAAACATAAATTATATTAGTATCCCAAATTAAGTATATAGAAAAAATAAAATCTTCGGTTTTTTTAAAGTAAATTACTTACCTAAATTCAGTTACCTTTATCTGATTTAGTTATCTATTCTATTTAGTTAGGTAAATGCAGTTACCTAAATCTTTAGCCAAAAATTTTAATGGCAGCACACTGTGGCCTCTGCCACAATGCCTACCACTGTCCATCCTTAGATGCAAAGGCTCACAGCAGCCAAGAAAGGACAAAACACAGATTCTAGATAACTGTCATTAAGCTTGAAGAATAAGTTTTATCTCACACCTTAACACTTCTTGAAAAAAAAATCAAACAGGTGGCTGCACTTAATAAAAGAAAGCGGAGGAAAATATTTTATCAATATGCTTATAAATACCTTCCACCTACAAAATGTTTTGAAATTTCTACATTTTCCCATAACAAAACAGTGTAAGTACGGTGTAAGCTCTACTTCTGGAGAAGACTCTGCAAGCTGACAAGATGACTATGATTATTTACACTGAGATGAAAAGTCTATCATTTACATACTCATGTACTATATTCTTTGTGAAAAGAAAGTGCTCTGGTGTGGTGCTTGTCTAAACCACAAGCTTCTGGGGAGCAGACCACATATATTCGTATCATTTACATTTAATATAAGCAATTATTAAACTATTTCACCACAGTTACTAAGACCCAAACCAAATCTTTAACTTAAGGTTTCAGTTGCCACATTTCCTGAGAGACAAGAGCACTAAGGGATTAAATGCCTGGTTTATAGACCTGAGAAGTAACTATATGCCACCTACTTGTTAAATTCCACAACACTGGAAGACTGGCCCAAAATCAAAGTCAGTGAAAGGTGAGTAGTTTCCAACCTATTTCTTACCCTCTTCTTCCTGCTCCTCTTCAGTGGCTTCATTTCCATCTCCATCTCCCTCCTTAAGAGGAAGACTCACATTGCTTTCCACTTCCAACCATTTAGAATGAGTTGGTTTCACCGCATCATTATTTAGGTTTTCTAAAGACTGAAAGCGTAAAAGAAATTTTAAAGCAAAACACTGACAATATGGTATCTTTTCACCCGGCACAAAAAAGAGTGTTATTAACAAAGCCTACAATTTGGTTGAAAGCTGGCAGATGTGCAAGCGACAGCACAAAGGAACATGTGTGCTCCTCTACAAATACGTGCTGGAGAACGGCTTCAAGGCATGAGGCCAGGATGGAGCTTGGCCAGCATAAACAAGGTTCATTAATAGCATGTAATGAACTGCCTCTAGGAAATCTATCATAAATTTTAAATTTGCATAATTTAAACAGTTTTCCTTATTGGGCTTCAATGTTTTAGATTTCCAACTGATAAAATACAAATTTTAATGCTATTTTTATAAGTTTCTCTATATTGGATGTCAGTTGAATTTTTCATGGCTAAAGAAGATGCTTAAATTATGAGCAATCAATAAATATGTTTTAGAATTATAAAAAAATTCAAATAATTTTAAGAAAGTACTACTTATGTGAAATAAATTTTTTTGACATTACATATTTTCTCCCCTATTTAAAATATATTAGTATATTTCAAATTGCTTAATCTATAAAACTTTTTACTAAGGAATAACATGAAATATTCATTTAAGCAAAGATCTTCACTTCTAGATTTTACTTTGGCTTTAAGAATGTACAATGTATGTTCCACATAGCCACAAGTATCCTATACCACTTGAACAGAATGTACCAGAGAAACACGAACTTTTGCTGGTTAGTAAAGGCATTGTGGGTTAGTGCCTATTTCTTAAATACGAGCCAGGATCTGTGGTAAACCCTGATGTGTGTAATGGACATCAATGGAAAAATAAGAATTCAAATCTAAAAGTAAAGATCTTTCTGTGTCTGCCACTACTAGGATTCAAAACAGAAGAAATAGAAAATTACTTTCTTTTCATTTTTCACTTGATTTAACTAAACTCTGTTTTCCCCTTTTTTCCTAGTCTGGTTTTTCCTGTTCATGTATTATTCCTGGCACTTGATAAACTGGAGCTTGAATGAAGGGATAGAAAATGCACACATTTATACCTCATCTTTGATAACATAACAGAGTAAACAAGCATTATAAAATTACATATGATCAGTACTTAAAACCCACAGTAAGAAAAACCAGAGACTGCAAATGATTGAATTGGTAAAAACGGAACATCTAAAATGTGGCATGAAGAATGAGAAATCAATTTCATGCTAAAGTGCTTAGTCACTGCCCACATTTCATTCCAGAGAGAGACACAAAAAACACAACATATATGAGAACTCATGATATTAGACCTAAGACTACTTATATATTAGGAAAAGTAAACTGAAAACTTTAAGTCTAACATTATATAATGAGTATGAGTTGCATTGTGGTGGCATCTAATTGAGCACTGAACAATACTTTAGTTATTTAAGTGTTCTTATATTCTTGAAGTAACTCTTTGAAGTTCAAACATACCTTAAGCATCTCCATTTCTAAATCTTCATCACTTTCAATTATATAAGAGGAATCGTTTCCATCATCATTGAAAGATAAATGCTTTTAAAAAAAAGAGTATTTCAAAGATTAACTTTCTGTATAATTGATTCTATACTCTCTGCTGTTTTCACTAGATATATTTAAACATCTTCCTCTCCTTTAATAGACAAATGTATAAAGCTTGTTTGTTGGTTGGTTGGTTGGGTGGGTGGGTGGGTGGCTGGTTTGGGTTTTTTTGTTTTGTCTTTTGAGACAGGGTTTCTCTGTGTAACCTTGGCTGTCCTGGACTCGCTTTGTAGACCAGGCTGGTCTCAAAGAGATCCACTTGCCTCTGCCTCCAGAGTGCTGGGATTAAAGGCATGCATCATTATGTCCAGCATATAAAGAATATTTATATATTTACAGAGTGAGTGGACAGAGGAAGGACAATGGTTTTTTAAACATAATCAAAGAAAAATAACATACTAAAAAGATATGCAACAGATTAGATAAACAGATTTGAAATAACATCTACATTCAAAAGAAAAACAAAAGTGCATGTTCTAAGGTCAATCAATGTCAAACCATGTCTCTCCAACTTTCAAATACATGAAATTCTATACAATGTTGAAAAAATCTATACAAAAAAGTAATTGTTCTTTTACATACGTTGATTTAAAAATACCAAAGACTAATAATATATAATAATTATATTATCTATAAATAAATCAGTGTTTCACAAATAATATCTATTTGAAAAAGTACTAGATATATTACTTACTTGATCTATTGCTGGTGTTTGGATATGAAAAATCTTTACAATAATTTAGCAATCCCAAGGAATCAGGTACCTAACAAAATGTGAATCCCCCCCTCTCTCACACAACACATACACACATACACACACACATACATATACAAACACAAAAAAAAAATCAAGAAGAAATATGAAAAAATAACTCTCCAAATGCTGAATATTTAATTTGTAAATGAGAAAAGGAAAAAGTAGCCTTCATTAACATGCTTAATTTGAAGCTATCAAAAGACTTTAAAATACATTTTTTTAACTAAGAAAGGTTTTGTTGCTTTCTAAATGGGGTCTTAAACAAATAATGAAAATAATGCTAGTAATCACTATATAATAAAATGGCAATAATTGGTATAAAAGATGTCAGTTAAATAAAAATCATGATCCTACTACTCTATTATATAAGAAATATTAGAGTGTATACCTAATGAGAGGTTTCTACATAATTAGAATAATGTCCATGTCAGCAAAAAACAGCATTTTCTAAAGAGAGAGTATGGTTTACAAATGGTTGGAATGAGAATATTTTGAAATTTTTAAAACAACATACCTTTGCTAAATAGAAACATAAAAATAAAAATCAAGGAATATATATATGACTGAAGCTCCATTTCTATAAATAAAATTAGAAGAAATACACAATCTTTTCAAAATTTAAAATAAAATTTGTTATTGCAAAAAAAAAATGTGAAAAGCTCAGAAACAATGAGTGTCTTCAGTAATTTGCAAGCTAGTGGAAATCGGGGAACAAAAGCTCATTGGCTCTCCAGGCGGCAGCGGACTCCTGTAAAGCATACCCTTTAACCCTAGCAAATAATTCCTACTTGAAGTAATATAACCTATGCCTCAAATCAACTTAGATGAGTAAACACTTAGAATCTACCAAAAATCTATTACCTATTATGCAAAAAGAAGCATAAACAGTAAAGTAGCAAAATTCAACAAAAGTTCTCTTGACAATATAAAATCTTTGACCTATGCAGTGCTATACTTTGTAATAAGTTGGTTTCACAAGTTAAGGTGGCCCTCTGTATTTGTAAATAAAGTTTTGTTGACACACACAAGGTACAACTGTTTGCTTGTGTCTTTGGCTGCCTTACAATCCAATAGCTGAACAGAGATTATGCATCCCACAAAGCGTAAAATACTTGCTCTGTATGCATTTATACAACAAAGTAAGCCAACCACTGATGAATATATTATTGCGTTTCGATTTAGTACCTCAGAAGATTGGTGAGAAACATCATTACAATTTTTTTCTTCAGCCTGCTGTTCCAAAATTTGGAGTTCATATTCTGAAATACTGGACATCCAACAAGTTTTTTCCATTTCTTCTTTCAACAGGTTGTCTTCTACTTCATCTTCAAACTCACCTTCTTCTTGCTTCACTTTAATTCTAAATACATCAGCTTCCTCATGTTTCACTAAATTGTCAAGTTCTGGGTCCCATGGCTCTTCTTTAGGGAAAGTTCTAGGTTCTCCAATTTGTTTCTCTTTATCTCCAACAGTAGCTGAATCCTCCGATGACAATAAGGTAAAACTACTGCCTTCCTTCTGTTCAGGGTCAGTTTTTGGAGGACCAAATAGCACCTCTCTCAATGAACATAGATTTTCTGAAATATTCTTTAATATTATAGGAACCCTAAAAAAATTCAAGAAACATTATTCAACTTTAATTATTTATCATAAAGACAAGTTTTGAAGGCTCTTACAAAAGAAAAGCTTACTAAGAAGACCCACTGGACTAAGCCTGTTCCTCATTTCCACATGGCCATATGTGAGGCTGAGTGGCAGCTGACCAGACAGTTATACCAAGAAACACTCCAATTATCATAACCCCAAATGCGTAGATCCCAAGACAAAATAAAAATACAAATGACCATACAAACAAAAACAGCCAAAACAACATGCTTCCCCCAGAAGCCAGCAACTCTATTATAATAGGCACCAAAAAGGCAATTTAGTTAAAGCAAAGACAAGAACTTCAAAAGAGCAATTATAAATTGTCCAAGATTGTTAAAGAGGATATAAACAAATGCCTTAAAGAAAACAGTAAAACTACAAACTGCATGAAAAAAAACAAGACATAAAGTAGAATTTAACAAAGAAATAGGATCACTAAAGAAAACCCAAGTTGAAAAATGAAAACCTCAGGTTGTTAAAGAAAAGCCTCAGAGGTAAGCCTCACCAACACATCAAAATATATGGAAGAACGAAGTTTAGGTCTTAAACACAGGGTAGAAGAAATGTACAGTTCAGTCAACAAATATTAAATCTAAAAAGACCTAGGCACAAAACATCCAGGAATCCTGGAATACTATGGAAAGACCAAACCTATATAAAATAAATATAAAGGAAGTAGGAAAGAATCTACATAAGGCACAAAAATATTTTTAACAAAATCATACAAGAATTTCCCCCAATCCAAAGAGGGGAAAATGTTTATCAACATACAAGAAGCATACAGAAAACTAAATAGGCAGAACCGGAAAAGAAATCCCTCCCCAATATATAATCAAAATACTAAACATATAGAAGAAAGGATATTTAAGGCTCAAGGGGAAAAGAGCAAATAACACATAAAGACAAGGCCAATAATATAACACTTGACTTTTTAAAAACTTTTTGTTGGTTCTTTGTGAATCTCACATCCTGCACCTCAATCCCCCTCCCCCTACCCTGGTACCTACCCTTCACCCTTGCAACCTCCTGCAACAGAGAAAAGAAAAATGACGTGGAAGCTGTAGTGTGTGACAGGGTGTCCCCCAGTATACCCTTTTGGCCACACTTTGATTGCAAATGTTCATTGCAATGACTTGTTGGTCTGGTTCGAGGAGTCTGGCCTCTGCTACTCTCTCAATACTGGAACCTCACTGGGCCTCCTCTCAGATATCCTGTTGTTGCCCTGTGTCATGAAGAGCCTGTACTTTTGGAGCTATAGAACTGGCCCCTTCATGCACTCCAGCAGTTCATAAATGGGGCAAATGTCAGGGCGGCCCAATTAAAATCCATGGATCTGGGCCTGAGAAGTATCCCGAGGGAGGGAGGGTAGGCGAGATGGCCCTGCGGCTTGTCTTATGGCAGCTCAGGTGAGAGAGAGCTGCCCTTCCCTAACATGCCTGCAGGTGGGAAAGCTGGGCCCAAAGGCATGAGCAGTAGAGCAGGTGGGCTGACCAACAGCCCACTTTTCAATGGGAACTTTGAAGGCCAGAAAGGCCCTGGACCAATAGCACTGAAAGAACACAAAAGCCCACTCAAACCACTGTATCCAGCAAACCTACCAATTACAGTAGATGGAGGGGAAATTATGTGAGAAAACCAACTTAAAGCGTATCTACCTACCAACCCAACACTACTGCTGGCAGTGAAAGGAAAACTTCAGTCTGAAGAGGTTAACCACTCCCAAGAATACACAAGGAATAATCCCAGAATAGTAAATGAGAAGAGAGGAAAGAAACCCACACTGTAACCACAAAATAACAGAATTACTCTCCCCCCCCCAAAAAAAACCAAAACAACAAAAACTGTACTGTTCATTGATAACTCTCAATATTAATGGTCTAAATTCTATAATAAAAGAACACAGAAACAATGTCTTCCATACACAAGACTAATGCACATTTGAACTCTGAGACTGTGGTAGCATGCACAAGATTGACAAAGATTCAAAACAGAAAAATGCCCAGCACGCCTAACCAAAAAGTTCTTTGCAATGGATATGGCTGGGAAAGAAAAAAAATCAGTTTTCTCCAATAAAGTGTCACTGGCTGTATCAACTGCATTGCAAGGCAGGCCCCACGCCAGAAGGAAGTAGTTAACCAACACAAAATGAACTCCATGCTTTTTCTGTAGGCTTTTGTTCCATTTGGTTTGGATATTTGCTTTTCCGTATTGGTTTTTGTTTGTTTTGATTTTTGTTTGCTTGCTTTATTGATTGATTGCTGAGAGAGGTACACTGAAACCTGGAGTTGGGTGGGTAGGGAGGTGGGTAGGATCTTGGAAGAGTTGAGAAAGAGGGGAAACATGATAACAACATAAAAATTTTTCAACAAAAAATTATATCCTATAGTTAAAATAACTACAAAAACTCATGGGAAAAAACTCTGTATTCACATGACTTCAAGTATACTGAATTATCACTCCATTTTAAAGAAACTAAAATTAGCAATTGCAGGTAACACATTCTGAGTATATTCTAAATAAGAAGCACTGTGCAGAACTCTGAACAGCAGGCCTACATTTAATGAAAACTCCATGATGCTTGCCTGGAGTGCACAAGGCCTCAAGCTCAATCCTCTGTACTAAAGAAAAAAAATCTACCTAATAAGTAAAGAAATTAGAAAGAGTCAAAGGAATGTGATAAGCAAAGAGATGCATTTACTATGTAATAAGTGCTTTGGGTTATGAACTCTAATTTTTCAGTATGAAAATCAATAACTTAGATAATTTGAAATATTCGTATAGCTCCAGTAAATTTTATGGTTCAAGATGAAACTTTGCTCTTCCATAAGAATGGACTATCAAAGTGTGAATTGTTCTATGAGTTGTTAGAAACTGCGTTACAAGACAGAAAAATCATCCTGCTAGTTAGCATTCATACTTTGAGAAGGCATTATGCCACCTTCTGGAGAAGTGGAAATGTCATCAAGGGTCTTCCCAGCTATGTACCCTCTATGCTACAGTTCCAACCTGCTAGGCAAGATGTGCTTACTGGTGAATTAGTGACATGACTGGTTGTAGAGTGACCAGCAAAAACCTGATAGGATATGAAGCCTGGACCTTCAGGAGCGAATAGATGAGAGGGTACATAAATCTGGTCAAAAGCCTTGGTGGGAAAAAAACAGGCACCACCAGCGGAACCTACTGATGACATGTTGCTAAGTAGACACATATCATATTGCCTTCTAAATACTTGTTTTTCCCGGTAGTGCTGTTCTCCACCTTGGTCAGAAGAGCCTTTTCTGCAGCGGGAAATGGCTAATGGAGACTCACAAGTGGTCAAAGAGGAGAAATGAATGTTGTATGATCAGCATGAAATAGGACCTCAATATCACCCCTTCAAAGGCCCATGGACATCACAGAAAGGATGGACAGACTGTGAGAGTTGGAAGATATGGAGGAGTGCTATGAAACATTGCTTTCTGGATGTGGCATGGCTACTGAGATTATAAGCATACAGCAGCTGTGAAGACCTGTATAAGCCTACAAAAGACAGGGCCTTTCAACACCCGCCATGGATGGGCAAAGCTCACAAGAGACCTCCTCCTCCCCAAAAAGCTTTTACTTGGTTGCCAGGAGAGGACTCACCATTCTCTTCAGCAGTGTAGTATTGGTAAGTTGCTAATGCCCAGTCAACAGCTTCTTAACTATACTCACACAAATTCAGCAAGTGTCACACACACTCGCAGGCTCATGAGCACACACACACACACCACGAAAGAAGAAAGAGAACTACTTAAGTAGAAGAGAGTCAGCAGGAATCAGGGAGATAAGAGAGTGCAATGGGAGACAAATATGATCATAATAAATTGTATAAAATGGTCAAAAATCAAAACAAAACTGTACAATTAACAACTCTCTAAAGTTTGGCTCAACCTTAAACTGTCAGTCTGTATTCACACAAACAAAATCAAGATCAAAATTGACTTCTGTGCTGGAAAGATGGCTCAGCAGTTAAAAGCACTGGCTGCTCTTCCAGAGGACCAGGTTTGATTCCCAGCACTCACAAGCTAGCTCACAGCTGCCTGTAACTCCAGTTCCAGGGACTCCAACACCCTCCTCTGTATCCTTCAGGCATATGGCATGCAAGCTGTGCATACACATATATGCAGGCAAAACACCCAGACACATAGAATAATTTTTATAACTTTAAAATTTTTAATTAAATTCAAAATATAGTAACAGACATATTTTAAGATGAAATTTTATAAAGTTTTTGTTAGACAGACTGACCTTGAACTTGTGATTCTCCTGCCTCTGTCTCCTGAGCACTGAGATTATAGGTATGTACCACCATGCCTGGCAATATATATATATGTGTGTGTGTGTGTGCGCGCGCGCTTATAGGTAACAACTGTGTATGAATAATATGGTAGGAACAGTTGTGATGCAATTTAATTGTGAAATAAATGTGTTGCTATAGCAACAGTGACATAATTCAACTAGCAATACTTTATGCCTTATTTACCCTACTCTCACAACAAAGACATAACCACCTACTCTAATACTAAAGGCTAGCCTGTGAAGACATTCAAGTTAGCATGCACTTTCCCTTCCCTAAGAGTCCTATCATGCTCATTAGTAAGCAGGAGACAAGCTCAATACCCAGAAGAATGTCAAGAACACTGCAGCAATGCTACAGTACACACTGAATTTAAAATCAATGACTAAACAATACTAAATAACACGAATCCTATCAGAGTTCTCTGAAACAAAACAACTATTCCTTTCTGCAATAAACCTCAAACTACTCTATTGTGAGTTCTTGATGTTAATAAAGTCTCCTTAGCTTGCCGTTTTGAAGCAAAGCAGTAGGCATATGTGATTTATGCCAAGCAGGTATTCTGTAAAAATCAGAAATCAATGTTTAAGAAAAGTCACATAAAAGGTTATTGAAATTGGTACCAGGAGTGAGGTATTGTTGTAAGAGACTTGAACATGTTTGGGGAAAGACTGTAGAAGGACTTTGGAACTTTGGGCTAGAAAAGCCAATGAGTGTTCAAAGCTTGCTGAGCTGTGCTGTGGATCTTGGAAGATAAAAATGTTGAGAGCAATGCAAACAATGAGACCTGGCTTGCAAAGTTCCAGAGGAAAGTCTGAGAGTCCCTTAAAGACTCTGTTAGGGCTATTTGCTATTTTAGGTTGAAAATCTTTGATTCTGGGTAGCTGGAGCTGAAAAAGCAGCTGTGAATAACAAAACACAAGAAACACTGAAGTAAAATTTTGCATTACTGGGACAACTGATGCTGGTTAGCTGGAGATGAGAAATTAGTGGTGACTGAGAAGACACCAGTATCCTGAGGTAAAATCTTCTGGGAAACGTTGCTTCAGAGTCAGGACACAAAAACTCTTCCAGGGGTGGCTTCAGTTATACCTCACTCTGGCAGCAGAACTTGGGTCCTGGAATAGTCATCCAAGTGGTACTGGTTCAGAGGCACGAAGGGGTCATAGACAGCAGCTGAGGCATGGCATTATGAGAGTCCAAGTGATGTCTATGGTGAAGGTGCAACTCCAGGAGCAGTTGAAGTCCCAGGATTAAAGGGGTCATGGAAAAAGTTGAGGCTTGGCACAATGAAAAGAGTCCAGGAGAAGCTATTAGTGAAAGTGCAGCCCAGTTGCAACAGAAAACCCCAGCATTTTGGAGATGTCAAAACTATTGAATGACCACCAAGAACAGTAGCAGCAGTGGCGTGAAGCCAGCCAGGGCCAAGAAGACAAGCCTCAGGGAGTCGGGCTACAGAAGTGAGGTAAGCAAGCCATTTAGAGAAAGACGGAGGATCATGAGTGGATGCCAGATATGGGACACACTATTGACACTGCCGGGAGTTTGGTTGTGCTTTGTTCAGATGGTGACTGTGCCCTGGTTCTTCCCTCTTTAAGTAAAAATGTACTTAATTTGTTTTTTATTTTACAGGAGCCCACAGGAGGCCATGGTTGAGAGACTTTAATCTTAGGGAGACACAGAGAGAGAGAGATTTGTGAATTTTACAGAGACTTTAAATTTTAAAAGAGACTAGATATTTTAAAGATACAACTTCTAAAGTGTTTGCGTTTGTAAGACTGTGGGACTTTTAAGTTTGTAAAATGCTTTATACTGTGATGCCTTTATTAATGTATGATATTGGGAATGAACAAGAAAAGAAAGTTTGTGGTTTAGCAGCGGTGTGGTTGTGGTGAAGTTGACGAGGGGTCAGTTGTGCTAGTTTTATGCTAATTTGACCCAAGCAATAGTTATGTGAGAAGAGGGAATCTTGATTGAAAAATGCTTTCCTAAGTCTGGGCTGTCAGCAAGCCTGGGAGCATTTTCTTAATTAATGACTTATGGGGGAAGGCCTAGGCCCTTGTGGGTGGTACTATCCTTGGGCTGGGAGTACAAGTTCTATAAGACAGCTCTCAATCAACATATCACAAACCTCACCCAAAACAAAAAACAAAAAACGATTGTAATTTCCCAAAGCCAAAATACTGTCTATCCCAAATAACTGCTTCACATTTCTACAGAGCAATTGTTGCCTCTCAAATTACATTACTGAATTGGAATTGTTCAGAGCATTTCTACTTTTAAAAGAATAAATTTAACAATGAATTCACTTGGACCACAGCAAAGTCTGCTTCCAAAGAAACTTAGCTACACAACTGTCTGAAACTCCAGATCTAAGGGGAATCTGAAACCATTGACCTCCGCAGACACACACACACACAAATGCACACACTCACACACACAATTTAAAATAAAATAAATATTTTTAAAAGTAGAATATTTAACCTCTGTAGAGTTTCTAAATTTCTGTAAGTGACAGGAAAATGCTTGGCTAGGTCCTTCATTTCTTCAGAGATTGAATTCAACTGTTTCTTCATCTCTATGGGTAGTCTTTCTTTGGCTAAAAAAAAAAAAAAAAGAAATTAATATTCAAATTAAAAACCAGAGATTTTATTTAACTATATCATAATATAGTATTAATATTCAGATATTCATCTATTCCCTACAATGAATTAAAAAAAGAAATATTTCCTTCTCGAATTCCTAAATCACTTTCTTCACTTTACCTCCTTGTTTTAACTTCCTTTTCAAATTTTTGCTATTTGAAATTTAGAGTAAATTCCAAATTTATACATTTATACAATCCAAAGGTTACTGACCTAGACAGGACAACAAAATTTGAGATTCTAAGCTCACCTAACACTATTTCTAATTCAGAAATCAGCAAGCCCCAAACGATATGAGTTGGGACTTAATATTGTTTGGAAACCTTGCCCAAGGATCACTCTTTATTGTTCTAATTAGTCATCAGCAAAACAAAATTTGAGCCTGTCTTATCTGTGGCCATCTCCCCAACACTCAGCCTCACTCCATCAGATAGTGCATTCTGTGTCAACAGCAACAAGCCCGCCTCCATTGTTTGTTTTTGAGACAGGGTTTCTCTGTGTAGCTCTGACTGTCCTGGAATTCACTCTGTAGACCAAGCTGTCCTCAAACTTATTGATCCACCTGCTTCCGTCTTCCAAGTGATGGGATTAAAGTTGTGCACCACCACTGCTCAGCCTGGGCTGTAGAGATGGGTCAGTGGTGAGAGAGCACTGGTTACTCTCCTTTCTGAAACGAGCTTCTTGCTTAAAATTTATTCACCACTTCTCTCCCTCAAACAGCTCAGGTTCCCTTGAAGCATATAATACAGATCACCTATCTTGTTATTCCAGACTGCTAGCCATCTTTTATTTTTGGTTTGTGACATCAAAATCACATCCTTTTATTCACACATGGTTAGGTTTACTTATTCGTTAATTGTCTTTCCATCTACTACTGTCCTGTGATCGTTCCCTGTGATTTTAACTCCTACAAAGATGTCCCACTCTACTTTGGACCTTACATCCTCAGCTCCTCCATTTCCAACCTTTTCTTCCTCAAGTAACCTGAGCCGTTCATTCACACCATCAGAGCCTTGACTTAGAGCTACCCAATAAAAATCACTACTGCCCCCAAACTTTCTATTACAAACACTTGTACCCTTAATACAAGCATCCTATCACTGTTTCTAGCACACTTTCCCCAGTTCAGTAAGTTAACACTTCAGAAGGAAACTTATTGACTCTCCCCTCTCCCCACCATGGCTTCCTTTCCTTTACTAGACATTCTATAGTGTCTACTCCTTTGACACACAGACGCTCAGCTTCTCTCGTCTTTACCCACCTGCATGGACTTTACCTCGCAAAACTCCAACTCTAATTACATTCAACTCCTTAGCTAACTGATGCCTATCCCCAAGTAGCTGGACAAACTTAAAACAAAATGAAACGGAGCCATCTGACTTTAAAGTCATGACACGGATTCCGCTGCTCTACTCTTAAGGTGCAAATGTTATGGCCCCTCTAACTTTTAAACTTCTAATGCCTGCTACTCAGCCTCAAATGTTCTGCTCCATTTTCTCCTAAAGTAACTCCAGCTCAGCTTTTCCTCCTCAGCAACAAAACTTCCTTTAAGAAGGCTACCACATTATCAACCTCAACTGTTAATATGAGAGCCTCACATCATTCAAATCCTCGGAGGTTTAAGTGGCTGACAACTCCTTCCTATTTAAACCATTTCCTCCACCTGCCCTCCTCCTTCACTGATGACCTTCTCCATGCTCTCTCTTACTCTCATTTCTAAAAGCCAGTGTGACCTTGAAGTTGATGCTTTCTCTGTACTCGGGCAGATCTCTGTGAGTTCAAGGCTAGCCTGATCTACATAGTGAGTTCCAGGACACATAGGACTACACAGAGAAACCCTGTCTCAAAAACAATAAATAAACAAACAACAAATAGATGTCACCCCTAAGTCCTGCTCTTCTTTAACCAGGGTTTTAATCTGTCATGTCACCAAAACCCAGGAGGATCCTTGACACATGCCTCTCAGTACCTCAGATTCTGTTGACTCTACTTCTCCATTAAATATAGTGTGAAGCTATCCATGTCTGTCAACTCTTGACACAAATTACCAATTCAAGTTATCATTTCTTCATTTTTGGCTTAACCTCCAAAAATGTTTCCCCACCATTCTTTTGTCATCCTACAATCCATTTTCTTCCTCTATGATTCATTTTGTTAGTGTTTCTGTTTTATTCTAAGCTTGTTTTTGCTAGTTTGATTTAAATACAATGCATTTCACTTCCATGTTTAGAAGGTGAATAGCTTCAGTTTGCTCTTAGGAAGGAATGTAAAGTCTGTACTATAGCCTGTCTTCTTTCATGTTTCTGCTTCTCTTACATTACACTATCATAATCAATAATTTACTATACTACACAAGTTATAGACAGCTTACTTCTGACACATTGTACCTGTCTATCATTTTCCCTTTTGCTTTGGCTAGCAAATGTCTACTCCTATTTAAGGTCTTATCTCAAGCATTACTTCTTCCAGGAAATATTTTCAATGCAATATAGTAATGACATGTAAATCATGTTTTCATGCAAAAAGTTTCAGATTTCAAAGCATCTCAGACTATGTAAGGACTGTTAAATCTATTTAACAATTCTCTCTGGCCATCAACAGAGGTGCTTTTGAGTTTTTGTGCTCACAACTAATCCATGAAATAGATATATTGCTATTATCCACATTGCAAGCACGGGAAAAGAAACGTATTACAGATCAGATGGCTAAGATTTCACTATTGGTCTATATAGCACAAAAGCTACATAATTGACTCCCCATGCAATCACTACACTATCAAAACAGCTGACAAGGGCAATGAATTTGAGTGAAGAAAACAGCAACTTAAAGGAGAACAAGACAGCACATCTTATACACATTGAAGTATTGAGTTTAAGACATTTTAAACGTTTGTGGAAAGAAGCTGTATGCTTCCAGCAGAGAAGAAGCTGGTTGGCTCACTGATGTTATCAAAGACAATAACATGGCTACTCCAATCATTGAAGAGTATAAACTACAAAACAAAGTGATGTGAGCCCTGCTTTCCCACAATGAAAATATCTAAAACTCTAATACTTAATTCTGATGGATTTCACCTTCACAGCAACACTGTTCGGACATTTAAGAGGCAGCATAATATTTTGTAAAGATGTATTGACTCTTTGAAACAAAACTCACAAAACAGCAAATTCACATTTTATCTTTTATTTTAGGCCATAACATACCTTTATTTAGAGCAAACACTTGCACAGCATCTCCCAAGTTTTTTAATTTTTGATAGATGATAAGACCAGCCTATAAAATAAAAAGAAAGAAAACAAAGTACAAGTTAAAGATATTCAAAACAAATGTATATATCACTTCTCTAGCAAAATCAACAAGAATGGTTTCCGAAAGACCCGTAAAAAATTAAGTCAAACTATTCCATTATGCAAAGACTCATGTATTCAGGTAAGCAGGATTCCAGTTGCCTTGGCTGCAAAATATAGCTCTGAATTTTCAGTTACTAATTTTCAAGATTATAAGTAGGTATCCACATGAAATGATCTGTAAACAAAATCTAAAAAATACAATCCACTTAGAGACATCTGTTTTCATGACAAATTCTATCTAATAGTTGAGATTTCATTAAGCCACCTGAGAATGTTGGGTCAGCATATGAAGCACAATGCATGCAGGATATTTTTAAAAGAGACAATCAAGTCACACAGACTTCCAAGAATAAGGACAGTACAGCCTGTAATCTCCATACGAAGGAGACAGAGGCAGGAGGATCGAGATATTGAGGCCTCAGCTACATGGACAGTTCAGGACCGGAATAAGCTGCAAAAGACTCTGTCATAAATTTTAAAAGCAGATGAACAAAGAAGCAAAGAAAGCCAAAGGAACTATGAAAAGTCTCTAACTCATCAAGCTCTAACTCATCAATTTTCCTGACAAAAGCACTTGTTGGTTTCTTTTGTTTTTCTGGTTAAAAATTAAAGAAGTATCCATGTCTTTAAAAAAATATGCTAAGGACAATAGGACAAAATAGCAGCCTAAAGAATGGAAAAAGATCTTCACCAGTCCTACATCCAACAGAAGGCTAATATTCAAAATATATAAAGAACTCAAGAAATTAGACACCAACAAACCAAATAGCCCAATTATAAAATGGGGTACAAAGCTAGCCAGAGAATTCTCAACAGAGGAATCTGTAATGGTCAAGAATCACTTAAAGAAATGGTCAACATCTTTAGCTATCAGGGAAATGCAAGTCAAAACAACTCTGAGATTCCATCTTATACCCGTCAGAATGGCTAAGATCCAATACTCAAGTGACAGCACATGCTGCTAAAGATGTGGAGCAAAGGAAGTACTCCTCCATATCTGGTAGGAGTGTACTTGTACAACCACTGTGGAAATCAGTCTAAAAGTTTCTCAGAAAATTAGGAATAGATCTGCCTTGAGACCCAGCTACACCACAACTGGGCATATACCCTAAAGATGCTTCACCATACCATAAGGACTGTTCTTCAACTTTGTTCATAGCAGCTTTATTCGTAAGAGCCAGAAACTGGAAACAACCTAGATGTCCCTCAATTGAAGAATAGATAAAGAAAACATTTACAGAATGAAATTCTATCCAGTTATTAAAAACAAGCAAATAATGAAATTTACAGGCAAATGGATAGAACTAGAAAAAGATCATCCTGAGTGAGATAACCCAGACCCAGAAAGACACACATGGTATGTAGAACAGGATAACTATACTATAGTGCACAGACCCAAAAAAAGCCAAGGAGGGCCCAAGGGAGGAGGCTTGAATCTTACTCAGAAGAGGAAATAAAATAGACATCTGAAGTAGGTGGAAAGAGAGATCTGGGTGGGAGAGGGGAATGAGGAAAGTAACCAGGTGGGGATTAGGTGTGGAGATGGGTGGAAAAGACAAGGAGGGAGAACAGAAATAGGTATGGGGGAATCTCTAGGACAGGGGAGGCTCCTGGGAGTCTATGGGGGTGAACCTAGCTGAGACTCCTAGCAGCAATCGTTAAGGAGACTGAAGTCGCCACCTCCTGTAGCCAGGTGGGACTTCCTGCAGAGGGAGGTTGACACCAACCCACCCATAAAACCTTCCACTCAAAAGTTGTCTTGCCTACAATAAGTGTAGGGATAAAGATGGTGCAGAGATTGAAAGAATGGCAAACCAATGTCTAGCCCAACTTGGGCCCCACCCCATGGGAGAGAGCTGACCCCTGTCACCATTAATGATGCTCTGTTATGCTGGCAGACAGGACCAAGAAGACCTACAGGGTAAACTAATCTGGGCCCATGGGGGCTCACTGAGTCTGAACCAACAACCAAAGAGCACATACAGGTTGGACCTAGACTCCCTACACATAGGTAGCAGATGTGAAGCTTGCTCTTCATGTGGGTCCCCTAACACTGGAAGCAGGGGCTGTCTCTGACTGTTTCCTGCCACTGGATCGATCCCCTTCCCCTAGTTGGGCTGCCTGGTCAGGGGCTCAGTGAGAAAGGATACATTTAGTCCTGCTGTGACATGTGGTGCCAGGTGGGTTGGTACCACTCAGAGACCTCCCCTTCTCTGAGAAGATAGAGAGGGGAAAAAGGGGAGAGGGGAGGCCATGAGGGTGGGATTGGGAGGAGAGGAGGAAGGGGGATGGCATCAGGCTGTAAAGTGATGAAAGAAAAATAAAGAAAGAAAGAGAGAGAGACAAAGAAAGAAAGAAAGAAAGAAAGAGAGAGAGACAAAGAAAGAAAGAAAGAAAGAAAGAAAGAAAGAAAGAAAGAAAGAGAAAGAAAGAAAGAAAGAAAGAAAGAAAGAAAGAAAGAAAGAAAGAAAGAAAGAAAGAAAGAAAGAAAGTGGGAGGGAGGGAGGAAGGAAGGAAAGAAGGAAGGGGAAACATTTATGCTTATATATAAATTAATTAATGCTTAGATGCAGGATAAAGATCAATTGATGAGAAAGAGTGTGGAAGAGGAAGAGAAACTAAAAAGGGTAACTATTAATGATTTGTGGAAAATGACTGAAGAGAAATGAATTGAAAAAATAATAAATGCAAGAGGCTAGAGAGATGGCTCAGTGGTGAAGAGCACTGGCTGCTCTTCCAGAGGACCTGAGTTCAATTCCCAGCAGCTACTGATGGCACACAACCATCTGTAATACAACCCGATTCCTTCTTCTGTTATGCATTAAAACAGAGCACTCGTATACATAAAATAAGTAAATATATCTTTAAAAAATAAATGCAAGATGGAATAACAAGATATTTATCAACAAATAAAAGTACTATATACGGTAAAGTAATTTACAAACAACATATTTAAGTTAAAGCACACATAGACAAAAGTACTATATATAAAAACAAGCCAAGACTCTGGTATATAAATATGAAAATATATCTAAAAACAGAAGCAACTAAATTTGGAGGCAATTTATCTAAATTTCCACATTTTAAATATAAATGTAGGGAATGAGGCTAGTTTAAATATAGAAAGCCTGTGATTTTTTTTTTTTTATTCTGAGTGGCTTATACACAAAATAGATCATCAAACCATTTGTGGCTGCTAAGCCTAAAGCCTTTCATGATTCCAGTAACTTCTCATTTTTTTACATAGAAACTGGACATCACTTTGACTTCATGACAGTGAAAATAATTACTGCTAAGCAATCTATTAATTGGTATTTTCCAATTTACATGAAGAATTTCACTTGCTGTGTTCCTAAGCAATTTTTCATGACAAACTAATATAAAATATTTTAGCTAAGGACACAACCACAGTAAAAAAAATTTTTTTACAGTAATTCAGTACAGGAAATAGAAATGACATGATAACTAAAGGTCTTTACATACATAAGCATCAGTAGCCGCATACAGTTTCTGGTCATCAGTGAGGGGGAAATTGCTCCAATTGCTACAGCGGATGGACTTGTCTTTCAAAAGCTGTTTTCCCAAGACATGTTTAACCAGACCATTGAGGCTCCAAGTCTCTGCACACTTCAACTGGAAGTAAGGAAAAGGCAACATAACAAACAAACCTTTGCTGTCAGCAATTCCTAAGTACCACCAAATGAGCAGACCACAAATAAAACTAGAAATGGTGTACCACAATAAACAAACTGCCCATCACTGAAACCTCATCTATAGTCCACCAGTTCCATAATGTGCGTATTAAAATGCCTAAACTTTAAAGATTCATCCCTATAAAGCAATTGAATAGGTTAGAATGCTTTTGACTTTAAGCCAAATGGATACTTGGCTTAACCTAAGAATTTAACTATTTCATTAATAAAATAATGGAAATATAGGTGTTGGTGTCAAAGGTCAAACTGACACACAGTGCTCTATATCAAGAGCTGCACTACAGTCATCTTTACAAAAGAAATGCTACTGGAAAATGTCTTTTAAAATAAAATAAATATTCAGGTGTGCAAATACACGAAAGAAGTGAGAGTTGGAAGCAAAGATGGAAGAATACTAGTTTAATACTAAAATCTGTACTCCTAAAGAAGCTAAACAACAAGGAGGACCCTAGGGAAGATGCTCAAGCCTCATTCAGAAGAGCAAACAGGATAGATATCGAAAGTAGGAGAAGACAAGGAACAGGGCAGGAGCCTTCCACAGAGGACCTCTGAAAGACTCTACCCAGCAGGGTATCAAAAGAGATATGGACAATCATAGCCAAACTTTAGGCAGAGTGCTAGAAACCTTATGGAAGAAGAGGGAGATAGAAAGACCTGAACGGGACAGGAACCCCACCAGGACAACAACAGAGCTAAAACACCTGGGCCCAAGGGGCCCTGCAGAGAATGATATTCCAACCAAGGACCATGCATGGAGAAAACCTAGACCCTTGTTCAGAGGAAGCCCATATGCTTTGTTCAGTTTCCAAGTGGGTTTCCTAGTAAGGGCTACAGGGGCTATCTCTGACAAGAACTTAGTGGCCAGCTCTTTGATCACCTCCCCCTGGGGGATGCAGCCTTGCCAGGCCACAGAAGAAGATGATGCAGCCAGCCTTGATGATACCTGATAGGTTAGGGCCAGGCAGAAGGGCAGGAGGTCCTCCCCTATCAGTGGACTTGGGAGGGGCATGGGAGGAGATGAGGGAGGCAGGGTGGGGTTGGGAAGGGATGAGGGAGGGGACTGCAGTGGGGATACAAAGCAAATAAATTTTTAAAAATAATTTAAAAAATGAATGCTGGTTTGGGCAACTGTATGCCCAGATAACAAGCCAGAACCGGGGGTTTTATTATGTTCTTTGAACTTCTGTATTGCCACCAAAATCAACATACAGCCTACATTACTTTTTTGAAGAAAAAAAAACTAACATTTAGATTCTTTTAAATCACATCTTGAAACACAAATTACCATATATATTACAATAATACTTGTACTACTTGTACCTTTTCATTGGCAACATCCGTCAGCTCCACAAAACTCTCCAACTTGATGTCAAAATCACGCAGAAGTTTCCACTGATCTCCTTCAATTCCAACACCTGCCTTCTTAATTGACTTATTTTCTAGTAACACTTTTAATCCCTGGGGGAAAACTAAACATTTCATTACTATTTCCATAACACTGTTAAGTATAATGGAGTCATTATTTTTATGCATAGTGTATTCATGTTAATCTGATGCTTAACTACTTCTTTTCTTTTCTAATGCAGAGTTCTGACTAAAAATTGATTAGAGTTCAAATGCCACCTTTAGGAACAGTAGCAGTATATTATACCTGGTCATTTAGACCACTAAACTTCAATTCTCCATTCTCTAACACAGGAAAAAGATACAAAAATCAGGTAAAAATATAAATACTTAAATAAATGTAAGATCAGGAGAGAAAACCTATTAATGAAAGAACTTAATTTTACAGGAAGCTGATATATTTTAATTTTGTTAGCCATATAAAAACAAAACAGAGATACCAACCTGACATAGAAGAAATGTGAAACAAGTAGCATTTGCTCTCAGACACACACAGTTGAATCACTGCAACTTTGCTTCGTTTCCCTTGTTTGTATATGGGTGGCCATTCCATGTCAAATCCTATCACATCTCCATCAGACAGACGCATGCTACCAAAGGAAAAATTGTGTGATATAACTGCATGAATTTTTTTTAACTTTTCCATAACAAACAACATCGTCACAAGTTAAAGGGCAAATCAAAGACTGGAGAACCTACCTGTGACACATACCACTTTTAGTAAGCAGCCAGAAAACATTAAAAAGTCTTTTTAAAGTCACTAAGAAGACTTCTGTGTTAGTCACTGTTCTATTGCTGTGAAGAGACACCATGTCCAAGGCAACTATTATAAAAGAAAGCATTCAGCTGGGGCTGGCTGACAGCTCAGAGGTTTCGCCCGTCACCATCATGGCACTGGGCCAGAAGCTGAGAGCTCTGACCTGATCGGCAGGTGGAAAGAACAAGAGGTCTGGCATACACTTCCTCCAACAAGGCTACACGTCCTAATTCTTCTAATCCAGTGGTTCTCCGCCTTCCTAATGCTGTGACCCTTTAATGCAGTTCCTCATGTTGCTGTGGTCCCCAACCATAAGATTATTTCATTGCTGCTGAATCATAATGTAAATATCTGATATGCAAAAGATCTGTGAAAGCATCATTTAACCCCTAAAAGGGTCTAGCAGGTCGAGAACTACTGTTCTTATCCCATCAACATATTCTACTCTCTAGTGATGAAGCATTCAGCATATGAGTCTTTGGGGGTGATTCTAATTCAAAGCACTAAAACAGGTAAGATGGCTCAGTCGATAAATGCCTTAGTTTGCTATCTACTGCTATGACAAACACCATGTCCAAAAGCAACTTGGGAAGACAGGGTTTGTTTAAGCTTACATGTCACAGTCCATCATGAAGGAAAGTCAGGGCAGAAAATCAAGGCAGGTACCTAGAGGTAGAAGCTGAGGCAGAGACCATGGAGGAACATTGCTAACTGGCTTTATCCTCCTGGCTTGCTCAGTTTGCTTTCTCCAAGGCAGGACCAACTTTCTTGCAAGCCCAGGGACGATACTGCCCCAAGTGAGCTGGTCACTCCTACATCAATCATCAAGAGAATGTGTTTCCAGGCTTGGCTATAGACCAATCTGGTGGGTCATTTTCTCAACTGAGGTTCTCAGATGACTCTAGCCTGTGTCAAACTGACAACAAAAGCTAACCACACAACAAACAAAAGAAATGTTCACTGCAACATCCCTCCTTTTGTATGGTGGGGGGATAGAAAATAAACTACATTTCCATAAACAAAAGAATACATAAATTGTGGCATGCCAAAACAGAAGCAGTGGCACATAAACGTTTAATGGAACTACATATATCAAAAAGAAAATTCTCAAAACTTACGGTTGAGTAAAAGTAAAATTTCAAGAAATTCATATATTTTTAAACTGGCAAATAATACAACATGAAGAAACACTAAATATTGAACTCATGTTATTTTAGAGCTGCACAGGGCTGGAGGAAGGTAAACTAAACAGAGTATTAGTATGCTTTTATTTTCAGTTTATTATTTTTTGGACACACATAGCACAAGGAGAGAAAGCTGTCCTCTGACCAAGTATGTACCTACATACATTAACACACATGCACACACACAAGCATGCACATGAACACACACACAAAATAAATAAAAAAGACTTAACATAACTAGATAAGAAGATGCAACTGTGCTGTTTAATCTTGTTTATATGCCTGGTTCACAGTTTTGTTTTTGTTTTTATCTTTTTTGTTGTTGTTTCGGCTTGGGTTTTTTTGAGACAGGGTTTCTTTGTGTAGCCCTGGCTGTCCTGGACTTGCTTTGTGAGACCAGGCTGGCTTCAAACTCACAGAGATCTGCCTGCCTCTGCCTCCCTGAGCGCTGGGATTAACAGGTATGTACCACCACACCTGGCTTAGTTCACAGTTTTTAATTAAACATGTATTACAAACATAAAAGAAGGTCAGCTACTACTTCATCCCAAGATGAAATTTACAAGGACTCATTTTTCCACTGAGAATAAAACAACAACAACAACAACAAAAAAACTGTACAAAAATATCTAAATTTGATTGACAAGATGACAATCTCTGCAGTTATCCCTGATTCTCCTAGAATGTCTTCCAGGCAAGCGGAGAGGAACAGCAAAGACAGCACTGAGGGGGGAAACAGAGACAGCGGGTCCTCAGGACTCTAGTAATCCTGAGAGGTCTGGCAGAGACTAGGGCAACTTTAAACTGCATGGTTCTCATGTAGACGGGGGAAAGAGACCTTAAGCTCTGAAAGTCACAGCAGACATTGTTGAACTCCAGAAACAATCGGCCACCTCCATGAGGGTCACACCTGACAGAGCTCCACTACCTTCAGAAGAAAAGCAACCACAGGCCTACCTAACACAGCGCAAAAACAAGCCTCCAAATACAACGTCCATTTCCAGGTAACTCAGTTGCAAAAAAAAAGCAAACTGCAAAAGACATAACAGCTGGCCAAAAAACTCAACAGCTCTGACACAAATCAAACACAAACTATAAGGGGGGCGGGGATCACTCAATGGGAAGGAAACTTGCATTACACTCACGGCAGGCATGGTGGCAAAGTCAGTGATCCCAGCACCTGAGAGCTGTGGGCAAAAGGCTGGGGAAATGAGATCATCCTCAGCTACACAGTGAATTCAAGGAACCAGCCTTGGCTACATAAGACCCTCTTCAAAACAACACAAAAACAAACAAAAATATTATCAATTAGAAATATGTTCAGGAATTTAAAAGAAATCACAAACCCAATAAAGCACTAAATTTGAAGTTTGGTGAGTTGTTTTTTTTTTAATGTAACTTCTATAAACAAAATATCTCTGCACCCTGCAATAGTCCTAGCTCTGTGTCTTGCTCAGCCACCATCAGAACGGCTGCTTCCTGCAGTAGCTGGGAACAGGTACAGAGACCCACGGCTGGTCAATAAGCAGAGTGAAAGGCCTTAGAACACTCTATCCTAAATGGGATGTCTCCATTAAATCCCTCCCCTTATGGCTAATAAATCCCAATTTAATATATATATATGTATATATGTATATATATATGTATATATATATATACTCATTCTATAAGATTTGTTCCATTAAAAAAAAACTCTGACTAATACAAGACATGACATACCATAGCAAGACAAAAGGTAATGTGGTGAGGCTAATATATAATCATATATAATAGATTTACCTATTCTGTAAGTCTAATTTTAATTCAGTAAAATGAGGCCAAGAAGGTGAAGCTGAAGATACCTCAATGCTACTTGTAGATTACATTTAACACCAGGACAACACTGATGAACTGCTTTATTTACAGAAGCTTTTTAAAAACCCAACGCAAATAGTTAAAAATCAAAAGTACATATGCAATCATTTCAACGATCTGAATTAATTTACTGCTTCAAAAATTGCTTCAAGAGGCTAGGTTGCATTGCTCCAGAATCCTCATTTCACAAGCTGCTATGACACGAATATCCTATCCAAAATTCCTGACGAAATGTACTTCTCGATGGAACATTGTGGGAGGTGGAGCATAAACACAAGTGTTCGGCTCAGCGAGGCTCCACCCTGAACAGATACTCCTTTTCAAGAGCGTAGGCTACTTATCCAGAGAACTGGTTTAGTTTCGGTCCCCCTTGCCCTCTACCAATACAAAGATGCAATATGAAGTCCCTTACAAATACCAATCCTATTTTCTGTGACTCTACAGCATCCCAAACTGGAAGGAATAAATTCATTTATAAATTTATTTATGTGTCTTTTTACAATTTACTTAGGCCATGGAATTTTGTTACAACCAGAGAAAACGAACTAAGACAGGCAGGTACTAATAAGTACTAACAGTCATTTTTCTTTCTTTCTTTCTTTCTTTCTTTCTTTCTTTCTTTCTTTCTTTCTTTCTTTCTTTCTTTCTATTAATTTACTCATTTTACATCCCAATACTATCCCCTTCCTGGTCTCACCCTCCCTGCCCCTTCCCCCCATTCCCTAGTCCTCAGAATGGGGGTGCCCCCTCCCTTATCAACTGACCCCAGACTATCAAGTTTCTTCAGGACTGTCTGCATCCTTTTCCTCTGTGGCCTGGGAAGGCCACCTTACCTGGGGGAAGTGATCAAGGAGCAGGCAACAGAGTGCATGTCAGAGACAGCCCCTGCTCCCCTTACTAGGAAACTCACATGGAGACTGAGCTGTCTATTGGCTACATCTGAGCAGGGGACCTGGGTCCTCTCCATGCATGGTCCTTGGCTAGTGTCTCCGCCTCCGCAGCTGCCCTCTGAGCCCAGATTTCTAAGTCATTTCTGATGCTCTTTTTATAGACCATTTGGAGAAACTATCACTAACTTTTAAAAATGACCTAAGAGATGGCTCAACACTTAGCGTTATATGGCTGCTCCTCCAGAAGATCTAGGCTTGATTCCCAGCACCCACATTGTGGTTCACAACTGTCCATAAGTTCAAGTTCAAGTTCAAGGAAATCCAAAGCCCTCTTCTGGCCCCTCAGTGGACAATGCACACATGTGTTACATAAACATACACGCAGATGAGACATCCAAACATTTTTAAAAGTTAAAATAGAAATAAATTTTAAATAAATAAAACAGAGACTCATAACCATTACTTAATATGTTGATATTTTAGCAATATATGAAAATACAGTTAGAAGTTAACTAATACTTTCATTTTTTTCTAAACTGATAGTGTGTCCAATAGTTTTACCTGTACATTACATCTCAGCAGTAAAAAAAACAAAATGTATCTAATGAAGTAGAAAAGGTTACTAATTAACAAAGGTTACTACTTACTACTTTAATATAGTAGCTTTATTTTGTATTTTAAAAATAGAATACAACTTAGTGATATGATATGTGTAGAAATACTTCTGAAATATACTTCCACTGTAAAACTAGGCATTCATAAATATCACTCATTAGTTCTTAAGGGTCCAAACGCAATGCCAAGAACTTCAAATCCCTTACCTAATGTCTTCAGACAGGAAGGAGCAATCACTAGCTTCATAGCTGTAAACAATAGACCCAGTGAATTCTAAGAATGGAAGGTCATCTTCAAGAACACTCTTCTGAATGCATGCCTTGAGTTAAGAAAATTCAAAATGAGTACAAATTAATTTCACAGTAAATAGTAAGTCTTCACTGAAGTAATAAGGTCCACTGAAGAAATCTACAATACTAAGTTTTATCTTGTAGAGTAAGAAGCCATAATGTAAAGAAGTTTAACAAAGGTAAAGCCATCCTGCTGCAAAATTATTTGTCTAAATCTTTCTATTTTCAAACTTCTAATCTTACTTTCATAAAGTCACTTAATTTACTTAATTTTTCCTGATAATTATATTAATTAACATCCTAGATGAAATAATGTGACCTTGAAATGCTGTTAGCCAGTTACCAGATCATACCTCTGCAAGGACTTAAATGATTTTAACCAAAAATTCACCAACATTAATATTGTCTAAATTATTATATGAAATGGAACAAACCAGCAGGGCCGAGTGCTGCACACCTGTAATCCCAGCACTCAGCGAGGCAGAGGCAGGCAGATCTCTGTGAGTTTGAGGCCAGCCAGTCTACACAGAGAAATGTGAGTCCAGGATAGCCAAGGCTACACAAAGAAACCATGTTTCAAAACCAAAACCAAAAATCAAAAACAAAAAGTAAATGGAACAAGCCAATAACACTAAATAAAAAAGAGAGAGAAAAAAAATTATAGGGATTCTCATTTTATAAAACTTATTTAAAATTTAATCTCATTTACCTTTCAACAATTCGGTCCTGGTTCATTCACACAACAGAAAGTTTTACCTAAACAATGACCTGAAGCTTACAAGCAATGAGTTGACTCACTGCACAGTCAAATTCAAACGAAACTTCCCGCCTGAACAAATGCTCAATGAACAATTACCTTCTTTTCTTCTGTAGCACCTCTTTTACTCTGCTCAGACATCCATTCAGGAAATTTCCGCTGCAGTGAGGTGGTTTCCATTTTATTTTCATTCATCTTTAAAATGCCCTAGTTGCAAATGCCAATAAACAATATCCATGAATAAATATGACAAATATTTGACAGAAAGCTAAGAGACAGCCCCACAGTTAGGACTGAAAAAAAAATGAAACAAACATATATATTTAGTGGAAGATATAACACCTAGCCTCAAGAACAAGAGCTTGAAAAAAACAGATGCAGCATTCAAGTTTATTATTCTTTCTTTTATAACAAATTGACCATTTTAATGGAGTTCTATAGTTGTGGCAGATTCAAAATCTAATATGCTATGTTATGCTTTGTTCCTTCAAAAGAATAAGTTTTATATCATTAATGAAGATAATCCTTGAATATGTGAAGTATTAACTTTTTCAGCATCTTTGATTTTCTGTATAATTATCATCTCTCCTAAGGTCTAAGTTGACTCAGCACAACAGTTAGATTTATTCACAATTCAACTTGAAGATGCATAGAGTTCTGAAGACATAAGAGCTGTTCTATAGCAAGGACTTCCATTATGCTCTTGGCTAAGAGAGTGAGAGGAGTCCCTAAAGAGAGTTTCTTGGAGGAACTTTTCCTTAAGTTGCTACTAGTTTTGAGGGCTCTCCAAGATGTACTTCAGACTTCAAGTATGAAATTCCAAATATATTACTTTTTAATAACAAAATGAACCCATACTCCCATGTGATTTATACTAAACTCAAGTAGTAAATTCCTCAAGTCCCTGGTTAACCTCCTATTACCTGAATGTCTCATGGGGGGCTAAAAATTTAAATATATTGGTGAAGATTCTCCTGATGAAACACCATGTTGATATTAGGTAATCACAACAAACACTTAAGATTTAGGAGCAGCCTCTTAGACCTGGAACTATAAAGTCACATAAAAAAAAAAAAAAAACAACCTTTTCTTCGTTTTATTAGTTATTTGAGAATTACATACAAAGTGTTTTTATCATATTTACTCCCCTTCCCTAACTCTTCCCAGAGCTACCCCATTCCCTACCCATCCAACTTTAAAGTAATAAGACAAATTCATGTAAAAAAATATATACATGCTTTCTAAACCCTAAAGCAATTTATAACTGTTAATGGTTAAGTTCCTATTTGCAAATTTTCACACCCTGAGAGAAGTCAAAGGTTGGTATCAAATTACAGGTGTATGATCTGTTACACTCACTTTTTATTGGTTTTCGGACAATTAGGTTACATTGTGGCATTTTTCAAGAAAATTTCCTTTTCCTTCTTTCTCTTCCCATGCCCCTTCTCTTTCTCTCCCCGTTCCCCAACTTCCCACCCCTTGAGCCCTACTAGCCCCAATAGCTTGCCTAATGCCCTCACGCCTTTGTTGGTTAGACTTTTGTCAACTCGACACAAGGCAGTGTTAGGTGAGAAAAGGAAAACTTAATTGAGAAAATGCCCCCGTAAGACTGGCCTGTAGGCAACCTCTGGGGCATTTTCTTACTTAGTTTTAAATGTGGACGCTGAACTTCCTGTGACTGTGCCCTGGTTCTTCACTCTTGGAATAGGTAATTTAATTTTATTTTATAGGAACCCACAGTTATAAGACCTTGGACATTTTAAAGAAACTCTGTAATTTTAGAGGAACTTTGGATATTTTTTAAATGTTTCAAGAATATGGAACTTTTAAAGTTATTTATACCTTATATTGTGATATTAATATAAGATCTTAAAAATGAACAAGAACAAAAGGATTTTTTTAATAGAAAAGTTTGGGTGCGTCAAGTTGACAAAGGATCAATAGTCCTGGCTAGCTTGTTGTCAACATGACAAAAGCGGGAGTCATTTGGAAGGAGGGACTCTCAGTTGAATGAAAGACCTCCATAAATCAGGCTGTAAAAATGGGCCAATTCTTAACAAATGACTGGTGTAAGAGGGCCCAGTCTACTTTGGGTAGTGTCACCATGGGGTGCGCACGAAAGCAGGCTGAGCAAGCCATGAGGGAACGCCAGTAAGCAGCACTCCTCCGTGTGAACTGAGAGTTGTAAAGTATAATCTTTTCCACCCCAAGTTGTTTTTGATGATAGTGTTTGATCACAGCAACAGAAACCCTAACTAAGACAATGTGCCAGTGACCTTTCACCCTCTTCCCCTTCTGGACACCACCTGTTCCCCTTTCATGGTCTCCTACCTAGTTTCAAAATCTCTAACTACTCTCACACTCATGTATTCACATATTCACTACTGAGTAAAGAATAGCAATAAGCATGGTTAAGCAAGTACTTCTATAGTACAGTAAACAGTCCTTTGGGTAGATGCCCAGGAGTTGTACACTGAGTTGTATACATGTTCTAATTTCAAATTTTATTGTTGCCTATGTGTGTGAGTGTGGGGTCATCCTACCAACATTGGTGGACAACCTATCAATGACCACACTCCCCCCCCAAAAAATTACTCTTCCTGCCCACAGGCGTCATCATTACCTATATCTCCTCACTTGGGGTAGGCCCCAGTTAGCATGGACCCTATCCATATGGAAATTCTGACTGGCTTGATCTTATACAGGTCTTATGAAGACACAAGCTGCTATGAATTAATGAAACAGCTATGTCATAAGTAGAAGCCAGGATTTCATAGCACCTACCCCCAGTATGGTCTGTTATTAAAGTACATTTGCATAGAGTATTTTGCTGTACGCAGAGCATATCACTGGCAAAATGCCAGAAAATTGAGGTTTCAACGTACGAATAAGTTGGCCTGTACAAAAGCTATGTAAGCAATTTAGCACAGTGTTGAAGCAAACATAAACTTCAGTAACTAATCTGCAGCTGTGTAACACTAGGATCATTTTAATTTGAAATACCTATTTATATACAAAATTGGATCTAGACACTTCCAAGTAAAGAATTTAAAAGTAAATTTATTTACCAATTATCTTGGGGCTGGAAGTAGCAGAGTTCCTACTGCTCTTGTAGAGGACACACAAACACATGCACATATATAAAAACAAGCACATGCACATATGTAAAAATAGGTTCTTTTAAAAGGAATTTAAATCTCCCCTGTGAAAGTGTTTTAGTTCGCGCTTTCCTGAAATTATCTTGCCTATCCATCTACTACCACCTACAACTTTTCAACTCTTATCATTTAAGACTGTCTACATTTTTTGCTGTTACTGTTCATTTCTCTGTTATTGTTTTGTTTTTCTTTAATCTTACATAGACCAACTTAAGCATGTCTGTTTTCAGTAGTGACATTTATCTCATTCACAGGTAGTAAAAGCAAGTTCTTTGGGTGTACATATTTTAGTATGTTTAACCTATGTTATATGTCTAATATCCATGTACAAGTGAATATATACCATGTGTATCTTTCTGCTTCTGGGATACCTCATTCAGGATGATCTTTTCTAGATTACACCATGTGCCTGAAAATTTCATGATTTGCTGAGTAGTATTCCATCATGTAAATGTCCCACAATTTCTGTATACATTCCTCAACTGAGGGACATCTAGTTGTTTCCAGATCCTGGCTATTATGAATAAAGCTGCTATGAACATGGCTGAACAAATGTCCTTGTTGTATACTTGAGCATATTTTGGATATATGCCTAGGAGTGGACAGGAGCTCCACAACAGAACCAAAAAAAAAAAAAAAATACAGGCACAGTGATCTTTTCTGACATTGATACTCCAACCAAGGACCATGCATGAGATAACCTAGACCCCTTGCTCAGATGTAGCCCATTGCAACTCAGTCTCCAAGTGGGTTCCCTAGTAATGGGAATAGGGACTGTCTCTGACATGAACTCAGTGGCTGGCTCTTTGATCACCTCTCCCTGGGGGGAACAGCCTTACCAGGCCACAGAGAAGACAATACAGCCAGTCCTGATGAGATCTCATAGGCTAGGGTCAGATGGAAGAGGAAGAGGACCTGCCCTATCAGTGGACTGAGGGAGTTGCATGGGAGAGAAGAGGGGGTGAAGGTAGGATAGGGAGGGGCCAAGGGAGGGGGCTACAGCTGGTATACAAAGTGAATAAATTGTAATAATTTAAAATTAATTAAAAATTAATTATTAAGAAACAGTAGAACTGGCAAAATAAATATTTATAAATTACTTGTCAAAATGATATACTATGTGTTAAAAATACACCTTAGGTGACTCTATTTGACAGCAATGAGACAGTTAAGAGAAGTTGTCTGGTACCATTTTTAGTTTAGTCAATAGAGCTCATACCAATAAGATTTCAAGTTTAGTTAAGAAGAAACATAACTGACCAGCTATAAATGTGACTTCTAATTCACACCCCAAGGGTCAAGGATCGTTGCAGAAGATGGGGTGGAAAGGTTGTTGGCAGAGCCATTGCACATCTGAACACACAGAGGCTGGTACAACATGCACAAAACCCGCAAAACCTCAAGCCAGGCAAATCCCAGCATAGAGGGGCGGGGTTTATGAAATCCTACCCACAGCTAAAAGGTTATTGGCCATTGATGGCTACTAGAAAAACAAGAGTAAGTCTTTTTTCAGGGCCCAGTCTCTGACAAGCTAGGTATCTTAGGTGGCCTGAGCTTATAGAGGCGGCACAGGGAAAACTCAGTGTGTTTAAAAAAGAAAAAGAAAGGCGGAGAATCCAAGATGGCCCTGGGAGGCCATCCCAAGTGCCCTGGGAGGACACTGTGTCTGAGCAGTAGGACAGCAGTGTCGGTGCAGTGACCAGGAGACTGAACTCTGGGACCTAAAACACCAGCGGTTGTGATTGTGAGGTGAGCAGAATTCCTATGGTGAGGAAATCAAGTGGGAGAGTCCTAGGGACAGCCAGTTAATCCCTGGAAAAACTCCGGGTGACCGGCTGTGCACAGCCCTGATCTGAACATGCTGCCAGCCACCATCCCGGACCAGCACACACAGTCTCCGGGGCCAGACTGAGGCACCCCAGATACCATTCCAGACCAGGGTGCTTTGGTGGGCACACATCTGTGAGCCCTGATCTGAATGCGCAGCCTCCCGTGGCGCCACCAGCCACCAACCTGGACCAGGACACACAGTATCAGATCCAGACTGAGGCAGCCCAGATACCATCTCAGACCGGGGTGCACAGCACATGCCTGAGAAGGAGACGCCAAGTCTCCAGACCAAGAGGGGAGCCCTTAGCAGCAAGCCTGGGTTGGAGCATGGAGCCTCCAAACAAGAGCGGCTCCCCCAGCTGCCATTTCAAACCAGGAAACTCAGCCTCTGGCCCAGAGTGAGGTGCCAAGCCTCCAGACCAGAGTGCCGAACACAGCTTCTGGCACAGGGCACAGAGCCGGGCACAAAGAGCCCACAACAGAGTACGTGTCCCGCCCACAGTGTCACCCACTGACCTCAGAGTCCAGCCTGCGTAACCCACCACAGATTGAAGACCATTGGGAATTCAGGAAACCAGAGCAGGCACTTGAACCCCACACCCTCATGTCCTCCTGCGCTTTTCCCAAACTCCGCAGCGCAAGCAAGGATACTGCGCTAGCAGCTTTTCCTCCCACAGATACAACTGAGGCAAGAAGATACACTCTCAAACCACTGGAACTACCAGATCTTCTTGAAGAAGACTCCAGACACCAGAGATTGACAGTTCCAGTCTGAAGTTCAGCCTCAAAGCACAAACAGCTCCTTGATTATATATAAACAAATGCCCAGAAATCAACGTCAAAACTCACCCAACAAAAATCAGGACACGATGGCCCCACCAGAAACACTCAAAAGCATGGAGATTTTAATTCAGCGGAGACACAGGAAAATGATGTTGAAGCTATGCTTATGCAGTTACTAGAGGAACAAAAAGAGGAAATGAACAAGGCCCTCAAAGAAATATAGACGAATATAACTGCCAACATACAGAAACAATTAAAGACATAAAGAGAGGAAACAAACAAACAAAAAAATAAGAACCACATTCAATCACATGAAGGAAATGGTACAAGGCATGGAAACAGAATTAGAATCTATAAAGAAAATACAGAGAAAAACCTAGAACTGGAGAAATTAGAGAAAAGATAAAGAACCACAAAGGTAAGCATCACCAATAGAATACAAGAGATGGAAGAGAGAATCTCGGGAGCTGAAGATACACTGGATGAAATGGGTTCCTCACTCAAGGAAAATAGAAAATCGGAAAAGTCCCAAACACAAAACATCCAAGAAATTAAGGATGCCATCAGAAGATGAAACCTAAGAATAATTAGAATAGAAGAAAAAGAAGACTCCAGGCTCAAAGGACCTGAAAATATTTTTAAGAAAATCATAGAAGAAAATTTTCCCAACTTAAAAAAAGAAATGTCCATAAACATACAAGAAGCCTACAGAACACCACATAAACTAGACCAGAAAAGAAATACCTCTCGTCACATCATAGTCAAAACACTAAACCTACAAAAGAAAGAAAAAATATTAAAGGCAGCAAGGGAAAAGGGTCAACATATGAAGGTAGACCGATCAGACTCACACCAGACTTCTCATCAGAAACTATGAAAGCCCCAAGGGCCTGTGCAGAGGTCATGCGGTCTTTAAGGGAACACAGATGCCAACCCAGACTACTATACCCAATAAGGCTTTCAATCAACATAGATGGAGAAAACAAAATATTCCATGACAAAACAAAATTTAAGCAATATCTACACAGCAACCCAGCCCTACAAAAGATACTAGAAGGAAAACTTCAATCCAATGAAAACAACTACACCAAAGGACATATAGGATACAGATAACTTCCCAACAAAAAGGGGAAAGAAAGCAATGAATCATAGTAAGACCACCAACTCCACAATTAAAGGAACTAACATTCATTAGTAACTATTACCTATCAACATCAATGGACTCAACTCTTCAATAAAAAAGACACAGACAAACAGAATGGTTGTGGAAACAGGATCCAACATTGTGATGCATCCAAGAAACACACATATGCAACAAAGATAAACACTACCTCAGAGTAAAGGGCTGGAAAAATGTTTTTCAGGCAGACAGACCCAGAAAACAAGCTGGGGTAGCGATCCTAGTATCTAATGAAATAGACTTTCGACCAAAACTAATCAAGAAAGATGAGGAGGGGCACTTCCTTCTCATCAAGGAAAATTCCAACAGGAGGACATCACACTTTTGAACATCTATGCCCCAAACACAAGACCACCTACATTTGTAAAAGAAACATTATTAAAGCTGAAATCACACATTGATCCCAACACCCTAATAGTGGGAGACTTCAACACTCCACTCTCACCAAGGGACAAATCATCCCGCCAGAAGCAAAACAGGGAAACAAGGGCACTTACAGAGACCCTAAATCAAATGGACCTAATAGATGTATACAGAACTTTTCACCCTAGATCAAAAGAGTATATCTTCTTTTTAGCACCTCATGGAACCTTCTCCAAAATAGACCATATAGTTGGTCACAAAGCAAGCCTCAGCAGATACAAGATTGAGATTATCCCTTGTATCCTATCTGACCATCATGGTATAAAGCTGGACCTCAACAACAAAAGAAACAGCAAAAAGCCGGCACATACATGGAAACTGAACAGCTTGTGAAAGACCTGTTTGAAAAAAACTTCAAATCTCTGAAAAAAGAAATCGAAGAAGATATCAGAAGATGGAAAGACCTCCCGTGCTTATGGATTGGTAGGATTGACATAGTGAAAATGGCCATTCTGCCAAAAGCAATCTACAGATTCAATGCAGTTCCCATCAAAATACGAACATAATTCTTTACAGACCTTGAAAGAAAAATACTCAACTTCATATGGAGAAACAAAAAACCCAGAATCTCCAAAACAATCCTCTACAACAACAGATCATCTGGAGCTATCTCCATCCCTAACCTCAAGCTGTACTACAGAGCAATAGTACTAAAAACTGCATGATATTGGCATAGAAACAGAATAGTGGATCAATGGAACCGAATAGAAGACCCAGAAATAAACCCATACACCTATGGAAACTTGATTTTTGACAAAGAAGCCAAAACCATTCAATGGAAAAAAGACAGCATCTTCAACAAATGGTGCTAGTCCAACTGAATATCTCTATGCAGAAAAATGAAA
>CM053764.1:96444765-96463136 GCA_028658305.1 Pachyuromys duprasi | reverse complement strand
TTAGGAATAGTGATTCCTCAATACCCAGCTATACCACTCTTAGGCATATATCCAAAAGATGCTCAAGTACACAACAAGGACATTTGCTCAACCATGTTCATACATAATAGCCAGAACCTGGAAACAACCCAGATGTCCCTCAGTCGAGGAATGGATACAGAAATTATGTTACTTTTACACAGTGGAATACTACTCAGCAATTAAAAACAAGGAAATCATGAAATTCGCAGGCAAACGGTGGGACCTGGAAATGATCATCCTGAGTGAGGTATCCCAAAAGCAGAAAGAAACACATGGTATATACTCACTTATATAGACCTATAGAATAGGATGGTCATGCTGAAATCTATACACCTAGAGAAGATAAGCAAGAAGGAAGACCCAGGGTGGGATGATCAATCCTCGCTTAGATGCACAAATAGGATGGGCATTGAATGTAGGAGAAAACAAGCAAGAGGGCAGGAGCCCACCACAGAGGGCCTCTGAAAGACTCTAACTAGCAATGTATCAAAACAGATATTAAAACTTAGAACTAAGCCTTCGGCAGAGTGCAGGGAATCATATGAAAGAAGGGGGAGTTAGTAGGACTTGGCGAGGACGACAAGAGCTCCACAAAGACCAAATAGATCAGGGCTCAGGGGTCTTCTATGAGACTGTTTCTCCATCCAAGGACCATGTATGGATATAACCTAGAACCCCTGCTTGGATGTGGCCCATGGTAGCTCAGTATACAACTGGGTACCCTAGTAAGGAGAAGAACAGGGACTATTTCTGTCATGAACTCAATGGCTGGCTCTTTGACCCTCCCCCACCCCCCACCCCCGATGGAGGAGCAGCCTAGCTAGATCCCCAGAAGAGGACATTGTAGCCAGCCCTGAAGAGACCTGATAGGTCAGATGGAAGGGGAAGAGGTCCTCCCCTATCAGTGGACTTGGAGGGGGACAGAGAGATTAGGGAGAGGTGGGGAAAGTGGGAGGGAATGAGGGAGGGGGCTACAGCTGGGATTCAAAGTACATAACCTGTGATTAATATAAAAATAAATAAATTACTTTAAAAAAAAAGAAACAAACAAACAAACAAAAACCACGAAATTGGGTGGGGATATGAGGAAGGGTAAGATTTAGAGGGAAAATAGAGGGTAGATTAGATCAAAACACATTATATGCACTATGAAATTCTCAATATAAACTGTAAAAAGAAAGTTAAGGCCACATTCCAAATTAGTTAAGAAGGGGTAGCTTTTTAATCACTATATTCGAGCCTACCCTATAACAAAGGGATTCAGCTCAAGGGCATGTTTTCTCCATTTAGAACTGAGCTATCTTCTAGGGAACAGACACTTAATACCAGTCTCAAGAGAAAGGTGGATTTCAATGGATGAGCTGAGATTTCTTTGTTCCTAAAACCTTTAGCTAGGGTAAGGAAATGAATACCTTCTGTTACCATGGCAATTGCCGTGCCTAATTGCTTGAGGGTTAAACTAAATAAGGTATCCCAATCTTTTCTAAAAGCATCAAAAAGAAAGAAAGAAACTTAATTAAGTTAAATGGCCAATATAATCATTTTGAATATAAAGTTGTTACTAAAAAATATTAATAACATAATATATAATCATTCAACAATTAACTGATAGGCAGTTATACTGCTTAATGTGAAATTTGTTTCAAAAATTATTTCAGAATTCTTTCAATAACTACCTAAAATGGTTTGATTTTATTTTAATCAAGTATATAAATACTCATTTCTTAATAAAAATGTAAAAATATTTAAAATTACTCTGAAATTTGCTAACAAAATTTTAGGAAAAATAAGTTGTATATTTATGCTATAATTTTAATTTTTCATTATAGACCTTTATGAAAATTTTAGTATAGCCAATAAGTTCACAGTGGTTCTGAAAAAGAAGACATTATAACCAACACTCTTTACCAAAAAAGAGTAGCTGACATTGCCAAAGACTGCTTGAGTATTGAAGAGTAGAATGTAGAGAAGCAAGAAAGAAGAGTGGAAAGGAGTCTGGCTCCGATATTGATTTGTGTCAAGAAAAGGAATCAAAACTGGAAAGACTGAGCAAGACAGGCTTTTCAATGTCACATAAGAGCAACTCTGTATTAGGATTATTTCATTATGAAATACACTTTGACCATTTCCTCACAATTTAATAATTCAGTCTATGAGGGTACATGTTAGCCTCTAAATTTTTGTCTAGTAACAGCGTAACAGAATTCTGTCCCATATAAATAAAAACCTAAAAGCCGAGGGACCTAACACATTCATCTCATTCTACATTGCTTTCTACCATCTATATATTTCTCTGATGCTTTTTGAAACAATTTCATCACATTGGTTCTCTTAATGAACTGAATATATATAATGTGTTTATTACATACATATACATATATATGTAGGAATCGGTTAGAAAGTTATGCTTTGACATAGTATGGACTACAATCACATAGTATTAATGTGACCTTGAGCAAGACACTGTTTTGCTAAACTCTCATTTCCTTGTCTGTAAAATATAATTATATTCCTGTTGTTAGATTACTTATCTTACTGTATCTCATAATTCTAGGAGCTGGTGGGTTTTTATATTGAGTTTTGTTTTCAGAGCTGGAAACTAAACCTAGGAAAGCACGTTAGCCAAGCACCCTAATGCTGAACCCAGCCCACACATTGCTAGTTTTATTGACCTCACTGCTAATAAGATAAGTACCAATAAAAATTTCATCAGATTTCTTAAACTACAGTTATGCTTGAGTTGGGTTGTGGTTTTGTTTTGAGTTCGTATTTTATTTTGGTTTTTGTCTATTTACTTTTGAGACAGTGTCTTACATGTAAACCCAGGCTGGCTTCAAACTCATGATTGTCCTTCCAGCCTTAGCTTCCCAAGTTCTGAATTTAAAGGCACATGGTTACCTTGGCCATCTTGAACTGGAATGCTAATGAGTAGTGATGCTCTTTCACTATTCTTCTATCTCAGATCATGTAGTCTACTGGGATCCCTTAGAAGGACTGAGATTCTGAGTACAGAATTTCAGGTAAATTCTGTGGGTCTGTTCCAGGCAAATTAGATACTACCTTTATGTAATACTGAGAGTGAGAAGGGTCAGGGTAACAGAAGACAGACTGTTTCAGGGAAAGGAAGAGGAGCACTGGGAATCAAGAGAGGTGTCAGGAATAGAGAAAAAGCATAGAGAAGCAGGAAGCTCATGCAGAGAAAAGTAGAAAGCAATCCATAGCCAACCTCAGCTTCCTGGGAGGCAAGGTAGCTGGGAAAGCAAAGATATATCCACAAAGTAAGGCAAGCTGCCCCAGAGGCAAAAGACTTGCCTTCCTTGCCATAGGAGAACCCACAGCACTTGCAAGCCCTAAACCCAGCAAGGGGATGTGGTATGACAGAGACCAGTGTGTGGTGGGCTAACCCTGAAGAAGAACTTCATTGCATTGTTCCCCATACCTCAGTGTTCTGCAGCCAAGTGTCTCTTGAGGGGCAGTAGCATCCTGCTATCTGAGAATGAGCTACTCTTGGGTCCTAAAAACATGGAGTAATCACTAGTCAAAGAGCCTGAGGACACCATACCACAATGTCTGGGTAGGAAATGAACATGAGAAGCAGCCATAGAAAGGGAGGAATCAGACATGGAATGGACCCACTGAGTTTAAGCAGCAGGGAGTTAACGCGATGGAGAGCTCAGTGGATAGAGTCCCTGCCCTCTTTGGCAAAGAGCAAACCACATTGACTGCAGATTATAGTGAAGGCTGAGAACTCAAAGACCCACCCAGGCTGTAGCTGGTGGATTGCTTGATCTCCAAAGCTGCCTCACTTCCACATATGATTTACTGTGGGATGGGGCTAAGAGCTCCAGGCCCAGGTCCTATAGACTTTGCCAGCCTCCTGTCTCCCACAGGGTGCTTCACTGCTGGAGACGATCTGAGAGGGCTGAGGTAGAGACCCCCTGGATTCTTCTTCTCCACTGCAAAGTTCAGTACTCTGCTTGCTTTCCCACTCTTCAGCCTGACTGGATCCTAGGCCCCAAAGCTCACAAGGACATCAAGAAGCTCTTAGCAAAAAAATAAAATAAGCTTTAAAGTGAATGCAGTCTTGGAGTTGACAAGTTACTCCTGATTGGCCTAGCCCTTATCAAACAAAGCAGCACCAATCTCCACAGTAAGAAGAGAAAGGAATTACAACAGACCCCACTGAGGATCCTCAACCCAATCTAGACTTGGTGGATTCCAACCAAAGCATCTCCATTTATTTATTCTTTCTTTCTTTAACATTATTTTTGTATTGCCTTTGTTTTTAAATTTTTCATGCTTTATTTTTATTAATCTTTATCTAATATAGGTTTATGAAACAGCTTACCTCTGATTCAGTGCTGGTCCCTAATTGTAAGAGCAGCACACTTTCCCTTTTCAAGCATCATTCCCTTGACTTCTTTGGTAAACTTGTCTTGTCAAACTAGGAGCACTAAGGTGGACACCATTCGGATGTTTCTACTATAGTCTGAGTAAGGAATAAACTTTCTGAATCCAAAAAAAAAAAAAAAAATCTTTATCTAATTTTTACATATTTTCTCCACTTCATAATTATAAATTGGTTTTTTTCCTTTTCCTTTGTCTTCTTCTCTCCTTTTATTTAATCTTTCTAAACATTCCTTTGTTTTATTATTAATAGTTGTACTTTAAGTATTTTTTTTTTTACAGTCTCACTTTATAGCTCAGGCTGCACTAGAATTCACTGTGCAACCCAGGATGGCCTTGAACCCAAAGTGATCCCTTTGCATCAGCCTTTTGAATGCTAGGAATACAAGTATGAGCCATCACACCAGGCTTCTTTTTTTCGGTAATTTTAAACCTCAAAGTTAATTCGATGTGATTTTACAACTTTCTTTTCTATGATTTTGCAAGTGTAGCAGTTGTCTTTTAGCTGATTTCATTGCATATCTACATCCTTTTTGCTTCTGTGTTATTGCTGTTTTGGTGGTTTATTTTCTCTGAGCAGTCTAGAGAGATGGGCTCACAGAGTAGGTTGCTCATTAAGTGATTGCCACCATCTGAACCCAAAAGAGCTATCCCTCCAAAGAAACAACAAATGCAACACACTAACACAAACAATATGAAAAAGCAAAGGAATAAGATTGCTCCAAAATGTTCTAATTCCATAATAACAGCACTCATAAATATGGAAATGTTAGAAATGCCTGATGATAATCCTCGCTTAGATGGACAAACGGGATGGACATTCAATGTAGGAGAAAACAAGCAACAGGACAGGAGCCTACCACAGAGAGCCTCTGAAAGACCCTAACTAGCAATATATCAAAGCAGATACTAAGACTCACAACCAAGCCTTCAGCAGAGTGCAGGGAATCACATAAAAAAAGGGGAAGTTAATAAGACTTGGAGAGGACAAGAGCTCCACAAAGACCATACAGATCAGGGCACAGGGGTCTTTTATGAGACTGTTTCTCCATCAAAGGACCATGTATGGATATAACCTAGAACCCCTGCTCGGATGTGGCCCATGGTAGCTCAGTATCCAACTGGGTACCCTAGTAAGGAGAACAGGGACTATTTCTGTCATGAACTCAATGGCTGGCTCTTTGACCCCCACCCCCACCCCGAGGGAGGAGCAGCCTAGCTAGATCCCCAGAAGAGGACATTGCAGCCAGCCCTGAAGAGACCTGATGGGGGAGCAGCCTAGCTAGATCCCCAGAAGAGGACATTGCAGCCAGCCCTGAAGAGACCTGATAAGCTAGGTTCAGATGGAAGGGGAGGAGGTCCTCCCCTATCAGTGGACTTGGTGGGAGGCAGGGAGGAGATTAGGGAGGGATGGGGAGAGTGGAAGGAAATGAGGGAGCGGGCTATGGCTGGGATTCAAAGTACATAACCTGTGATTAATATAAAAATAAATAAATTACTTTAAAAAAAGAAGAAATGCCTAATGACTTAAAACACAGGTTCTCAAATCATCAATGACTATAATAAATACATGCCTAAATTAAGTCAATTCAATACTTAGAAAAGGAATTTGGCAATTTGTAAAAAAAAAAAGATCAGCAAAAAAAAAAATTCTGGAGAAAAAAATCTTGAACATAAGAAGTTCACCTCAAATTAAAAATGCAAGTGAACAACAAGTCTACAAATAGACCATACAAAGCAGAAGAAAGATAAATTGAAAAAAAGTTTGATTAATTATTTCATTCAGATAGCAATAAAGAAAAGATAACAATCAAGTACGATTACATACTACTATTAAGAAATCAAATCTACTGTATAAAACAGACATAAAACTTATTGAATAATATTGTAACAGAAAGCTCCCCAAAATTCGAAAAAGAAAGACATTCAAGTATAAGAGGGATGTAGAACAATATATACAATCAGAACTGTCGCTATTTCACATTATAGTTAAAATGTCAAGAGTGAAGAAAATAGAAGGAATAATGAAGCTGAACAGAAGTATCAAGTTGATTAAAAAGGCAAATCTATGAGAATAACACTGGATTCTCAGGAGAAATCCTAAAGGCTAAAAGATCACTGACTGATATATTTCAAGCCCTGAAAGATTACTATAACTATCAAAATCATTCTTTAAACTAAAAAAAAAAAAGAAAAAAAAACACCTGCAATGATATACATAAACTAAAATAATTATACCAACATTGCAAAGATAAGAGACACAACATACAAAAGAGGAAAAAGATATATACAAGCACAAAAGCTCAGGAAATTAAAATAAATAAGTTAAAATTAGGAAAGAATAAAACATTATTAACCTACTAACAAGTTAAGCATCTAATATGAAAAATGAAGGAATTCACTTTAAATAACAACTCAATCTTAGCTCTCTAATTAAATGAAGTAATTTAGTCAGGAAGCAGAGTGTTTCCCAAGCATACACAATACCCTAACTTTCATCTTCAGCACTGGAGAAAAAAAAAAACTGTTTGCTGTCTGCAAGAAACTCATCTCAGTACTAAATATATACATAGACTTAAATAAGTGCAAGGATGGAGAAATGATATTCTAAGCAAACAGAAACCAAAATCAAACAGGAATAGCTATGCTTATATCTCACAGAGCAGAATTCAAGTCAAAATTAAAAAACATAAAGAAGGTCACTACATAGCAACATAAAGGACATTCACCAAGAAGACAGAACGATTCTAAATATGTGTACATGGCACGTTGATATGTCCAATCTCATAAAACACATACATATACACACAACTGGATATAATGGGTTGGGTAGACCCAGATCCAGACTGTATAACTTCAATACTCTACTCTCATCTATAGATAGATAATTCAGACCAAAAAAAATCAGCAAAGAAATTTCAGAGAAACTAAAACATGGAACAAATGAACAGATATCTATAGAATATTTAAACCAACAGCTAAGGAATGTACATTTCAAGCAACATCGCAAGGAGCTACCTTCAAAACAAATCATATTTTAGACCCACATTTTGCATAAACTAATAACAAAACAACTGAAAGAATTCAGATAATGACAGAAAACTACAACTCAATAGCAAAACAAACTACAGAAACTATTCAAGCACATGGATACTAAACAATATTTTTTGACTGAACAACAGGTCACTGAAATTAGGAAGGATGTAAATTGGTGCAGCTACTATGGAAACCAGAACAACAGTTCCTCAGAAAAACTGAAAATATATGGTCTAGCTCTATCTCTCCTGTGTGAAGGGATGAGAGCCAACATGTAATAGATTATACACTTACATATATTACAGCACTATTCACCTGGTTAAGTTATGGGGTCAGCATAGATACCAACAAAAAAATAAATGGATAAAGAACCTGTGGTAAACAACCCAGATGTCCCTCAGTTGAGGAATGGATACAGAAATTGTGGTACATTTACACAATGGAATACTACTCAGCAAGTAAAAACAAGGAAATCATGAAATTTCCAGGCACATGGTGGGATCTAGAAAAGATCATCCTGAGTGAGGTATTCCAGAAGCAGAAAGACACACATGGTATATACTCACTAATAAGTGGATATTAGACATATAATATAGGATAACCATGCTAAAATCTGTACACCTAAGGAAACTAAGCAAGAAGGAGGAGGACCCTGGGTAAGATGCCCAATCTTCATTCAAAAAGGCAAATGAGACGGACATTGGAAGAGGGAGAAAACAGGGAACAGGACAGGAGCTTACTACAGAGGGCCTCTGAAAGACTTCACTCAGCAGGGTCTCAAAACATATGCTAAAAAAAGCTGGGTATAGGGGTCTTTTATGAGACTGATACTCCAAACAAGGACCATGCATGGAGATAACTTTCTTAGAACCCCTATACAGAAGTAGCCCAAGGCAGCTCAGTATCCAAGAGGGTTTCCCAATAATAGGACCAGGGACTGTCTCTGACATGAACTCATGGCTGGTTCTTTGATCACCTCCACCTGAGGTGGGAGCAGCCTTACTGGTCCACAGAGGAAGACAAAGAAGCCAGTCCTGATGAGACCTGATAGGCTCAGATGGAAGGGAAGACCTCTCCTATCATTGGACTGGGGGAGGGGCATAGAAGAAGAAGAAGGAGGGAGGGTGGGATTGGGAGGGGGTGGGGGAGGGGCTACAGTTGGTATACAAAGTGAATAAACTGTAATTAATAAAAAAAATTTAAGTAAAAAAATAAAAGAACCTGTGGCGGCCCTGGTTTGTCTCTCTGTTGCTGTGATAGAACAACCTAGAGGAGAAGGCTATCTGCCTTACAGGTTACAGCCATTATCACGGGAAGCCAAGGCAGGGCCCCAACAGCAGGAACCCAACAAGGGACCATGGATAATTGTTACACACTGGCTTGAGCAGCCTGCTTTCTTAAAAATCAGAGGACCATTTGACCAGGGGTAGCACCACCCAGTGAACTGAGAATTCCCAAATCAATCATTAATCAAGAAAATATTCCACACACTTACCCATACATAGGCCAATCTGACAGGAATGATTCCTCAACTAAGGTTCTTCTTTCCCAAGTAAACAGTTTGTGTCAAGTTGACAAAAACTTGGAGCCAGAACAATTAATGGCTCAGCAGTTAAGATCACTTGCTGCTCTTGCTGAGGACCTGGGTTCAGTTCCCAGCATCTACATGCTGGCTTCACAATCATCTTTAACTCCAATTCTAAAAGATCTAACATCCTCTTCTGACATGCCTGGGTGCCAGGCAGGCACATAAGATGCAAATAAATCTTAGACTGGGTGTGGTGGAGTACACCTTTAATCTCAGCACTTAGGATGCAGAAGCAGGTTAGATCTCTATGAGTTCAATGCCAGCCTGGTCTACATACTGATTTGGGCTGGCCCAAGGTTACATAATGAGACCCTATCAAAACAAATAACAAAAAACTAACCAACACAGGGGTTATATACATAACATACTTGAATTCAACCATGTTAAAAAAAAAAACAATAACCAAAAAAAATCATGTCATATGCAGGAAAATGGATAGAACAGGTATAATGGCATTAAGCTTAGAAAAGACAAATATTGTGTGTTTTCTCTTACATGCAGAATCAAGAAGAGAAAAAGATATGAAAACAGAAAGGACTATTTGGGATGAGAAAGAAGACCAGTAGAAGGGTGACAATAAAAGGCAACGATGATGTATGGCCAAAATACATTATAAAACATGTGTGAAATACATATATTAATTAATAAATAACTACTACAGGTCCTATTGAAACCTATTATTATGCACAATTAATATATGCTAGTAAAAAAAAATAAAAACAGAATATGGATACAGAGAGATACCAAATATATTTTTTTCATTAACAGTTAGCCACAAAAGTGCTTATAGATTGAATACTGAAAATAAGATTTACAAAATACTTCATTTTTATCTACTGAGTCAGAAGTACTGAGTTTCAATATGCATCTATTTTCTTCTCTGTAACTACACACAAACTATATTTGGGAAGTTTCCAAGTATAACCTAAATCATTTTTATGTTCTCATCCAATTGTTTGTATACACTGAAAGGAACACAAAAGGGAATTTCAATGACTGGGAAATTATAAGACTGGGTAAGCAACAGTAAAAATAACCTAACACAGAAAACTTACAAGCACAAAGCAACTTGAAGGCTTCAACTATCCAGTTTGGTTGTCATGGGTCCCAATTTTCAGTAGACAGTCTGGATTTCACCAATACTATTATCTTATTTGTACTGCAAAGCAACTTCCAATGAAACATTTGTAAATGAATGAATGAATGAATGAATGAATGAATGAATGAATGAATGAATGAATGTGTGCGGTAGCACTGACAGGGGGATCCCTGGATCTTGGCAGCCAGTCAGCCCAGGCTAGCCTAATCAGCAAGTCCCAAGCCAATGGCCCTGGTCTCCACTCATGTACAAGCATAACCACAAACATTTGTTACAAATTTAGTGACCTTTTTACATTTTTTAGTTTAGTGAAAAAAACTGAAATCATGAAATTTTGCAGGAAGAATAGACGGATCTGGAAAATACATTAAGTTACATGACTCAAACTCAGGAAGAAAAAAGCTAAATGTTCTCTCTACATACAGATAGGTCAGGTCCTACCCTAAATAAATACATGTGCATCTGCAAACAGATGTAAGTGTGGGTGAAGTCTAAAAATCAAGAAAGGAGACCGTGAGAGGGTAAAATTAGGTGATGAGGAAGGATGAAGGGTAGATAAAAGGGCTCATGGGGAACGGAGGAGGAGAAGAGTCTGGAGGGAGGGAAGCAGGGCAGAAAGAGGGACGGAAGAAATGGGAGGCTAGAGAACCACAAAAACTGCTTTATTCATATATGTCTTAATTGTATCTAATATATTACATTCTGATTTTAAAAATAAAAACAAAATATGTGACTTGGGGCTGGAAAGATGGCTCCGTGGTTAAGACCAGTGGCTGCTCTTTCAGAGGTCCTGAATTCAATTCCCAGCAACCTCATAGTGGCTCACAACCATCTATAACAGGATCTGATGCTCTCTCTTCTGACATGCAGGTGTACATGCAGAACACTCACATTTAAAATAAAAATAACTAAAATTAAAGATATAAAAAATTTCATCCTGATCTCCTTCAATCTGTTATATTTACACATTTTTTTTAAAATGTGATTGTTCATACTGGCTATACTTACCAGCACCTAGCATGCATATATATGTGTATATATGTAACCTATAGATTATTTTAAAGATATATAAATAGAAATGAAAAGGGAATGAGGAAAACAGGGTAATCAAGAAATCTATAACAAAGTTCTCATTAAATCGATTTAATTGCTTAATTAAATAGATTTTTAAGACTCACTAACCTATCATAGATTTTGCTAGTCTTAATTTCCCTCCAAACAGCCCAAATTAAAAAAGAAAAAGAAATAGGCAAACCTAATAAAACCACCTATTAGCACTCAACCACAATAAGTCAAAGCAATTCTCAGTAGAAATAAGATGGTTTTCGAGATGCCTATTTCTTTTAGGTACCTAATACATTTTTCTAACTGTCAAATAATATATAAGAAAAAAAATCTGTGTTAATAAATGCCAAGCGTAATAAGGTACAAATGTAAATAAATCAAACAGGAGACAATGAGATTATAAGGCTAGCAACAGAGAAAAATGAAAAGCCATTCTTTTTTTTCTCATTGCATTATTTTTTATTTAAATTCTTTATTAATTACACTTTATTCACTTGGTATCCCCCCTGTAGTTCCCTCCCTCCTACCATCCCAATCCCTCCCTTCCTCCCCTTCTGCAAGCATGTCCCTCCCCAATCCACTGATAGGGGAAGTCTTCTTTTCCTTCCCTCTGATCCTAGTCTATCAGGTCTCATCAGGAGTGGCTGCATTGTCTTCCTCTGTGGCCTGGTAAAACTGCTCCCCCCTCAGGGGGAGCTGATTAAGGAGCAGGCCAATCAGTTCATGTCAGAGGCAGTCCCTGTTCCCATTACTATAGAACCCACTTGGACACTGAACTGCCATGGGCTACATCTGTGCAGGGGTCCTAGGTTATCTCCATGCATGGTCCTTGGTTGGAGTATCAGTCTCAGGAAAGACCCCTGTGCCCAGATTTTTTGGTTCTGTTGCTCTCCTTGTGAAGTTCCTGTCCTCTCCAGATCTTACTATTTCCCACTTCTTTCATAAGATTCCCTGCACTCTGCCCAAAGGTTGGTCATAAGTCTCAGCATCTTCTTTGATAGTCTGCCATTCTTTTAACCCTCCCCCCCACCGCTGTGTCATGGTAAGGAGTCACTCTGCTCATAAACAGGGAAGATGGCTTGACCTGAGCTGAATCCATGACACAGCAAAATGCTTTATAACTGAATTTCCTTGTCCAACTAAATAATTCATTATTTTTAATGAATTTCCTCTGTTCTGTAAGTAGTTTTAGCAAGTCAGCTAAAAGTCAACCATTATAAACTGGGAAACAGCAGAGAAAGTTTTCAAGTAAGTCCATTTAAAACTTGCTTAGGTATCTACTTTTCTTCTTATATTTATTACTCTTCCTTCATAAAGCCTGAGATGAAATTTTATAGGACTCATTTTTAAGTGAGCATTCACGGTTGCCTAGACAGTGCCCCATCTGCACTCAACTCTCTTTATCACACTAATAAATTTAATTCAGATAATGAACAGTTACCTACTAAGCCAGCTCTTATAGTGAATCCAATTGGCCTATAAGTAAGCCTCATTCCCCTTGCCACAAAGACTGGGAATCTCAGGCCTAAGATCACAACCACACCCTGTGTTTGGTTTAAGAACAAAATACAAGATGCAAGTCCAAACAAACATATGGGGAGTTCTTGAGATTTCTAAGAATATTTCTAAGATGAATAATCTTCTCTTTTAAGAAAATGATCTAAAGCGATAACTTCTGATGAGAATGCAAAGTTCACATCTTCTACAACCATGCTGCCATTTCTAAGCTTCTCCTTCTATTTGGAGGAGAAGCTTAGAAATGAAGCCAGTACATAGAAGGCGGCAGAGATGAAAAGAGAGACTTATTGATGAACTTAACTAGTCCCAGCCTTGTTTTAGTCTTCAAGTCCCATCTTAATTGTACATTTCCTGCCCAGAATGCCAGCTCATTCCTGTTATCTGGAGAAGCTGAAGCAGGATCAACTGTCACTAGTAAAGGCCAACTTAGGCTACATACTGAGTTCCAAGGCAGCCTGGGATACAGAGTGAGGCCCTGTCTCAAAAAGAACAAAGGGGCCAGGTAAACCTCAGTCAATAAGATGATTGTGCAGAAGCGTGAGTATCCATGCTAAAAAAGAGAGAGAGAGAGAGATCGGCGACCATGAACGCTGGTGGTGGTCCTGAAGCGGGGGCTGCAGCAGGTCACCACCCACGACGGACGGCCTGCATGGCCTTCTGCGGGTTTTCTTCAGGGCAAATGATATAAAGATTGGTATGTTGGTGGGAGAAGACAAATATGCAAACAAATACTATGAGCACAACAGCAATTTCTTGGCCGTCATCAATGGCTCATGTACACCACCGAAATGAGTGGCAAAAACACATTCTGGGATTTGGAAGGGAGCATGATGCCTCCTGAATGCAGCATGTCCAGTTTGGCGGGAGGATGGAGTGAGGGGAAGGTGAGAAGAATAACTATGTCCCAGAACACTGTGAGCAATTCACTTTTTATCTAAAATCTTTTGGAAGTCACTGGAAGGTAAGGCACCGCTGGCTTCACTGCATGACTGACGACCTCCAACAACAAAACCACCGACTGCTCGGAAAGTCATCTGGACAAACCATAAATTCAACGTGACTGGCACCCCGGAGCAATGTGTTCCTTATTCCACCACGCGAAAGAAGATTCACGAGTGCGTCCTACCTTCGACGCCCTACAAGTGACAACAGTGGAGGCCAGTTCCGGCATGTACAGGATGGTGCAGTGCTTCCTTTGTAATCACACCTCTACAGCTGACCATGAATGTGATTAAAGTTGCCTGACCAAGAAAAAAATAGAGAGAGAAAAAAAAAGAAACAAAGAAAGAAACAAGAGAGAAACAAAGAAACAAACAAAAACAAACAAACAAAGAGAAACAGACAAGGGAGTATACAGCTGTAAACGGATGCTGGGGATGCTGGGACCAGAGGCTCCCTGGAGGTGCCAGTTGGCCCATCTAGCCCAATCAGTGAGCTCAAGGTACAGTGAGATACCCAGTCTCAAAAATAAGGTAAAAAGTGACCAAGGATCAATATCCTATATCAATCTCTGGCCTTTACACCCACATACACATAAAAATACATACATACATGCACACAAACTAACAAGTAAAAATAAAAAATATTTCCTTTCCTTTCAGGCCTATATAGTTTTCTGTAATAACATTCTAATTAATCCATAAATACAACTAAAAGTAAAATTATACTGTAGAATTTTTTCTTTAACCCCTTACCTTAAATAAACAACCATAAAGAATACACTAGTAAATTCTGAACCTTCAAAAGAGCAAGTTCTAATGAGTGTGCTGGAAGATGCTGTACGCCAGCACTCAAAATGCAGAAAAGGGAGGATCAAGACTTCAAGGCCAACCTGGGCTTCATATATACGTACTGCAGCCTTATCTCAAAAGCATGGGATGAAGATGACACTGAGCACTGGCGAAATAGTTCAAAACCTAAAAGAAAAAAACCAACTAAAACAAAGTAGTTCAGCAGCAATGTCAGGAAATGATAACTACATGAGACTGGGGTCTAGGCTACAAAGCTATGCATTAGGTTGAAATTCAGCACTGCCCGACTGGAAAAAGGCCAACAGTCTCTTCAGCGAGTGGCACTGAAGAATATGGGGCATCCTCTTACCATTCTGCGATCTCCCTGCTGGATACACCAGAAAGAAATGAAATCAGCAACCTAGAGATACACCTGCTCCACCTGCTCCCATGTTCATGGCAGTTCATTCACAACAGCCAAATATGAAACTAACTGAGCACCCATCAGAGGGTGAATGGACAAGGTCAACTCCAGGCAAAAAGAAAACAAAAAACCAAAAAACCAGGGTGGAGAGACATAAAAGGCTCTCTGCAGGGGACCCTGCTGTCACCTGTGGAGGCAAGCCCCACCTGGAGAGAGTCTCCTCACCATCCGCCCCTTCACACACCAGGCGAGCTGGGAGCTACTGGACTGCCAAGGGTATATTCTTAGAGCCGTATAGGTTAAGAGACCTAATAGACAGCACTGAGAACTACAGTTAGTAATACTGCACCATATACTAACATTTTTATTTTTAAAAACTTTAGTGTTCACACAAAACAAAAGAAAAAATTTGTATGATGGAAGGTCATCTCCTTAACTACAGTAGTCATTTCACTATGCAGATGTACTTCAAAGCACTACACTGGGTACCTTAAATGCATACAGTAAATAAATAAACCATGTCCAGAAATAGATCCAGATAAATATAGAAAATTGACATGTAACTAAGGAGGCATTTCCACTCTTTAAGAAGTTATTCAATAAATGAAGCCAACCAAACTGGCTCTAACTTTGTTATATAATATTGGCAAAGCTTTTAAAAGTTTAATTTTATAGACAATTTTCAGGACAGAAAGTACTGGCCCCACCACTTTAAAAAATGTTCTGTAGGAAACATCAAAATATTAAACCTCCAAACTCTGAGATAAGCACTTATACATTCATATGAAAATACTAGCACATTGCCCCAAAACAAACGATGTTCATTCCACAGGTTATGAGAGCAAAAATACTGAAAGTAATTACTTTGAAAAACTAAAAGTCAAAGAATGGCAAGCCCCTAACATGGAATAGTGAGTAGTGAATAAAAGAATAAAAAAGACCTTTGTGTATTAATGGGATCTCTAAGATACACACTAGGTGAGACAGGAAAAGCTGTCAATTAAAGTTACTATTTAATTGTAATAGAAATGAAATTTTGTATTCACTTATCTCTGGGTATGGAAGTACAGGTTCCATACCCTCCACTTCCCCCACTTCTACCTCAGAAAGCAATGTGAATAGATGTTCAAATCTCATAAAAACTGATATAGTGTTTGCATATAATATATACACATATATATAATATACACATATGGAATGCATATATGTTACATAGCATGCATTATATATTACATATGTATATATGTGTTATATAATATATAATATAATATATAATATATAATATGCCATATATCATATTATATTACTATATATTGTTACACATAATATAATATACACATGTAACATGTTATATCATATGATACCTTAATGTATGTATATTGCATATATTACATTTATCATATATATTACATATAATATATACTACATATACATACTATATCTCATACTATATGATATATATTATATGTAATATAATATGTAGTAATGTAATATATAGCATATATTACATATTGTATTATATATGATATGTATTATATAATGTTGTGGCATATGTGATATATTATATATAATATATTATATCTTATAATCATACTTTGTTTTAAATAATAGCTATATAATATGCTTTTATTATATATAACATATGCCATTATATAACATATACATATATATGTATATGAACATATATACAACACATATACATGTTCCTGTATATGTTAAAACACTTCTGAGTTCCTCAGATATAATATAATGTGTTATGTAATTATTATACTATCATGTTGGTTAGGAAACAGTGTAAGAGAAAAAGTGATTCATTACAGACACACACACAAAAACTAGCTATTTCTGAATAGCCAGTTAAATATTGCAAATGTAAAGCAGAAAATAAATAATAAACACTGCTTTACATCTTTTTAAAACATACCAAGAACAAATATATCATAAGATTTTTGTTTTTTTTAAGAAAAGTAAATAAGAATAAAAGGAGGAAAAATAGGCTGGTTATCTCAACACTAGGGACCTTGGGAAGACACTACCTGCCTAGTTTACATGGGGTCTGGACTCAGTCCCAACATTACAAAAAGTAAATACATACGTGCATACACACTAAGAAAGAAGGTAAAAGGCCTACCTGTACAGTAAATTTTAATAGTGTTCTACTCTCCTAAATTTAGCCTTCCCTAAACTTAAATGCATTAGCACTAAAACCTTCTGGTTAGAACTGACCTCATCAGCAGTATCAGAAGTAAAACCTAACTAAGACCAACAGGAATTATTCATGACAATCAGTTAGCAGATAAGCAGTTCTCTGGCCCACCATCCTCTGACTATAATTACTGGTTCTAAGGAAGCCCAATAGCAATATACTTAGGATTCTATTTCCATGCTGAGAGAAAGGAGACTTGCTTCTGGCTAGATAGGAAAGAAAACCTGTATATTCAAGGTTGACACAGGCTGCCATCTTTCAAACATAAAGTTAACCACCATGAAGGTGGCTTCATAATAAGTAATAAAGCAAGGTCAGAAAGCAAAGCTTATTAGCTGTTTGAAGGTCATGCTGCATCAGGAAGCATCATATAAGAGACCAACAAATAACTTGCTATGGCTGAAGTCAGTTTGACTCTGGATTTTCCACTGAAAAATGTTCTTGTTAATAAGATGGAATAATTAGTATCCTACAAGCATCTTTTGTTAGACTGTTCTGAGCATCAAATCTGTGGTTTTCTGCATGTTAGGCACATGCTCCACCACTGAGCCGCATCCAGAGCCATAACAGCACACCCTGCTCTCACTTCTTAAAATCTGTCTGAAGTTCTTTTCTGTAGCTACTGTGACTTGATTCTTCCCTAACAACAGGTTACTCAAATTTGTCACTATAGATATTTTTCAATGAACTTCCTCCTGTACATGGGTATCTTTAGCCATTATTTCCATGGGGGAAATTCAGTTACTAGGTCACAGAGTACTCTTGCTTTTTGGCTGGGATTAATTGGCATGAGGAACCCAGACATTTGGCTAAAATTCAGGCAGGACTGGCGATCTGGTAGAATATTTACCCAGCACACTTGAAGCCCTGGGGTCATCCTGGGGAGAGTAGTGGGGAAGAGAAGAGGACACAGACCTGTCCTCCGCCTCAGCTTCAGACTGGCAATCATGCCATCAACTCTCCTACTTTGTGTAAATCCTCCTCCCTGTCCTCACCTCCATGGCGACAGCCTTAATTCAATCCATAAACCTTTGGGAAGGTGGGGAGGTGGCTGTTTTCTTTTTTGTTTCTGTTGTTGATTGAGACAGCCTCTTGCTATGGCACCCAGGCCAGTCTAGTATTCCCTATGTGCTATTCATTTTTTTAATAAATTTATTTATTTTTATATCAATCACAGGTTAGGTTTTTTGCATCCCATGCGTAGCCCCCTCCCTCATTCCCTCCCACCCTCCCCAACCCTCCCTCATCTCCTCCCTGCCCCCTCCAAGCCCACCAAC
>CM053764.1:96399258-96444265 GCA_028658305.1 Pachyuromys duprasi | reverse complement strand
TGGGATACCTCACTTAGGATGATCGTTTCCAAGTCCCACCATTTGCCTGCGAATTTCATGATTTCCTCCTTTTTTATTGCTGAGTAGCATTCCATTGTGTAAAAGTACCACAATTTCTGTATCCATTCATTAACCTTGAACTTTTTGCAATCCTCTGACTCAGTCCAAGGACTAGGAACACAGATGAACACCACCATGCCTGTTCAACCCATACAGCAGATGGATAGCCTCAACTCAAAAAAATAGCCACAGTGACTCTGCTTAAATATAAGGATTAAATAGAATGACCAAGTGAGATTCAACCCCAGGAATACTAGGATGGTTCAACATAAGAAAAGTGGCCAATAATTCAGATCAGACATATAAAGGAAAAAACACTACATGTTTATCTCAATTTACACAAAAATATATATTTGATAAAAATTAAGTTTTTTATTAAAAAATGAATAAAACAATAACAAAAGGCAATTTCTGCAACATAATAAACAGCATTTATAATGAACCTACAGAAAACACCACTGAGTACAAAACAACTTTTTCCTTAAGGATATCCACTTTACCAGTGCTACTCAATATTGTATTGAAAATTGTAGACAAAGTAACTACACATGATTTGCTTTTAAGGGGCATCTGTAACCGTTAGTCTTCACTGTCAACTTGACAGTGATCTGGAATGAACTAAGAGAGCCGCTAGACACACCTATAAGGTATTTTCTTAATCAGGTTATTTGAAGCAGGAAGACCCAACCTCACTATAGGCAGCACCTTCCTGTGGTCGTCAGATAAGGGAATATCTGGGGGTTAACTTTGCGTCTTGCTTTGCTGCCTTCAGTCTTGCTGGTGAGTCCATTTACTGTTGATAATGTTATCTACACTGAAAGCTCATGTATCCTGTTGCTGCTGCTGTCACAGCTGTAATATTCCCTCATTAATACCAAAAGCTTCATCAGGCTTCCAATACACACTGAAGAGCAGAGCTCTCCAGGAATCATCCAGGCCTTCAGCACTGGGTTGGGACTGTTGACAGATGCAGTTTCCACCTGCAACAGCCAGAGAGTTCTCAGCCTCTACAGTAAGAAGACTTCCATTGCTGAAATACCCAGCCTACAATGTATAAGCCAATCTAATGAATTTTTGTTTAATACACATTTATTATTGGTTCTCTAGAGCAGTGGTTCTCAACCTGTGGATCACAACCCATGTGGGATTTGAATGACCTTTTCACAGGGGTCACCTGCATTATAACATTATGATTCATAGCAGTAGCAAAGTTATGTTATGAAGTAGCAATGACAATAATGTTATGGTTGGGGATCACCACAATATGAGGAACTGTATGAAGGGGTCACAGCATTAGGAAGGTTGAGAACCACTGGTTTAGAGAGCCATGACTAATACAGCATCTAAACTAGAAAGAAGTAAAAATTATTTCTATCTTAATAGGTAGCACAATCCCATACATAAAAACCCTAGGGAACTGACAAGAAAGCTACTAAACCTAACAAGAACATTCAACAAAGTCACAGAGTACAAAATCAACAAAGAAATAGCAGCTGTTTTTATATACCAAAACGAATAATCTGAAAGAAAACAATGCCATTTACAACAGTTTATATTAATAAATATCTAGAAATAAATTAACCACGCACATTTAAATAAAACAGAAGTGTTCACTGTAACTACGTTCCCACATGTAAAAGAGCAAAACTGAACCCTTAACTCAAACCAAATACAAAAGCTAAACCTAAAAAAAAAAGTAAAAGTAAAAGAGAATATGAATGAAATATTCATGACTTAGATATGGTAATAAATTTCTTACATATGCTAACAAGGGTACAAATATATAAAGACAATAAACTGAACATCATCAAAATTTCACACTTTGGGAATCAACATTATCAAAAAAAGAAAAAATGTCCAGCATTGTTAAGCATGCCTGTAATGCCAGCACATGGTAAGCAAAGGCGGGAGGATCTTCAATTCCAGGACAGCTTGAGCTACATACCAAGACCCTATCTCTACATCCCCTACAAAGGAAAAACACACACACAGAGACATGGTAGATTATTTGCATATTATATATATGATGTCTGTTTCATACTCAAATGAAGAGTTCCTCCAACTTAACAACTTAAAAACCTCAACTTTGAAAATGGACAAAGAACTCTAAAATACATAGTTGGCCAGAAAAGAGTAGCCATTAAATACCTGAAAAGCTGCTCATGACATCAGTCATTAAAGAAATACAAGCCAAACAAAAATAAAATACTTCCCCACATGACCCTCCAGGAGGAATAAGTAGGGCAACAGGTTTTGACAAGGACATGAGGAAACTGAGACACTTGTGCAATACCACCGTGAGAAAAGTTCAGCCATTACTTAAAAACCAGAAAGTCCATTCCCATATACAGACATCATCAAAAAAAAAAAAATTAAAAGAGACAGAGATACCCATACAACAACATTCAAGGCAGCCGTACTCACAACAGAGAAAAGAAGCAATCAACCAATAATTGAAAGGGTACACAATATGTGGTACATATACTTATATAATGAACTATATAATTCAGCCTTAAAATAGTAATTAAACTCAGCTATAAGTCACAGACTAGATGGACCTTTTGGTTTGATTTGGTTTGGTTTGTGTATATGTGCCTGTGTGTGTGTCGGCGCTCTCTCTCTCTCTCCAGTGAGTGTGTGTGTGTGTGTGTGTGTGTGTGCGCGCGCGCGCTTGGTTTTGTTGTTGTTTTTAAGACAGGGTTTCTCTGTGTAGCCTTGGAACTCACTCTGTAGACCAGGCTGGCCTCAAACTCACAGAGATCCACCTGCCTCTGCCTCACCACAACCCACACAGATGGACCTTGAAAATACATTGAGCCACATCTCAGATCAAAGAAGCAAATATTTATGGTTCTATTTACATAAATATCCAAAATGGATGGATTCATAGGAAAGGTGATATATTACAAATTACTGGGACCTGGTAAAAGGAGGCAATGATGTTACTGCTTTATGGTTATAGGGTTTCTGCTTAGGATGAAGAGAAATTTCTGGAAACAGGGCTAGAGTGTAAAAGAGTAGATATTTAGCATGGGCAGTGCCCAGCATCCGAAAACAAACAAGAACCCAAATCAACAACAAAAACACTGCAGAACTAGATTGTGGCAACATTTGCACGTGAAGACTGTAATTTAATATCACTGAATTGTACCGACAACTATTAAGACGGCAAACTATAATGTGTGTGTGTGTGTGAGTTCCTCACAACTCGCCAGCAGCTTCCCAACTCCGCAGAATGACACACCAAATTTCCAACAGTCAACAAATCCTCTCCAGTCTGCATGAACAGGCCCCTTTCCTCTGCATTCTAGGGTGCCCTTAACTGTAAGCAGCCTCCTTCAGGCAGTTTGCACTTTTTTCCCTCAGGATAGACACAAGATAATCTCTCACTTCCTTCATAGTGAGGATCTATTGGAAAATGAGAGCCCTAGGCTCTCTTTCTTTCATTTTCATTTGGACATACTGCACTCGGCATTTTGCGTGTCTCCTTCCGCTAAAATTTAAGCACAAAAAGGGGAAATATTTCTCTGTTTTACTCATCTTGTTATTTCTGTGCTGAATTCGCACAGGGCTGGGATCCCATTCAATAGCAGGGCGCTGTTTCAAGCAGGTGAGCAGCCATGGGTTCCACCCTCAAGACTTGGGGTGGGGCATGGGGCCACTAGTATTCAATGTGGTCAGGAGGACACCACAGGGGGGTCAGCACTGTCTTGAGTTCCAGGGCAGCCTGGGATAAAAGTGCGAAGGACTGCAGGGAAAAAAAAAAAAACAAAAAACCTGTCTCAACAAAGCTAAAGAAAAAAACAAAGCCTAAATTATTATTATAATTTGGGAACTATGAGTTAGCATCCTCAAGATTTGACTGCTCTCCAGGTTTTTACACGTCTCGCGTATCAGAGAACTCCCATTCAACAACACAAAAAGCCCAAAGCATGACTTGAACTTAAAAGACCCAATACAGTTTGCGCAATCCTGGAAAGCGGAAAGCATGACTGTAAGAGCACGAGAGACAGCAGCTGGGGGCGGAAGAGGCGGGAAACTATGCTAACTGACGGGATCAGAGGAGGCCTGTGGCTCGGAGGGCCCTTTCCCTGGGAGCTGAAGGAGAAAGGAGGCGGGTTTCCTTTCCAGGAATCTCCCCAACACAAACCCAGGGGTCTGCCCCACGGGCCAGAGGGCCAGGGGTCCAAGATGCATAGCAATCGCCCAGGGTATGCAGAGTGAGAAGCAAAAGCGGGAAAGACACGTTACCCTGAGAGGAGCCAGATCAACGGGTCTTCTCCTTCAGCAGGATGACTTATGGAGGGCTGAGGACAAAAGCCCACGACCCAGGCACCGGGCGAGGCCCCACATTTACTAACTTTACACCAACTGGCGCCTAGGTGCACTTCTGCTCTGGAGACTGCCCTTCCGCGCACTCCGCCCGCGGCCCCGCCCAACCTCTCAGAGCTCAGCCGCCCTCCCACCGCAGCCATCCCTGTCGGCGGGCGCTGCGCGCCTGCTCAAAACAATCTAACGGCCGCTGGGCACGCTGGGAAATGTAGTCTCAACGCAGGTGCGGGTGAGCCGCGGGAAGTCACAACGCTCCCGCCACCTTTCCAGCCGGCTTTCACGCACGCCGGGTCCCCGCGCGCTGGCTGTCGTCAGGGCGCGCCCGGGAGGCAGAGCCCGAGCCCCCCTCTTTCCGCTAGAGCGCCTGGGGAGGCGGGGTCCGCAGCCCGGCCCCTCCGGCAGCTCCCCGCCTCCCTCCCGCCCTCCCCGCGGCGTCGGGCCGGTACCCGAATCCAGGCAGCGGCCGCAGGAGGCGCGGCGGCGGCGGTGGGCGCCGCAGGCGATGCCCCTGCCCCGCTGCTCCGGCGCGGGGCAGAGCGCGCGGCGGCGGCGGCGGCGGGGAAGGAGGCGGGGGGCGGCGGCTGCGGCGGCAGAGGGGCCGAGAGCTGGCGGCGGCGGTGGTCGTGAAGGGCATCGGTGGCGGTGACGACGGAGATGATGTGAGTGTCGGCTGGCTGGGGACACCCACCCCCCCGGGGGTGGGTAGAGGACTGCCGAGCCCGAGCTGGGCGGCCGGCGGCATACGGGAATCGGAACGGGAGGCCCGGGGAGGCAGAGGGATGCTGCGTGCGTGGTGCGGAGCCGGCCTCGGCCGGAGCGCCAGAGCCGGGCCAGAGTGGGGGTACCGGGCGGCGGGGGCAGTGCGGACCCAGGGGCGTCTGCGATTGTTCTCAACACCCCTCCCCCATCCCACCCCGTGTGTCTGTTTGTCACTTGCAGCTGAAGATGGAAAGAGCGAGGCGAAGGGGAGGCGGCGGCGGCGGCCGTGGTCGCGGAGGCAAGAATGTAGGGGGCTCTGGCCTAAGCAAGAGTAGACTCTATCCCCAGGCCCAGCACTCTCACTACCCCCACTACTCCACGTCAGCCACCCCTAATCAGGCTGGGGGCGCATCCGAAATCCAGGAGCTGGCCTCCAAACGAGTGGACATCCAAAAAAAGAGGTTTTACCTAGACGTGAAGCAAAGCTCCCGAGGCCGCTTCCTAAAGATAGCTGAAGTCTGGATAGGGAGAGGTCGGCAGGACAATATCAGAAAGAGTAAACTGACCCTCTCCCTGTCAGTGGCAGCAGAGCTGAAGGACTGTCTAGGCGACTTCATCGAGCACTATGCCCACCTGGGCCTGAAAGGCCACAGGCAAGAACATGGCCAGAGCAAAGACCAAGTCTCCAGGAGGAGGCAAAAGCACTCCGCACCCTCCCCACCTGTGTCTGTGGGCTCCGAAGAGCATCCTCACAGCGTCCTCAAGACTGACTATATAGAGAGGGACAATAGGAAATACTACCTAGACCTAAAGGAGAACCAACGAGGTCGCTTCCTAAGGATTAGACAGACCATGATGCGGAGCACTGGCATGATAGGTTATTTTGGCCACAGTTTGGGCCAGGAACAGACTATTGTCCTCCCAGCACAAGGAATGATTGAATTTCGAGATGCCTTGGTCCAGCTGATCGAAGACTACGGTGAAGGAGACATAGAAGAACGACGGTGCGGAGACGACGACCCACTTGAGCTCCCAGAGGGGACCTCTTTCAGAGTGGACAATAAAAGGTTCTACTTTGATGTGGGCTCTAATAAATATGGAATTTTCCTGAAGGTAAGTGAGGTGAGGCCGCCTTACCGTAATACTATTACTGTTCCGTTCAAAGCTTGGACAAGGTTTGGGGAGAATTTTATCAAGTATGAAGAAGAGATGAGGAAAATTTGCAACAGCCATAAAGAAAAGAGAATGGATGGCAGAAGGGCCAGTGGTGAAGAACAAGAATGCCTCGACTAGCATGAAATTGAACTCCATCAGGCAAAATTTAGGAATCATTAATTGGCTAAAAGTACTGATCCATAATCATTTGAAGAAGTTTTCCTCCTTTGGGCCCTATGTTATTAGTAATACCTCTCATAGTTTATACTTCAAGAAGTCTGATTCTCATGTTATGTTATACATAGATCACTATAATTCTCAGGGGAATTCCAACCTCCCCAGAGCCAAATAGTTTAGCTGCTTCAACTGCTCCAGACTATTGAAGTACGCAGATCAGCACAAAATGTGACATTCTGACCTTTAAACACCATAACTAAGATTTACATTGCACTATGACATAATCCTGAAAATGACGCATATACTTAATATGAAAGTGTGGATTTCTATTTCCTAAGTCCCGCCCCCAAAGAAAATCCCATTTATACTTTGTTAAAAGTTGCTAGGTTTACCTGTAGGGCAGTTACCACAGAAACAGAAATTGATCTCAAGTATAGTATATTTCTTTATGAAAGTACAAGTGTTGTTTATTGGGTAACTGAATATTAATGAGAACCACTAAAAGATCAAATCTTACTAGATAATTATACCTTCATTCCTTAAAAGTTACTATATATAGTATTCTATAATTTCAAATTTTGTGGTAACCCTACAGTTTTAGTTGACATATCAAAGCCATGGAAGTGTTTTAATTCATTCTAAACTAGTTATAATCTAATCTCCTGTTTCCTGTACTATATATTTTATTGACTTTCCAAAGCTTTGGAAATTATATTTATGTCACTGTTGAGGGTGGCTTCACCCAGTGGCTTTGCTATGGAAATTTTGATGTTTTAGCCTTTTGTGATAATTTGCAATCGCTTTTCCTTAAAATCTGTTATGGACTATCAAAATGTTGTATTTTCTGCTTCCCCATTCATGTATTTCATAGGCTTGCTACACCAGTTGACTGGTGTAAAAAAAGATCTGCTGATATATTTTAGTAGTACTTTTGCATTTGCCGCCCCTAAAACCAGGTCAAACTTCCAGTATAAACCTGATTTTTACAGATACTTTAACTCCAGAAGAAAATCTTTTTTTTTTCCTAAGGAAAAAAGCATTTAGAATACAAAATTGCAGTCTGGGAAATACAATATTTGGAAAAAAGATTGGTTATAAACACTTAAAAGGAAAATTCAGGCGTTTTTCAAGGTGCTCCTTAAGATCCTTAAAGAGGTTTACACTATACAAGATGTATCCAGTTGCCTGTATTAAAAATCACTTTCCAGAAAGTGCCACCTGAATTTTTAAACACTCAAGCAATTTTTAAACAAGTGGGTATAGTATATATGCTTACCAACACCCCTTATTAACTGACTGAAATTTCATCCGTTGGGCTACATTTTATTCTAAATGAAACTGTTTTGTAATGGAATCAGCTGCTTCCCCACAGTCCATATCATCATGGTTAAGAGATAGATGCTGATTTCAGCTCCCCAAATACGTTCTAGTTGGTGAGAGCTGGCTACAAGGATTGGGGTCAGAATGTGGCTCTTCTCTGATATGCTCTAAGTAATTCAAATTTTCTTTTAACAATTCTCTCACCAGAACTTTTCTGCAAACACATTAAACTAAGGTCACTAAGGAAACTATGGAATGAATTAAGAAAATTAATTTCACTGGTTTATGTTAAGAACAAGCAACTAGTAACCCAGACATACATACTGGTGTTAGTTGCAGATTCTTTTTCACATTTCTTGAAGTACTATGATGGAATCTCACTCAGTTCATTCTCATTGTGAACCACCGGGTCACTATGGAACAGCTAGAAGATAATATCAGCACTAGAGTTAATAGCATATGGTGGGTATTGAGACTCTAAAAGGAGCAAGGATTCTTAAACAGTCCTAACTGTAAAATAACATAATTGTAGGCTTGATAAAAAGTAGTTTGGGGTATATGAAGAAGTGGTGTGCACTTGAATTACTGTACTACTGATTGTTATTGCTGCCCATCATAGTGCCTATTAATAATAATCAACCTGTCAGATTTTGGCAAACTGGAGCTGTGAATATTCCATTACTCAATTGTTCCTATCACTATTGCCGTGAGTGTATGCTCTCTCTCAAAATCTTACCTTCCTTTTAAAAGTATTTATATCCATTAAGACTAACTGATTTCTTTTTGGTTTTTAGTCTGATCAAGTTTAAGTGTGTATATACATATGTGCATATATACACACAATTCTATGTCAGACATGAATATAAATATATTTAATTCACTGTATATACATATTATTAGCTTCATTTCACATTAATTATTTAAGTAAAGGACTACTTAAATAGCCAGATTTTCTACCTTGTATGTATACTTCAAAGTTCTTGCCATCTCAAAGCTACAATTGGGTAGATACATATATATATGTATATGTATATATATAATGCATATATATACATATATATGTATACTGGCAATTTAATACACTCTAGAATCACTTAAGACTTTTGCCAATCCTTTGTTTACCTTTTCGTAGTTAATATATTCATTGAAAAATGGTATGATGCTATGATTTTTTTTTTGATACTTAAAATTCCCAAGAGTTCATTAGCCATAATTAAGTCAGATCCAGTTCAAACATCTGGATTTAGGATGTGTAAAATAAGCTACTATTTTTATCTGTGCAATATAAATTTTATTTATTGTCATTTGTAACATAAATGGAGCTGCAAGTGTACATGGTATTCTTCAAAATAACAGGATCCTTGCCTTGAAGGCGTTAAACTCTTAAGGAAACTGGATGTTAGAAGTAAAAAATTAGCATTGAAGTTAGTAACCAAAATTACTAGTTCACTGTATAATGCTAAAACATTGATGATGTTTGCACATAGTTATTGAGCGTAATGTGGACAGACTCAAACTGTAATAATATAAGCTAATAGTATAAATCTGGAAACGGGTTCCTCAGTAGTTGGCAGTGTGCTCCTAGCAATTGAAAGCAGCACTAATGCGCTGTTTATATGCAAAAGATGCAATGTATTATAAAGATATTCAAGTTCTGCCACATTTTCTTATTTTTCTTCTTAAAGCCCCAAACTGCCATGTCCCTTAAACTTGAGTCAAACACAAGCTTATTTGCACTAAAGAGCATGGCCAAAAAAAAATAAATAAATAAATGACAGGGTGGAAAAGCTGTTTAGAACCTCTTGAAACAATTGGTTCTAATGGGAGAATTTCACATTTGTCTATTTGAAAGCTATATGGTCCAGGCAGACAATCTGTCAGTTCACTAATTTAATAATGCACTTTACCTTTTGTATATAGAAGATGTACATTTATGCCACTTGACCGGCAGGACGTGTTTCAGTAACTGTGTATTAGAATCTGTAGGGTGATCTCTTGCATGCACATGTTTGTGTTAGAACTATTGTAACAGGTTTCCATTAAGGCAGTGTAATGGAGAAGGACAGAAGATGGTTTTAAAACAAATCTCAATTCATTTAACAAGGAATTGTAAAGTAGATTTCATGCCTGTATTAAGGACTAGAATAATATGAAACTATTTCTAATCCAGATTAGTATTGCAGTTCAGACCATATCTACCATAATACTCCAAAAATTAAATTGGGGAATCTGCCCAGATAACTTTTTTAATGATTCTGTTTCATTGTTAATATGTGTTTGAGTTACTAATTAAAAAAAAAAAAAAAGGCAGTACATGCTACAGCTCTAGAATTAAAATATGGTTAGCTTATGTTTCAAAAATCACCCAGATTAAAGAAATAAAGTTTCAGGTAAGGAATATAAAGAGCTTAATAAGCTGCTAAAATAAATAGGATATTTCAAAATCTGCAGAAGTATTAACCTTCACCAACTCAAAAGGGACTCTGGGGATCTGGTGTAACCTTCTACCCTGAATCCATTTGAAGATGTATATTTGAAAACTAGATAATTGTTGCTTAATAATAGGTTGTATGTACTTTACTGAGAAACACTGTGTACTAACAATTCATCAAGAGTGTGCTATATTTATTGCATTCATTTTATATCCATAGATAAGAAATATATATAGTCATCCTATCTTAATATAATCATGTATTTATATTGTAATTTTGCAAATATTTTCAGTAAAATAAACATTTATCTGAGCTGCACAATTTGAAGAGGATGAAATTGGAATATACTCTCAGATACTCATTTTTAATCAGCAGCTACCATTGATAACTGATGTATTTATTGTCACTCCTTGAAATTGTTTTACAGTTTACTTAATATTTAAATGAATGAGGCTTAATTTGAATTTTAATTGGTTGTCTGAAAATGAGGTTATTTGGGTTTTTTGTTGGTGGTGGTTTTTTGGGGGTTTGGTTTGGTTTGGTTTTTTGTTTTTTGTTGGTTTTTTTCTTGCTTCCTTCCAAATGACTTTCACTGAAACCATGAAATCCTCTTCCAAACTTTAGGTAAGGGCTTTTAGTGAGTCACCACCTACTCTGAAGTATGTCTTTACCAAACACCAAACATCTTTGGCAGGATGTTTTATCAAAAGAAGTTAACATTGAGTCTATGCCTCCAGAATACTGCCGATATAAGATTTGTCATTGCCAGATAAGATTTATTAAAATATTTCTGACTTTTCCTCAAGAATTTCTTGACTTCCATAGAGAAGTCAAGGGCCAGCTCAGCAGAGAAAGAGAATAAGGCTATAAAATCTACAGTACTATAGCACTGGAGTATAGGAAAAATGTGCTTCCCAATTCAATATTGTATGAAAGTTGAATTTTTAGATCATAGTAAGTCTAGCATAAAGAAAATATGATCAAATATACATAGGTAGGTTTTAGGGGAAATTTTTACTATTTTTCTTATGTAATGGAAAAAATATATCTTGGTTCTTAATTTGATAACACTTTTGAGTCACTTAAATTTATTTTAGTAGTAAATTTTAGCATTTTTGAATAGGGAAACTATACCAGATTTATGGGACTGAGGATTTAGTTCAGTTAGTGAAATGTTTGCCTAGAATGCACAGAGCCCTGGATTTAATTCCCACACCACGTAAACAAGGCATGGTCGCACATCGCACACGCCTTTGTGACACCAACACTGGGGAGGCAAAGGCACGAGGAACAAAAGTGAAAGGCCATCCTCAGCGACCTGGAGGGCAGCCTGAGCTATATAAACCCTGCCTCCAAAATAACAAGGAGAATCTCCAGTAGGCAATGAAAAGTAGCAACCAGTGTTATCAGTTTCTTGTCCTTTTAGAGTCATTCTCGTGGGCAAACATGTATGTACATATATTCTTTTAAATGCATAAACACGTGCACCTTTCCATACCTGACAGCATCAACTGTAGGTCTGGCACTTACGGGTTTTCTTTTTACTAACTATCATATTTTATCTGGTTAGCATATCATTTAGTGTATCATACAGGGAAAATACCAAGGAAATAGTACAAGTTCCGTTGGTATTGACTTAGATTACCGATAACTGTATTCATCGTTAAGTGTACAAATAGACAGTTTCAACCTAGTTTCCTTCTTCACACTTAACCACCTCACCTTCCATATCACCCTATTTTTCCCTCTCAAAAAAATACTAGTATTTTTCTCCTGAAGTAACACATTAGTTCAGGGGATCTGGATATTAAGTAATATAGCCAAGTGGTATGTGAGTTTAACTATGTTCCCTGATGAAAAGTGCTGATATTTAAAAGCTTTAACAAATTATAGCTTTCAATTTTTACTAACTGTGCTACTATTTTTTCATCCAAAGACCTTGCCATTATGAATACATAAACATTAGAACTGTGGTGAAAGATTTTATGTTACGGCTTTGTTGAAATTGCTTGATTTATTAACATGAAACACTTTATCAGTATAATAAGAAAGGTATAAACTTTATTTAACAGCTTTTCAATTCTGTGTCTGCACAAAGAAACAGCACTGTTCCTAATCATTTAAAGCACTGTTTTGTTTTGTTTTGCTATTTTGTTTTGGGGTGCGTGGTGTGTGTGTGTGTGTGAGAGAGAGAGAGAGAGATAGGACTGAACCCTGAAAAAGTTGAGCACTTTTTTTTAACCTTGTTTTTTAGTGAACCAGAGTTTGTCAGAAATCCTGGAACTATGATTTGGGGAAAAAGTATAACGTAGGAAGCTAAGGGCCTACAAGTACAACTATGTCATTGCTAGAAGAATATGAAATAGCAAATATGACTGTTAGAAAGTAAGTTTAGACAAGAGAAAATAAAAGATGGCAATTATTACGACTCCTGAAAATCTAAACAAAGCGACTTTAATAGTTGTCCAGTGTTCCTTGGGAGGGGACTGTGACGCTGTAACTCGTGGTCATGAGGTTTGCATTTTAAGGCCTCTTTTCTGTTAACTTAACCGAAGCATTAAGTATTCTTCTCTTGAACCCTTCAATTTTACAAATGAAAGCAATCAGGGCAAAAAAAATCCAACAGAATTGGAAATATATCTTCAACATGGATGGAGGGGTTTTTCTTTTAATACATTGGTATCTTCAAGCCTTCAGAGAACAAAATAGGAAAACTAAAGGCACTAGGTTAAACTTTATGGTATTATCTGTATGACTGGTGACATACTTTGCTGTTCAAAAATGAGAGGTGTCATCAGAAGACATCCTTTCACACACTTTAAAATCGCGAGAGGATTATAACATATTTAGTGAGTAGCCACCATCCTTTATTGGAGCTGCAAAACTAGCCAACATCTGCATGTATTGTTTAAACTCAAATGGTAGTTTTATATTTCATTACTCATAAAGAGTAGACAAAGGGAATACAAATTCACCTTCAAAAATTGATTGTGTTTAAATTTAGAACAAAAATAATTTCCAGTTCATAATCAGAGTTTCTTTGTTGGTTTGGTTTCGTTTTTGCATTTCCTTGTGAAGGTTGTTTTTGTTGAATACAGTGACATCCACCAACACGCTCACAAATAGTACTCAGTGTGGCCACCAAACGCCCTTCATTATGTGAGCCTGACCATACAGCTTGTTTAAAATGAAAGTGTCTCTGTTAAGAGTGATTTCTGACACTCGATAGCAATTGTGTATCTTCTTTCATTCGTATATAGTTTTGACAATTGCTCTATTAAGTTTTCCAGGTTTTAGGAAATAAGATTTAAAAAAAAAAAGAACTGACCTTTAAATTTTCTTACAGTATTTAAGTGTGTTGAGTTGTTTAGAGGGTAAGTTTGAAGAGGAAAAGTTTCTCTTGTTAATCTTTCTTAAACTAATGTTACAAATCTGATTGCTTTAGCTGACTAAAGACAAAATTTCTCACATTAGAAACTCCTATGGAGAAAGTGGTTCTGTGGGGTATTACTCTTTGGGATTTTATTTATTGTAGGTTCCATGCAGTTGCATAAAAGTAGCAAGAAGAAAAGAAAAAGAAGAACAATAGCTGAGAGGGATTTTTTTTTTCTCCCTGTGCCAAAAGAAATCAATCTAATATAAAGAAGAGAATAATGTATTCCCAATCCCTACTTAATCACAGAGGCACTGAGGAGAAAGGAATAAGACCTGATTCTGTAGTATATAAGCTAGCCCTAAAGGAATAATTTAACTTCTGTTAGGTACTTTCTTCATATGAAAAAAAAAAATGTTGGGGTCACGCCTACTCTTACCATAAATTCTGCATCAGTGGAGTGTGAAGAAGTCAGGTGAAGGATAGGCATGCTGAAAATTAGAACAGTGGCGTCCATTCCATAGCATCTGCAGATCTCCTTAGCCACTCAACATAAAGTTTTCTCCTAGACCCTTAAGACCAGTTGTTGGATACTAGCTACATTGTCTTACATGTTATACAACCATCATCTTTTTTTATTTTTTGAGGGGAGCATTTTTTATGTCTGATGTCTGATTTTTGAAGGAGTATGACTTGCATCTTCTATATATTTTATATTCATCTCCTGCATTCTGCATGCATAGTAACTTTTAAAACCTAGCATCAATTGTCCAACTGCTGAAATAATCATAAAATACAATGTTAAGTGTTATGTGGCTACTGTCATCATAGTGTCCCAGAAAATAAAGTACTGATCTTTTCTTCCTTAGCCGTATCAAGTAACCTATCCTACAAGTCATGATGTTGAACACAGGAAGAACACTTATCTACCTGGAGCAGTATGCCTCTATTCTAGAAGTCTGTACTTACTAGGGTATGCAAAGATTAAATAGTCTAATGGTTTATTTGTTGTTTAAGCCTTGAGAAAAATACAAGGGTTGATGAGAGGAAAAGTAGATAGGCCATGATGATAGGTGCATTCCTGTAGGCACTCCAGTCCTCCGTTGTGCAGTGTCAGCATCCGCCAATAGGAAATGTTAAAAGAGTGATGCCTTTCTCAAGACTATTTATCAAAGACAGCATTTAGGAGTAATTTACTTATACTTTAAATAATATAAGTTCATAAATATTTTAATTGTCTTAAGAAGACTAGTACACATACAATTCTATTTTCCCAAAATATTCCATGCAATAGCAAATCTTTGGCCTGGTGGTGGTTCGCAGTAGCAATTTAACTGGTCTATTTTGAACAAATTCGATAGAATGAATTGACTATTGTAGACAAAGTTCTTTTTCTATTTTCTCCTCCCTCTCCTCAAAATAGCAGATGTATTTTCAGTTCTGAATTTCTTCTCTTGGTGTTTGGAATATAAGTGGGACATGAGAGAACAGTTTAGTTTGTTAGCTCTTTACATTTGTTATTTTGTAGAGATTTACCTCAGTCTACTGTCAAACATTGCAAACAGCTTTACCTAAAAGTACACACTTGAAATGCAGAAACTTCACAACAAACCTAAACATTAGAACCATGAAGTAGTGAGCTAAGAATAAAGATAACCATGTATACAGCACATACCTAAGTCCAGAATGTTTCTTGCCATTTGCTAATCTGCTCCAGAGACTGCTGTGTTGGCCTTCATGTTCTTTAGACTTGCAGTAAGATTTGTACCAATGATTTCACAATCTAGACCACTAATAGGAGGAAATCTGTTGCTATTTAGTAAATACTCTTAAAAAGTTTACCACACTATAACTAAGTGTAAAAAGAGAATTCTAGAACTCAATTCATTAGTCATCTTTTTTCACTCCCACTTACTGGACCCTACAGGAATTCAGTAAGAGCATGATTTTCTCTACCACTGTGGCCCTACTTTCACTCTACTTATTTTTTCAAATGACAAAACATAATAAAGATCAGAGCTGCTATTTGAAATAAGCTAGATCTATATAGACTCAGCCACTCTCGGCAACCTTATCATAGTTGGCTAAGAGTTTAGGATGAATAGAAAGCTCAGGATCATTCTTGGCCATATAGCAAATTAGGCCAATCTGGACTGCATAAAACCCTGTCTTTTGGAGAGAGGGGCCGGGGGGGAAAAGGTGTCAATTAAAGTTTATCATTATTATTATTACTGATAACCAATATTGAATAACTGTACTACTACATTGCTGAACTCTTCATATAGACATTCTAATCTGTATAACAACGTCATTATCTTCAGTATAATTTTCCGGAGATTTAATAATTGGCTCCATATTTCCCAACTAGTAAATTTGAATCAAATTGACATCTAAAACAAAGATTGCGCTCAATCAGTTAGGCCACACTTTTGGTAAGACTTGCTCAGAAACTGACGCACAGACATATACTCACACCCCAAGAGTAACAAAATGTAGTCTGTCCTCACTCAGAATAAATGAGCTTCGGGTTACTGGGAACCATTTTATCCCAAACTGTTCCCTATCAATGAGATTATTCTCACCAAGAAACATTTGCTTAACTGAAGATTTATTTACTTGGTTTATGTTGCTGCTCATAAGTAGAACTTACTTGATCTTAAGTATAGATTATAGACTGAACATCCAATTCTGGTCAATTATTTTAAATAATTATCAGTATTTTTAAAAGGATTCAGATGATGGAACCATAGATGGATCATCCTGACTCTATCCCTAGCAGCAGAAAATGACAAATCACTGCTCAGTATGGGTCTGCAGTTTCATTTTCATGAACTGAAGATAACTGGCTATGTTAAATTTGTCTGGAAATAAATCTTAACAATATTATCGAGAGGTTTTCTTGTTTCATACAATTTTTCCTGCCAACTGACTGACTGCTTTCCCTGCCTCCATACTCTGGCCACATTATTCCAATTCCTGTCATACTGAATTACCCAAAAGATCGGTACTGTGGTTTCAGGTCCGTATTCTTTCCCGTTGCTCTAGGATGACGATTTTCAAACTTTCCTGAGTCACCTTCAAGGCTTGTTAAACCTCAGACCACTGATATTACCTACTTGTCTGTGCAATTGGACTGGAGTGAGAAGTCCAAGAATGTGTGTTTCTAACACATCCCGGAAGAAAGGAATCTATCTGACCTACAAAGATACTAGAAGAAAAATTTAGACCTAGTATTCTGGTAGGAAGAGGGACAATTTAGAACTAATACCCAGCTACTTAGACTGCCATGAGATATTCACAAATCAAAAGCAGGACTATATAAGTTGACTAGAGTTTTTGATAAATTATTTTATTCTATTTTTATATTCATTACTTTTAATAACCTTCTGATTCCCTCTTACTTTTCAACAGCTATCTAAAGATATATCTGGTAGGGATGAATTATAAAGACATGAAAGTCATCATGCAAATAATATGGATACCGAAGCATGTTTTTAATATATTAAATAATTCTGGCATATAAAATTTAGTAAAGAAAAGTGAATGATTACTCAAAAATTACTGACAAGCTTATTGAATATAAAATATTAAGACCTGAAGGAACCTAGAAATTACTTTAGTCTCTATATTTTACATTTGTACTGTATACCATGTAATATGAGTGATTCATGGATTATCTAAATAGACATAAGGGCTTTAAATGCTAATTATTTCTTGAGATACATAAGTGAGGCAAAATAAACTCATTTCCTGTAAAACAACACTTTTCACCATCTTTCTGAGTCATCTCTGTATTCACAAGATAAAGGAACTATATAATGTAGTTTATGGTTCTTTCTTAGTTAATAGTTGTAACCATTGCTTTCAGTGTGGAAAGCCATTAAGTATATTCTCTAAAAAAAAAAAAAAGAACACTAAAAAATTACTTTCTCCATGCTTGCCAGCCTAGTGGCAATTGTACAGGCAGAGACTAGATGGGTACTTAGTGTGGTATACATAGGGAACGAATAATGAAAAAAGAGTTGTTATCTACATCTTTTTAACTCTGAGAACTTAACAGAAATAACATATGAGACTTTTGCATTCAGCTCTGTTAATTAGCCAAGTTGAATGAAGAAGTACGATTTCAAATTGCCATGGATTATCCTGAAAACTGTACCCCCCAAAAATTACCCTCTCTAACTACAGAACAACGCGGCTAGTTTTGAGGGCTGTACCTCTGTAGCAGAGCCCCTGCCTAGTGTCTTCCAGCCCTGGGTTCCATCTGAAGCACTAAGAAATGTTCTTAAAGAACTACTTTTTCTTGGGCTTTCTCATTATAACAGTTTGCTACATCACACATATATACTATACATGTGCATAAATATACACACAAATAACTTTTGCTTTCATATAGATTCTAGGCCTTTGCCCCTGTGCCTTGCTTTTGATGAAGTAGTGGAAGCTGGGTTCACGTCATTTGTGGCTGTATTTAAAATCAGCTGCCGTAAAGTGTTGTGTTGAGCCTGGAAATCTGCATCTACCAAGAGAGGGAAAGAACATTCATGCCAAGTATATGCTATTTGTTATCCCAACTTGAAAGCTATAAAAGATCTCCTTAGAATATAAAAGATGCAAGGTCAGCAAGACAGCTGCTACTTACAGCACCTACTACCACATGACTCACTTAGGACTAAGTCTTCTCTAACAAATCAAAGAAATTATTTTCAACCAAGAGTCTCTTTTTAAAATAGTGTGGAATCTCCACTGGGCCTCTAAGGAACAGAAAGAGTATGCCCTTAAATGTTACACTTTGTATTTGCTTCTGAGGAGTTCTCAGCACCATTAAAATAACAGCATTTTCCCCCTTTAAAACTGAGTCCAATTGGCCCAATGAGATGGCTCAGTAGGTAAAGACACTTGCTACCAAGCCTGATAACATAAATTCAATCTCCAGAACTCACATGGTGAAAGGAAAGAACCAACCTAAGCAAGGCATTGTCAAGTCTCCATACGTGTTCCTGCACACACATGCACACACACAAATATAAATAAATTTCAACAATTTAAAGTTGATTTTTATCCAATGATACTCAGACATTAGTGGCACGGTTTATTAACAAGGTCAGTTTGGATCCTCATCTCCAGGGATTATGATTCAGCTGGTAGAGTGGTTCTGAAATTAGCCTACTTAATTGTCCTGTTCATTTCTTGTTCTAATTATCTGGAACCTTGGTGGTGGTGATGGTAGTAGTGGTGGTTATCCTTTCAAGTTCTCATGTTGTCTTGGGTGGCCTCACATGACTAGGTAATTTGGACTTGCCTTAAACTGCCTACAGGTGCTGGAGACACAGGTGGCCGCCACCAGCTCCACCTGAAAGCTGTTCATTACCATCAACTAAAAGTATAACCTTTCATTTTTCTAGCTCAAATTGCTTACAATTAAATACCATCATGGATGGTGATCTTTTGTGTTTATTGCTTGCTCTAAACACATGAAGACCTAATGCTAAATCAAGGTGTTTATTTTGTGGGGTCACTTGGCCAGCTTGGTGGAATAGCCAGTGAATACTGAGGACACCAGTGTCAGCCTCCATTCCCTCCCAACAGTATAAACTCAAGTTCCAACTGCCCCTACTTGCCTTCTGCCCACGGGCTGCATACTCCCTCAGTTTCACAACCCAAATGTTTCTGAAATTCTCTCCAGCCTGAGTTAAGTCTTTTCAGTCTCTCAAAATTTGACCATCGGATTCTCACATAATTTTTACCAGCCTTTTCTCCTAAAATATTAGGAATATTAAAAAATTCTTAATTTGGGGCTATTTTTAATGCCTCAATTCTAGTAGTAATCTTTTTTTAATTGTGTCAAAATGCATATCATAAAATTAACCTTTTACTAGTTTCCTAATGTTCAGTCGTGTTATTAGTATGTGGCCAATCTGAAAAACATTTCTGTCTGACAAACTGAACTCCTATACCATTAATCTCCCATCTCTTCCTAGCCCGGCCCCATCGTGTTTTCCTCACAGCTATTTTTTTTTTTTTAATGTACAAATAGCTTTTAGCCCCTCTTCTCTCAATAGCGGATTTATAGTTATTGCCACTTGGCTCCAAATAAAAACTTTATCTTCTTAAAGTTCTAGCATGCAAAATGACTTAAAATCTCAAAGCCCTGTGCGTATATGAAGATTGCCCTATAATCTTTGTGACCAAGTGGAGGATATTTTGTCCTGATAGTTCTTCCAGTGAAAGTAAGCTTTTATTCTGAGAACTGGAGGACTCATGACCATTTTTGTGCTTGTTTATTTGTTCAAGATTTGATGCTTCATTTGCCAGGATAAGTTGACTTAAACGGTAGACTTTATATGGCTCTTTCCAGTTTATAGCAGAGGTTCATTTTCTCCTAACACATAACGTGTATTACATTGGATGCTTTCCTAAAACCTGACAGTTTTAATATTCATTAAATAATTTCAAAAATCTTTGCTTAATATAATATGAAACTTTATCATAAAATAACTATTATGGGAAGAATATATTTGGATTAAAATAATATATATGTAAAACTAAGATTCACTTTTTAACAATAAAGTCTCAAATATTATTTTCAGCACCCTTAGACATAACACTCAAGACAAGAAAGTTTTTTCTTTTTCCGTTAAGGGAAATTTTTTTCATTAATTTACATTTAATGTTTTCATTAATTGACATTTAACTGGCGAGGTGTGGCCCAACTGACGGGTTCTCCAGTAGACCGTGCAGTTACTTTTCTTTCTTTTCAGGGTTTCCCTTGCTTTTAAAATCTTATTTCATTGTATGGTATTAGCAGACCTAAATCACAGAGCTCCGTTTAGTGCCCTGAACTGGAATAAGCTCAGGCTGCTAGCCCGCAATTTAGCCAGTCCTCCATCTGTAGTCTCTGACATACGATTAGCACTAATATTTTCAGATAGGAGCCTGTAGATAATATTGAATTTCAGCCTGGAAAGTACCCAAGTTCTGAGCTTTCGTTTTAAAATCATTTACCTATTCTTTTATAATATTAAATTTATTTAGAATGTAGAACGCCTATGGCACTTATGGTAACTAATGTTAGTTTGCATTATTATTCTTTAAGCATTATTAAACCATATCCATATTTAAGTGAGCTTATGAGCAATTAGGTAAATATGTGTGATTCGGTTTGTTAGTCGCCATTTATTTTTCAATGTTTTTTAAAGGCTCTAACTTAACACTTGAAGAATGTAAGCAATACATGTAATGAAGCATTACAACAAGCTACAATTCCAGCAGTCCCTTTAACGTATTTGAATCTGATGTGAGGCGTATTACATAGACTCTACATAGGTTATGTGATAGAAACTTTGACATTCTGTAGAGAAATGATTAATCTTGGGTGAACACAGAACGTGATTCTCTAGACTTTCAATAATTAATTCTGAATGACAAGTTACCATTAGTAAATTTGTTACACACCAAAGCTTTCAAGTGCATATAAACACTAAATTATTTGCTGTATTATACTTACGAAAGCCAAAGAATTTTAGGTGTTCATTACTTAGACTATTATTTCAAATCTTTGTGGAATTTAATAGAATTCTTGTCTTGCCTTTGACCTCACGATGTGCAACAGTGCTTATATTCAGGTCAGGGTACCATGTTCAGGAGCCAGATCTGGGTTTTCTAGCCAGGCCTGGGCCTACGACAAGTCAGTTAACTCTGGGGATGCCATTTTTCTCACTCATCTCTTAAGGGGAGCAGATCAGGAAATGTGATCTCTGGGCCCTTCTAATATCTACATCCCTTGAGCCAGTCAAACTTTTTAAGCTATCTCCAACTTCCTTCTATGGTCCGCATCTTCTCCAGCTGCTTTTTGCATATCTGTCATATATTGACCATTCTATACTCAGCATTTTTCATATTTAGTTCTGGCTGCTGTGCAGTTTTGCTTCTAATTTGCCTTGTCCTCATGGTTAACCTCGTGTGTGTGTGTGTGTGTGTGTGTGTGTGTGTGTGTGTGTGTGTGTGTGTGTGTGTTGAAGCTAACACAGATCATATATAACTTTTATCTAGACAAAAGCTTTAAGTAGGTAGTTCTTACTGTTTGATGAGATTTTTAGACAAGTAACCTAAATCTTGATTAAATATACTTTAAACTTAGTTTCCCATATGAAAACTCTCATCTCCTTGACTTGAATATAAATTTAAAGAGCCTCTTTCTTCCTCCTTTGCATTCCCCTCCATACCTTGCCTGTGCTGATTGCATAAATCATCTCTTAATCACCACTGTTCCGCTTCCTGTTCCTTTTCTGCCTTTGAAATCACAGTACTTAACAGAATTGTAAATGGTGACAAGTGATAGTGAAAGTGATCATTTAAAATGTGCTGGGGGAATAAGTCGTTTTTTGTTTCAAAGATGTCTCACAAATTAAGGTGCAATTTGATATGGGGTCTTCTGTTTCCTAAACATTCTAAATTTTACTTAAACACATTTTTGTGCCATGTCCAGTGTTGCTTGATTCTAAGCATTTTTTGGAGCCTAATCAAACTTGTATTTCCATTCAACATATACTTATTTTATCTGCCATGTTCCAGGCAGTGTGTTCATACATATGAGACGAGTGTTTGAAGCTACTATCGTAATTAGCTGTATTTTACATTTAGCAATTGATTCCTTAAATATGATTGTTTACATTCTGTCAGTGCTCTAAATATATTGCACTGATGCAAACAGAGAAATACAACAGTGCTATTTTAGACAGTAATTTTGTCTTCATCATTCCAAATCTCTCTCACTGTCATGGAATGAAAGTAGCAATCTGTTTCATCTCATGCCTACTGTGTTCGAGTGGCAATGCATTCCTGAGCAGCAGGCATGAGGGATGATTGTGCAGCCGTTTGAAGTCCCATCATACAATGCTGCCATGATTTCCGTAGAGTGACACAGGGTGGTGACATGTGTTGCATATTTGCTCTCCCTGCCTTAGGCTTTTGTATTCTGCCTCACTTTAAGTTTTATTTCATTCATTGTATAATCGCAGATTCCTTTTTACACAATAGAATTTGCAAACATCCGCCAGTGTGCTTTACTATAATGACTGTGTCACTCATGAGCCAAATGGAGTCGCCCTGATTCTGTTCAGGTTGTGTGAGTCAGCAGATACACTAATCCTCACATAGAAACACTGTAGGCCAGACCACCCAGGGATACATTGAGTTATTTGTAGTATAAGAAACTGATATATCCTGAACATTTTCCAGTGACTTCATTAATTTTTAAATATTTTCTAATTAAGTTAAAGACTTAAAAAGAATATGGAACTTTGTGTGTGTGTGTATTATAGAGAGAGAGAACTTAAAATCATTTTCGGAGTTCTTTCACATACTCAACCTCACTTTGTCCTGATTTAAATTTGTTGCATATTGCTACCCCCCCCCACCTTGGGTGTATAAAACTGAGTCCCTGTCAGATAACATGATTTGCTACAATCAGCAGCCTGCCTAGTAATAATAAAATAACAAGGTGTTAATGCGGCCACTGATAATTAATGCTTTCATAATAACAGACAAATTTTAGATGGCAGTCTTTCAAGATTTGATCAGTTTCAACGTTTTTATAGTTAAAGGGGTTCTAAAAGTGCATCCTAGGCAGATGTGGTAGTGCTTATAGTGCCAGCATTTCAGACGTGGAGGCAGGAAAACACAAGTTCATGGCCGGCCTGGACTATGTGAAACTCCGTTCAAAAAAACAAGAAAATTGCATTGTAGGTACTTTCTTGCTTTCACATAGTCTTTAGGCTCAAGCCTCCATTCACTTTGTGCTGGTTTTGAACCCTGGTAGAAGACGTAGCACTCAGTGCTCTGGTGGTCCTGTGAGGACACAGATCTCTGGACTGGATTCTGACTGTCAACACAGCAGCCCAGCTTCCCAGTTTCAAACATGGATTCACCTTTGCCTGAGCAGCCTGATCCCTTTTTCTCCCTCTCACCTCTTGTCATTTCACCTGAATTGTGAGGTTAACTACCTAATTTGCATAGTTGGTCTAATAAATAAGCTAATGAACCTTTTCCCTGTGCTCACTTGTATTTATCTAGTTCATCAGTTTTTAATACAACATTTTATTCTTTGAGAAATTCATACATGTATATCATGACCCTGTGCTCATATGAACAAAGCATTTGTAAGTGACCACATAGTAAGACGAAGGCAGACTTCGCTCCAAAGATCTGTTTGAAGGTAGTGTCATTTTTTTTTCTCTAACTAACTCAAGAACCCACATCTCTCTTTCCTTCATGCATGTTTACAATGAATAGTGAAAAGTCCAGAGTGCTGCAGTGTCCTCAGTTACACACCCAAATTCAGTCATAGTCATATGTCATGTGTTAGAGCAAGAACTCAAGACAGAAACAGCTCCACTTCGTTAGGATAAATAGCAATGTGATCAAAGCTGTAATTAGGAAATTCCACAAAATAAATGACCCCTATGCTTCGTATTCCCAGTTTACCAGAGTTATGGCATTGCTGTGGTACTAGCCATCTTAATTTCTGAATTTTACATGCAAATTGGATTATTCTGACCTTATATTTATGGCCATAAAAAGTTCATGTGCAAATTGGCCTAATCTGCAAGAATTATCATATATTTATAAATTATCATATATTTAAATATGATATATGTAAATTTCATTTTTAAGATGCTCTGTATAACTAAGATTTTGAAGGGAGGACTTAATAGAAATTCCACAATTTCCTTTTTCTATTAAAAGAATAAAATAAGAATCATTATAATTGACTTCCTCCACTCCCTTAAGCAATGATTTTTTCCTAGGTTCTAGGTCCCCCTAAATTCTCAAGCACTAGTACAGAGCAATGACTAGCATAGACACTGGTGTCAGCCAGTCCTGGACTGAAGTCCAAATTCTATCAGTTATATAATTATGTTCTGGGCCATTGTCTGTCTCCAGGGCCTTAGTCAATTCCAAAGCAAAAGGACCACTTGTGAACCAGATGCTCCTTAGGAAAATTAAACATTCTAAGATACATGAAACCATAGCAAAATCATCTATCACATAGTGACACTTGAGAAATGCTAACATTATTCATTTCCAAACCCATAAAAACGCATGATTCTACAAGAAATATAAGAAAATAATACAAAAGTGGGAGTGGGCCTCACTTTACTACAGGAGCTCCAGGTAGCAGTGGCAAAGGAACTGAATTCCTTTTAGTCTTAGAAGTGTTGTAGTTATCTATAGAAGAGTACAGATGCATAAGTGAAAATTGCTTGCACAGAAAACCAAAGGCACTAACTATACAAGAAAATATTATTCATTAGATTCCATCAGAATTACAAATTTTCTGTCTATCCAAAGACATCATTAAGAAACTTAATAAGATTGTTTAAGAAATTAAAATATATATATATATATATATATTCCCATCTATGAAAGGCCAAGCATGAGGTAGGTGACATGAGTTGAAGACCAGTTGTCCCTGCATTAAAAGAACATACTTCTTATGTTTTGTCATCTTGGCATGGATAGCATAATCACTTGGCAACCTATTATTTACTTGTCTACATATGCCATCAACTTTGATTCTGAAAGACTTCCCTTTACCTTTATAAATGGGGGAAAATTTCCAAGATGCCTTGGGTTTCTTCAAAATCACCTAACTGCGCACTTTGGAACTTCCACTAGATCTTGCACAGTGGTTTCTCTACCAACCAATGTTCACCTTTTGCACAGAATCAGTAGAAATATATGTTTTATTTAAGGTAACACTGGGTAGTCTTCTCTCAACTGCAAGAATTTTCACATTCTTCTATTCTAAAACAGAAACCATGATTACATACAATTCAAGTGTGGTGACAAATGTCTGTAATCTCAGCCATCCAGGAGACACGGGCAGGAGTATGCTACTAAGTTAAGACCCTACCTCAAAACAATAACAAAAACGTAGTAAGGTTAGATATGGGACTTATTGTAATGAAAGAAGCATCCCACTCATAAGCTCCTGGGTTCCAGGATGTAAGAATCAGCTACAGTTTGGCCCCAGTGATTGTGGTAGAGCACTTTGCAGGTCGTGGGCTTCCTGACACCTTCCTTCTTAGGTATCTGAACTGTATTTTTTTTTCTTTTATCTCACACAGGAGTTCTGTTTTCTTTTGACACTTAAAAACTTATAAAACTGCAAGAAATGTTTCCCTGAAACATCACCTGACTGTCCACTGATTGCATCAGTGTATCTTGTTTCCTCTGAGAGGCACGCAAGGACTCTTAGGTTATTGGGCTGTTAGAGGAAAGCTATAGCTGAGAACCTGCATTATCTTATCAATGTATTGTTTATTATAAATATATCAACTTCTAGTAATGCCATTTTCTATTAACAGCCATGATAATAATTGTTGGTTAGGAGAGTCACCCTTTTGGTTTTAGCTTAAGCATGTCCCTACACTTTCACTTTTAATTAGAGTGTATAATGTGAAGAAGCTATTTTTCAAGGCAAGGAATAGCAATTTCAGGGAAATTAGGTTATTCATATAGTTTTTCAAAATACCCATACGATAGCCTTTATTGTACAGAAAACATTGTTTGTATCTTTCTATTCCCCTCTACTCTCAAGTGGAGGTGATTATGAATAGTAAAATCTTATTTTAAATGTGTTTGTATGACATATGGGACAGTATAAGCCTTTGGTAGGTTTTAATTGAAATTCCCTAAAGGAATCGATTGGAGAAATGATTGGCATCTGATTCATGCTTTAACTTTACAGATGAATGCTTGGCATCACTTGTGAGCAAATTCTGTTCAGTATATTAACATTTTCTTAGAACTAATATAATTTTCTTTTATTTTTAGAATGACTACACAGTGTAATAAGGTTATTTCTGTAGAAAACTAAGCATCCTCTAAGTATCTGATTCAAAAAGTAGCCTCCCTCTTTAAAACTGATGAACACAGGCCAAGCTATAATGGTGAAGTAATCATCAATTAGGCCCGCACTGGCATCCCAAGGTTTCTAAACATGGAATACTACATCTATAATTCACTTTGTACCACACAGCATACGATAAAGTCCTGTTCTATCCCACGTGCTTGTACTGAATCACTGTCCTTTCTGAACAGTGGCGCCTGCTGTTCAGCAGTCCCCTGTAGAGTATTAGTCCTGGATTCCACTCCAGACTGTGTTACTCTTTGTGGGAAAGTTTGAAAGGGAGACTTTTGAGGAGAAAAAATGGCACCTACCTTCTGATGCTTCTGAAAAAAATATTTAGGTGTATTTCACTGTAATGCTTTTCAATTTTTGATTAAAACACAATTTACATGACATCGATGCTATACCACTCTGTTTCAGTGAATATGAAAACATGGAGTATTTCCTTTACCCAAAAAGCTCCTGTGTACCCGTTTTCAACCAACATACCCACAGCCCACCTACCCTCCTAATTTCTAGAAGCAACCATTGATAATTAGCCACATTTGTGTATTCTAGAATTTTCTTTAACTTAATGTGTATTTTTTTCCATTTTGGTTTCTTTCTCTGTCAGATCATCCATGTTGTTGAATTTCATGGTAATTTCTCTTTATTGCTGATATCTTCTTGAAACAGATCTGAACAGTGTATCTGAATTGATGAATGTCTAGACAGCAAACCTATAAAAAGAAATACACGGTGAGAAAATTCTGTCCAGTAGTGACAGCACCTGCAACGTTCAGACACCTCTTCCAGTTTAACTGGGACTGTGCGGATCAAGAAGTACTATTTGGGACACTTGAGTTCTTCTACCAAAAACAGAAAACGGGTGAGAACCCATCAGCCACCACAGTGGCCATCAAACTCATTTCTTTTGCTTACAGTTATGCTGTGATTTCACAAAGTAAATGTTCAAAATAATCCCAGATGAGGAAATACTTAGTATAGAGTCTAGTTTATCAAAACACCCTGGACTAGGGTTGGGCCTGCCACTGCATACCTGCCATCCAAGTACTCTGGAGGCTGAGATGAGAGACCCACAAGTTCAAGGCCATCGGGGCCGAACTTTGAAAACGATAGCTATAATACTTCTGGCATGAGGACTCTAGTTGATGTAATGTGCAACTAGTGATCTCAGTTTTATAGTTAGAAAGTCTGTTGGATCTGGAATCCCAAAGAAAGGTTATATAAGTCACAGGTGAGCAGGCACTTCAAGATTGACATCTGGACGGCATCTGTCTTTTTCTAAACATCCTAATAATAGCTAATCTGAGTTCTGCCATTTTACTCCGAGTCAGTGAATGACAGTGAATTTGAGCAAATGTTTACTCTGATTCTGGGGTGCTACAGTATATTCCAGTATACCCAAAGGGTGAAAGGTTTCATCACCTGTTGTCTTTTGCAAGAGTTCTATCTTTGTCCTATAAATAACTGGATTTGATATTGCCCTGTATCTTTACCTATGCCCACCTTCAACACCAGGAGCACAAAGGCATCACATACCAGGTATTGGTTGTCACCTACCAATAGCATACACAAAAGCTATTCTCCTGCCATTCTGCAAGGGTGACACATTATTCAATGTTTAATTATTTGGCAATAGAAAAGAGCCATATAGCAACATAAGGCATAAGCCAACATAAGGCATCAGTTCATGGGAGACGGTACACTAATGAGATAAACAGCAGCCTGAGTGCTGAGAAAACACTAACACAACTAACGATTATTTTAATGCTCCGGATCTCAGATCCACTTGTGTTCTCATTTGTTTTATGTCTCTGTCTACCACTAAGTACCCTACAGTCCTTTGTTGCTCTTTCTTAAATACATGTGTGTGCATGTGTGTATGAGTATGATGTCTGGAAGTGGACATGCATGCTCTGGTGCACATGTGGAGGTCAGAGGAGAACTGCATAGAGTTAGTTCTTTCCATCCACCTTTAGGTGGGTTCTGGGCTCAAACTCGGGTCACCATGGTTGGGCATCAAATGCCTTTACCCACCGAGCTGTCTTGCCTTCCTTACCTACTCGTACTTATTCTTCTCCTGGTTTCACTATGCATATTTCAGTCTGGTAATTCCAAAAATACTGAAATGAAGCTTCTCTTTAATGTGACCTACTTTAATGCAGAATTTGACCTACGTTGTGTTTTTCATTTTTAAAAGGCAGGTTAGATTTGAATTACCAAGAGAAACCTTATTAGTAGAATTTAACCTGTAAGGAAAGCCTCCAGAGCCATCATAATAAGCCTCAAGGAGATAGTTTCAATTCTAAAGTCTGCTAACTTCTTTTGGACAATATCTAAACAGTCCATCATCATTTTAGTTATAGTAATTAATTTTAATTAACTGCCAATAAAGTTTCTTGCCAGATGGAGAAATGAGGATATAGCCCCTATTGTCATCTGAATATAAGAAATGCTATCAGCTTAATGTGAGGATGGCAAAGAGACCATGGGTTGTGAATTACAGAATTACAGTCTTCATTACTTGGTGCATATATCCTGCTTAAGGGTTTTTGAAAAGTCTCAGCATAAAATAAAGTTGCTGTCGTAGTAACCTTTCTTCCTTGCATTTGCTTGTTCTGGAGAACCAAATAAATAAATAAATAAATAAAGCCCGGGATTTTATGGGGCTAGAGGTGCTGACCCATGGATTGAGCATGGGCTTAGCACAGACAGAGCCCTAGGTTGAATGCCCATCACATCACCCAAAAGAATTGGCTTATCATTTTCCAGTTTTTACTTCATTTCATTCTTGTTATGATGGCTTCTCAGTCAACAAGTGTCACTAAAAATGCTGGGTTTATATACATATGAAGTGACTTTAGGTAAAAATTCAAACTTACTATCAAAAGACAATCCTTCTGCTAGTTGTATTTAAAAACCGTAACTCTGATTTTCACAAGAACTAATTCTCCTTTCTCTGTTAACCATGGGAAATGAGGTCATAAAATGACCTGTTCTTTAGCCAGCGAGTTCATGGAAACTGGTGGGAGTAGGATGGCCTCTAAACACTAATTTTATTGACAATACAAAGCATTATCGTATCAACATGCTATTGTGACTAAATAGGATTATTCAGGATTTAAAATACTTTTCTTAAAATTGTTGCCAGAGAAAGGATAGTCATTTATTTAAGGAGAACATTTAATTCTCAGAGGTACGCAAGAACTCTGAACCACCAAACTTTTAGGGCTTAACTTGCCTTTTTTCTTGAAAAGAAAATCAATTTTGAGTGTCACCCAGATTCCCACTTTGTCAGCTGAAGAATCAGTTGGCCCAATAAAGACTTTTAGAGCTAGAAAGGGCTGTTGGTGTCCTCTGGTCTAAGTCCAGGAAATCACTCTCTTCTCCAGGGACTTGGTTTTTCTGCTTTAGCCACAGTCCACAGATCCCAAATCATACAGATGTGCAGTCTTTTCATTCCTTCTGATAGCGGGCTGCAGCTGCATGACTTATTTCCTTGATTCACTGTCTGAATTAGCTTCTGGAAAGTATCGGCTGCTATGTGCAGCAGCTCACCTCTAACTAGAACACCTGGCAAAGATAAAGATGGATAATTCCGAGTTTTAGGGAATGTTGAAGTCAGTGGCGTCACTGGTACTCTAGAAAATACGCTTTGGTCGGCTCTGTCATGGTAACTTCAGAATGAGTAGGGCTACCCTGTTAATCAGAAGGACATGCCACCTACCGTACTGCAGTGCAGGCGAGCACAGCTCTTCATGGAGTCTGCTGGCGGGAGTATAATATAAAGGTTATTGGTTTGTTTTCTCAGTCCTGTTTCTCTCTACATTAAATCAGCAGGTATTTATTTTGCATATTCCAAACTCTGCTGGGTCTGACTATTAGAACAGAATGCAAGATCCTGTCTTTGGTCCCAAAGATGATAAAATACGCTTACCATAGAGTAATACTTCACGGCCTACAGAGCAGAGCATTCGACTTTTATAAACTCTGTGCAGTTCAGCCACTACCCATGCAATTGATTAATGTTGCCAGCCTCATCCGGATACAGTGAAAAATACATACTATAGCTGTTGTGAGGTATTTTACAAATGAGAATTCTGTAAACATAACAGCTAAAGAAAAGACAAAAAAGGTTAAATAATATAGTAAGAATGGGTTTCTTGCAGATGGTCAGTATTTATATCAATGTGTAGAATTAACTGCTACCACAAACTATATTCCAGGTGAATAAAATTGTCTAGCTTCTACACTGTCAAAAATGTGGATTAGCAAGAAAGACTCCACAGCATTAGATTATTTGGGGTATTAGATCAGCTAAATAAAATTGGAATATTATAATGTGGACTTTCCATGTCTGCAAGTTTAATTTAAGAATTTTATGCATTTCAGTGTTTTTTAAGTTTTTCTCTAACAGATTTTTAAATGCTGAAACTATCAAAATCTATCACTTAACGGTAAAAGGGATCATTTTTTATGCTCAAAAACTGTGAGAAGATCCTGTGGATAGACACCTGTCTGTCTGTGATTAACTGTCAGTGTACTGGATTAGGGTTAGTGGAGGAAGAAGAGTATTCGCAATGGTTTCTCATGCATGAACCTTTCTGATTTGACTGTTTTCAACGTTGTCAGTTTTCTCAGAAGACTACCTTATCGGTTTCTATCTCATAATCTAGCCACAAAAGATGAAATGTTTGTATAACTTGACATTTTTTTCCAGATGCCTTTATGAAGTCATTCTTATACTGTTGAACAGCAGTTCTCAACCTGTGGGTCGCGACCCATTTGAGATCCCAGTATCAGATCTTTACATTATAATTCCTAACAGTAGCAAAATTACCATTATAAAGTAACCACAAAATAATTTTATGGTTGGGAATCACCACAGCATGAGGACCTGTATCAAAGGGCCTCTTCATTAGGAAGGTTGACAACCCCTGAGGTAGAAGATTCTAAAACTGTAGAAAAAGAAAGTGGTCCTTTCCAACCATGTAATGTTCTGTGATGGTGAGCTGATCCTAATTTTAGCAGTAGTACTTTTATGTTTCCGCCAGCCTTCTCACTGCACTCTGCCCAACTAGCCTCTGACTAAGAGAACCCAGACATCCTCCACCTGTCACTACTGAGCTTACAGCCTCACTTTCTCCTGAATGAGATAATTTTTATCTCAGTATTCAAAGAAACAACCTCAAGTTTAATTTCATTACATTCAGAAATAGTAGAAATATTCAAAATTTAAATTTGTATGCATGCCAGTATTTGAACTATATATTAATACATAGTAAAGAGTCATCTTTAATTCTTATCTGATGAAATGGGAATTCAGCAATATGGGGAACTAATATACAATTCTTTGATTTGTTCTATATTTTCATGCTTTAGTCTCCATTGTCCTTTTATCCTTATATTTCTTCTAAATATAACTTCTAAAACACATTTCCATTTAGTGTTTCTATATAAATAAAAGGGATAGGATTATGTAAAATCAATATCGCACATTTTTGCAGTACTTAACAAGAATGAGCAGTTAAGATGGAAAACCTCAGTATTTAATACTGTTTTCCAAACTTGGTTATCAGATCATACAGTTGTTTTTGTGATTGAAGAGAGTAAATATAATATGTAATCAAATAGACAAAAAAATAATAGCTAAGCCAGTACGTCTTTTAAAGCATAAGACTTCTGTGCATCGCATGGCAAAGTTTTGCTGACATTTGCTTGAACAAGATCTGCTGTTGTCGGGTTCTGTGGAACGTTTTCACTGCACTTGGATGCGAATCCTCACAAAGACACAGGTTCTTACCACTTACCACTTAAAAAACACTATGCTGTTTTTAAACAGTTATAGTTCATCTTCCTGATTATATTTGTGATGTTTGTGAGACTGTACTAGTACGCAAAAGATGAACCTATATACATATTTAGAGTTTGAAAAAGTAGAATTGTGTGCATTTTAGAAAAATATATGGTAACTTGTGGCACTTTGAAAATGGAATGTGCAATTATAATGGTTTATACCACTTTGACATTTTTTAACCCTAGAATTACTCTTACTAGGCTTTAGATTCAAAACCAAACCCAATCCTAAAACTAGCACTTTGTTGCTACTGTTCCACTTTGCTTCATGATGTGGAATGTTTTACATAGATCATTCGCCACTGAGTTTCTTTTCTCATGTCATGACCTCAACACCGTCTAAGAACAGTTTAAATTAGTCCAGTTATTATAAGAAAACCATGACCATTGGTATCATGGCCATTTACTCTTGTGCAGATTTAAATATAAGCAATCTTGTTAAAATTCTTTCTAAAAAAAATTTAAACATTTTAAGTGTTTATTGATTTAAAATAATTTGGTAGATATGTAAATAGTCATAATGTATCCTAAAATCTAGATTTTTCTGCACAACCAAGCATATAGATGTTCTGAAAAATGCCCATATTCTCCCAAGGAAAATAAGATGTATAAAAAATGTATTTCAGTGTGGGTATGGTTCCATATAAATAAATGTCTGTTCAATCGCAGGAATTTGCTGTGACATATGATGGGTTGTAAGCAAAGTGGGTGTAAATGCTAACATTAGAAGTTGGCATCAACACAAACTATGCATACACTTGCTGCAACAGAAGGAATCTATTGACCTGTACCTGGCTGATTTAGCACTGGGTTTCTCTAGCCTTCCCTACTTAAGGCTGTACAATCATTTTAAGTGAAGGAAAATAGAATCTATGAACAAGTAAGTTTTTTAAATGGCCCCATTTGCCACAGTTTGAAAACTGTTGTATTATTTTGAAGTTCATTGGCCACTAACAACTTGAGTTTCATGTACAAGTCACAGCATTTAGAAATCACACATCTTCCCTTTCCTTCAAAATGTATTAAGAATTGATGCAAATTCATAACTCTTAACTTCTGATTATTAAAAATCATTATCTATATTGAAAGAGTAAATGTCATAAGAACTACAAAAGATTGGTAATAATATAACCCATAGACTATCAAGCTTCTGGTAGTGCTGGGTTTCTTGCAAAGCCTTAAATTAAATATTTTAGTGAAAAAATTACCTGATAAAAGAAGGCACTTTATTATCTGGAGCTAACTATTTATCTGCATAGAATTTGAATAAAGATCCCTTAAAGTATTCTTTATCCTTTTATAAACTTATCCTAGTTATACATTTTTCTAAAGCCACGTAGTATATAAAGTGATAAAGTAAACTATTTTAATTTACCAGAAAATTGTGTTACATATTATAAACAACAAATAATACAGAAAATAGTAAAAGAAAAGTATATGTGAAAATGGTAAAACTGTGTAAGTTAACATATAATCATTTGAAATTACCATGTAAAATTTAAAGCCTTTCAGTGAAAAAAATTTTATTTGTTAATTCTTATATTTTAATTAGTTGTACTTTATCTCAAAAAGATTATCAATAAGAGGGCAATCAGAACTATTAAACTAGCCTATCATAGCTTTATTCTGTGTTGACTGAGCTTTTTCCATGTAGCCGTAAAATACTAAAAATCCGTTTTGTTTCTTCCTTGCTCAAGTCACGCAGACTTGGTGAATTATCAAATTTGAGTCATTCCTGTAGACATGTTGGTATATATGGGCTCCCTCTTGGTGAAATCAGTAGTTGATTATACGATGAATTTAGTCAACAGAAAAAAATACAGTTTTTTTCAAGAGTAACAACCCTTGCATGTTGATCCTTAATATCTGCCAACGTACAAATGATAGGCTAGTATTTCCAGTTTTGTTTGTGAACAGTGTACCTAAACATTTTAAGAAAATGTTTTCCACGATGTTACTTATTTTTAAATCTTTCTACACTTTAGCCTTTTTCTCTCTAGTTTTAATTATTTTAATAAATGTAAATGTTTCCTAGACAGAGTCATCATTTCATGATATAGAAAAGAATCAAGTTTATCAGGTCTTTCCTTACCCAGGAGAGACTAAAAACAACTTCTGTGTCAATTGTTTGGTTTCTGTCTTTGTTTTCTTTTTAAAATACGATATATTAACCCACAGGTGTGTGACTGTCAAGGCATGAACAATCTTAAGTGTAGATCTATTGAGTACTTTGTGATGCTGAGTAACAGGCTTCTCTCAACCTCTGTGATGCTAAGTATTTTCCTTAGAACGTTTGTTTAATGTTAGATTGTTGTTCTGAAAGATGTTGGTCCTAGCGGGATTTTTTAAAACTTGGAAAACAAACGCATGTATTACAAGTATAGAAATGGTGAATTGTAAACTTACCATACAAGACTGATTCTATTTTCAAACATGTTTCACTGTTAAATATAGACATCATAACATTGCTGCCATGTCGTTGCTGAGTACTCTTTCCTAAATGACCCTGTTATCACTACTCCAGATTAGATGTGGGGCAGATACATGATTGACTCCTGTGTCTGCATAGACATTTCCAGGTATATTCTTCTCTTGGTGAGTAAGATTGTATTTTCCGTGATATCAGTACATTGAGATCCGAATATACCTGTAGCAATGCTTATTGCACATTTCTTATACAGTACCTTCATTTGCCAAAATTGGCCTAGGCTAAAACTGGAGGGTTTGTTACATGTTTTCTGCCAGAAAGATTTTCAATTAGGAGTGGGTTTATACTGTGAAAAATAGTGGAACTCCCTTTAAAATTTCTTATTTGCTAAATTTAAATTAATATTTTTTCTTTAGCTCACAAATTACCCTAAATCCAGAGAGAATCTCAACCTTTTTCACTGTTGTCAGAGCAAGCATAAGGAACAGCCCTATGACACTACAAAAACAGTTGAGGAATCAGGACTAAATCCCTTATGTTACACTCCAGAATAAAGACATTCGGTGAAAGAAATGAACTGAAGTTCATCATGAGTGCAAGGCTTCTGTACTTGGCATTCCTGCATGGAAGGGAAGACAGGTCTCAACGCCATTGGCATCATTTCCACACTGACCTTATGTGGAAAGCCCTCCACCACACTGGAGGATTCTCGACTCACTTGGGTTTGCTATGTGGGGGGGAATGTTTCCTTAACTCTCAAAGCCTTTCAGTTTCCAAATCGCTACTTGCCAGCATTGAGGGAGAAGACATGTAGACTTGAAAATACTTTCTTAAGAGATCATGTAACTATATAACTCTGGATTTAAATTTTGAGGGGGGATCATTTCAATCCACTGCCTCATGTAATAAACACTTTTTTAAAAAATCTGTAACTGTTTTAGTGTTAACAGGGTACAAGGTGGTTTTGTCCTGTATTGTATTTCAAAGGTTCTCATCGGTTGTGATTGTATTGTACTGTATGAAAAGAAGTCAGAAATTGCCTTGTATTGTTTATAATGGACCATAACACATTCTAATTCAGTTTTCATGTTCCAAATTTTTCAGTGATGCATGTTCACAGTTAGGTCCTAAAATCCTGTGGTGCTAATTCCTCCATAATTCAATGGTGCTTTTGTGGATGCTAACTGCACACATGCTAAACAAAGCTTGAAATTCAAAACTTCCCTCCCTTCCTCTGTTTATATGAAGTAAAATAAAATAACTTGAACTTGTCTCAAAGTATCACTGACAATCTAATAAACTGGTTTATATGTGTCATTACTTTGGATTCTTATTTTTCAGAAGTCACCTCAGTCACACTGGGCCCCAAATGTTGATCTTACACATATTTATTTCATTATTCACCTGTACCTGAAAATTTATGTTTTCTCAAGGAATTTAAATCAAGTTAATCAAACTTCTGAAACCATGTTTGGATAATATCCATAAAACCAAACCCTGTCAGACCCAAAAATAAGTATGTTGAAAAGACCAAACATGTGCCAATGTGGTGCCTTTGTCTGTTTTAGTAGTTTACTGATAAGGGGATCATTGGATTGAGCCAGCAGGAAAAAAGTAAGGGTACCTTCTAAGTCTGTATTTCATCCCAGATAATGCTAAAAAGACCCACTCCCCCAGAACCATATTTGAAGTAAGAGTTGCAGGATTCACGTGTGGGCTGGTAGCAGCGTTCCTATCTAGCAGGCATGAGCCTTGGGTTCAATTTCTGCAATGCAAAAGTCAGAAGGAAAATTTCATTCTTCAAATATGAAAATAAGGAAAGAAATAATCAGATTGTAATTTCCCAGAACAAACTGACGTCATGTGTTAGAACAGATAATAGAGACAAGCATGATGATGGTCTCAGGAGAAGTTAACACTTTGCCAGCCCTATGAAGAACTGTAGTATGAGGGAGGCTGCTAATAATCCCATGATATCAGAGAGCATTTCTCCCAAGCCAGAGATAAATTTAATACTACACCCATATGCAGATTCGCATCCTAATCTTGTATCTTAACTTAACTACTGGGGATGTTAAATTTTGGAAAGAAAAAAGAAGCAAATTACTAAAGCTTCTCTGACAACAGTCATTGACATCAAATATAAAGGACTCGTGTTTACTAGTCTAGTGGGCGGGTCTGGTGACTGAAATGCCATTTCTATACCACTGAAGTTCTTTGTCACACATTAATGTCATCTCAAATAGCTGTTGAGTCTCATCTGGCTTCTGACATCAGAAACTGAAATTTAGAGAATGGAGTCCCGGTCATGTTCCTCTGAGTCTTCAATAAGTGCAATATTCCTAATTCACAGCCTCTCCCAGAGATATTTCTGCCATATAACACCTATTTTACAGCATTCATGTGCTACAAGATAATTCTATGTTGCTTTAATGAAAGAGGGAGTAAGTGAATATAGGAATATTTTAGAGAGTTTATTTCTGGCAGTGTCTGTCAGCATGAAGTTAATTCTATCTTCAAGAAAAAGGAAGAATAATTGTTTTTTTGCTTTTGTGGAAGAAAAGTTTTTTATATATGAAAATATTTCCAACCTTAATCTCATAGTCAACTAGATTTCTGTATTAATTTCTACTACAGTGTTTGTACCATCAAAATTTTATTCTTAAAAATGTTATCTTTTGAGGCACTTAAACTTAGTGAGACCACGCCTCAAAATGCAAAGAAGACTGCGGATGTGGTTCCTGGTGGAGAGTTTGCCTAGCATATTTGCGGCCTAGGTTCAATCCTCAGAACCTAAAAAAGAAAAATTAATTCAAATAAATAAAATTCGTCTGCCTTAAATTAAAAAAAAAATCAGCCCCTCTTTCTAAGCAAAACTTTGATTCAAGGATGTAAAAGTTATACATTTATCTCTAGGTTTCAACAGTATTTGGGGACATTATCTTTTCTGATCCTAAAGTAATGATCTATTCTTCCTTTTAGGGAAGCGTTTTCTAAAGAAATTCAGATGATTTCCATTAAGGAGAATCTTTCCATTAAAATGTTAACACTGAGAGCCCAGACTCACTCATCTTTGGGGACTAATTTGTCACATCAGGAATAGTTTGAGTCTGAAAATAGACAATGACCTTAAATAACAAACAGAATGAACCTAGCTAGTTCATTTCAGACTTGTGCCCCTTATCGTTACCAGCTGTAGCGCTGCATACAGATTCACACTTAGAACTAATGCCATCTTCCTTCTTCTTACTTCATCCCTGGAAAGAGGAGGTGGCTGTAAAAAGCAATACAATTCACACAAAAGTGAGAGCTATTTCATCGGCCTGAACAAAGCCCAGAATGCAGTGAGGTCAGCTCTATACACAACTCCTTGAAAATTGATGTCTTGTACTCCATGACTGGTAGAAGAAGCCTCCACTTTTCCAGCACATGAGATTTGATGTCATAAAAGACCTAACAAAAGACACACAAAGGAAAATGACTTCTGAATGGAGGATTGACTCCCAGCTTTGTGTATGTAGAAACTTGGTTTTGTTAGTTCGTTCTGAATGAATTCATAAGAAAGTCCCTCAAAACAAGGTCATGAAGAAAATACCTTTGAGCACCAAATGTCCAGTGGAGAAATGAAGTAATTTACAATAGCAGAAGTGTTTCTCCTGGGGAACTGGAAGAAGCTGGCTCTGAGACACAGACTTTGAATTTTGCTTTTCTACTTGTCAATTATTGTTTCATAAGCCTTATTATTTTTTTTAATTTTAGAAATTACATTTTAAGCGAAAGGAATAAGTGTAAGAGACTTAGCCAATTGGTCAGCATATTCTTTCTTCAGTAGAAAATTCTGCTCAAATATGATTAATATCAGGATGTTCTTTGACAAAAAAAAAAAATCAGATAAGGGAGAGTGAGTAATATTCACACATACCATCTTGTCACGATGTCTCCATGAGGCAAACCTCCAAAGAAAGAAGTTCACATCAGCTCATCAGAACACAGTCCCTCCAGCCCGAGAGGGAGAACACTAACAAATTCTTACACTTTGATTTTTTTTTTTACATTCCATTGATTTCACATCTTTCAATGTGGGGCTATTATGGTTTATGTAATTCAGTCACACAATCTCATATTCAGGATCACTTTAGATCATTAATGATATGATGCAATTTATGGTTATCATTAAGCATTATTATTACTCATAAATAGTAATTTATAGTTTTCATGCAGTTTCTACTAAGCACCAACATTAATCATGCACTATCAGTAAGGATATCCTTCACCATGACAAAAGTTTTACATATGGTAGCTCTCTAATCATGCCCCCCTTTTTTGTTTCCTGGGTTTGGCTTTTAGTCTTTCTGTGACAGGGTCTCACTTAACGCTGCCTCAAACTCTCTGTGCAGACAGGGATGACCTTGAACTCCTGATCTCTTTTGCATTCGTCTCCTTAGTGTAGACAAGCAGCACCATACCTTATATACAGTGCTGGGGACTGGATCCAGGGCTTCATGCATGCTAAGCAAGCACGCTACCTAAACTGAACCACAGCCCCAGCTCCTTGTTTTGTTGAGACAGAATCATAGTCACACTTGGCTAACCTGCAGCTCACGAGGTGGCCCACGGTGGTCTCAAGCTCACAACAATCCTATCCCAGACTCCCAAGTTCTGGAGTTACAGGCATACATTACCCACACTTAACTGTACCATTCCCCTTTATGAGGGAGATTTGTGGATCATTTCAACTCAACAGTAGTGACCAGTGAAAGGTCAAGATCCCTACTCCTTTGTGGTCCTTCCCAGCAGGCCACGGCACTTATTACAATGGAGCAGATACAGTGCCTGGATACTTCTTGACACCTTTCCTGGCAGCCACTGCTAATTGACCACACTCAGCATGCAAGATTGGCATATTTGCCATTCCTTCTTAAGACACCCACCAGCACATGTCCAAGCCATCTGTGTTAGTTCCGATCCTCCAAGAGACAGATGCCAAGATGAGATTACATGGGCAAGAGATTCATTTCTTAAGGGGAGTGCCAGTGAGAACCACAGGGTGGGGGGGTAGAGGAGGTCTTACCATCAGACTGTAAATCAGGTCTCCTCCTCTGAAGAAAAAACACAGGGGGCATGGAAGAGAAGACAAAAGGAATAGGGAATGTATTTATTGAACTGAAGTGCAGTTCTATGCAAATTTCATCCTTGTGGGGAGAGTTTAAGGCCAAGCTGCCCCTTTAAAAAAGAAAAAGGGGGGGCAGCATCTTGCAGGTACAGCCCTGCCTGGCATCTCTGTCACACGTAATCATTTCTCAAAATGCCTGAGAGGAAGCACATCCCAGTGCCAACATGGCAACTGATTTAAGAACACAACAGCTGGGTCAGTGGGTCATTTACATAGAGCTGTAGAGATGGACGCTGCAAATTGTGAAAGAATTGTGAAAGCCTGTTGTGAAAGACCATCCCTCGGATTTCCTACTGTTGATTCCATGGTTGAGCCACAGACTGTTTCTGCATTCTGTGAAGCCGCTTCTAGATGGTACAATATTTGATTTGCAGGTAGATGCCATCTACCTCCTTTACTATGAGGCAAATTTTCTTGTGGAATGTCCGTCTCTGCTGCCAGGCTCCTGTTCATGTGCCTGTCATGCCAGTTCTGAGATAATCAACGACAGTGTTAGGGAGACCAGGTGGCCACACCCCCATTGTTTACTGGTTGTTCAGTACCTCTTTCATCATAGCTGTTAATACAAAATTCTTCATAGTGCGTTCGTGCATTTGAGTATACTCAAATTTCTGGTCCCTTCCCTTTAAAATGCCTGAGCAGAGAGCTAAGCCATTGGTCAGTATCTGGGAACTGTAAATACAAAGTATATGACTCAGATATGTAACTTAGAAGTTCTTATATAGCCACAGGTATAAGGTGAGAGTTGCTGTTAGATCCATTAAGAGTGATAAAGTTAAGACCATTTGGACAAACTGTTCGTGCCATATAGTCACAGCCTCTGATCCTATTCCGTTTTATAATTGGATCTGCCAGGGTATGATCATGGACTTCCACTGCACATGTCCAACTGTGAGTTAGAAGGTTCAGCAGAATCCAAATCATAGTGGGCAAGTCTGTTCTCATAATCTAGAATCATTATCTCTGCCAGGGCTAAATTATATTCCCATTACTTTTTCTTCTCTGCAGTGGTTGGCATGGTTTTATCCCAGAATCCCAGAGGCTGCATCATGAGAGCTGATTCTCTCTGTAGAACCTGCCATCACTCCAGTTTTGCCCACTGTATTTTTTTCTACACAGACAGCTCCAAAACCACTGGGTCTATTCAGTCATATGGACCAAGCAGTATGGCTATTGTACATGCTACAAAGCCCTGTCCTGCTTTGAACCCTGTTCAAAACTGGCAGTTGCTATCTACATCACACAGAGTATAGGTCAAAACAGTATTCTTACATGTGGAATATACTGTCCTCAAACCCAAAGAGGTTTCAGAGGCTGATGTTCCTCAGTGTGGGAGGGATACAAGAGGTACCTGTTTGTCTTTTACTTTAGAGATGTCCTGGCAAGATTCTGTCAAATCTGTCTTCCGAGAACTTCACTGAAGTGCCAGGATTCCGAATATCCATAGGATACATTCTGGGCCTCTCGTTTTCTTCGGCCTCCTCAGCTCTTCCTCTGACCAATGTTATTCACACTGCAACTTCACTCTATTACAGAATTCTTTTCTCCTGAAAGTAATTCAGAAATCTCCACTTCACTAAGTATTGGTCTTGGCTTTATCCATACTTCTAACAACTGTCTTTATATTGTCTTCCCATTTCCTGGGGTATTGGATTTGGACTCCTGAGAAAGTTGAATTCCAAGTCACTTAATCAAACTCTCTAAAATAACCTAAGGGGTAGTCCTGGGACTCCTGTCAGGATAGTCTAGCTAATTCTTGAAGATTAACCACTGTAGCATCTTCCTTCCTTACAGCATCTGCCCACCCAGGCTCTGCTGAGTTTGAACCTTGATGATGAGGCAGGACAGAGGAAGAGGGAAGCTACTTGGAAAAATGCATGCTACTTTCCTTGTACGCTCTGCAGCATCTTCATGCACAATACAAGTGCTAGGTCTTCCCAGGAGGAAGGAGACACCTCTGCAAGCCTAAAAAATTAAGCACGGGTATGTGTGCCTAGAATACAAGGGCAGCCATCTTTTTAAAAATTTCTTTATTTTTATATCAATCACAGGTTAGGTACTTTGCATCCCAGGCGTAGCCCCCCTCCTTCCTTCCCTCCCACCCTTCCTCTCCCTCCCTCATCTCCCTCCTCTCCGCCCCCTCCAAGTCCACCAACAGGGGAGGACCTCCTCCCCTTCCATCCAACCCCAGCTCATCCTGTCTCCTGAGGGCTGGCAAGGGCAGCCATCTTTATGTCCTCATCCCAGTTTCAGTTTTCAGGACAGGGTCTTTCTGAAGTTCATAATCCCTTTTCCTCTTGCCCCAACACCTGTTCCTGGAGGAACACATGCACACCTAGACATCTCTGCAATTCCATATTAGTCCTGTTTGTTCTGTCACATTGTAGAAGGTAAGTGCCTGTTTGTAAGCCACTGGAGAGACCCCATGCCTCACACTATTAATTATTAAGCTCTCTCATCCCAACAGAGGCATGAATTTGACTTAGCAGCAGTAGTAAAGATGACTTGTCATCTTTATGGATATTTTTCACTGAATATCTTTCAAAATGCCTCAGCCGTCACATCCGTATCTTTCTCCCCACCACACACCAGAGTATAGTCTAGGTCACCATCAATGAAACCTTTTGTATTTGACGCACCACCTTTCCATGTGAATGATTCACTCCCCGTCTCTCAGTCGAGCTACCCTCCTCTTTGCCTGTTGGACAGTTAATGAGAAATTTTCAAGTTAAGATCTAGCTACCTGTCTTCTTGGCATATTCTTGGTACTACTTGTGTTAGACCAGGTCACCTGGGAAACAAATCTGAAACAGATGCTCAGCTCTGAATGTGAAATGTCTTCACAGAGTCATGTTAGATGCTTGGTGCCCCCAATGGCAGCACTATTCTAGGAGGTTCCAGAGGTTTTAGAAGGTAGGTTCTAGGAGAAAGCAGGTCACTCAGGGCATGGTCTCAGTAGATACATCCTACTGAAGCACCTGCTGGAAAACCCCTCTTTATCTTCTTCCCAGCTACCATGAGTTGAACAGCTCTGCTCCACATGATCCTACTGCCTGGGTGTTCTGCCACACCATGGTCCCAGAACCAATGCAGCCAGCTGTGACCAACAAAAAGTCTGAAACTGGGATCCAAAATAAATCTTCTAAGTTGTTTCTTTCAGATACTTAGCACAGTGATACAGAAGTAATTAATGCAGTAGGATTGGGTATGTTAACGATTTGCTAAGGCAAACTCTAGTGAGAGGAAATGAAGGTGAGGATACATGGAGCGGCATCGGATGCTTCCCCTCTCTGCCAGGTTCCATAGTTCACAGACCATAATTTATTCGTTAGCATTCCAGCCTGTAGGGCATCCTGACCCTTCTTGTGCATGCATGCCAGTATTTCTCCTGTGGATTTGAAAAACATATAGGATGACACAAGAAGCAGACATAAGAAGCAGACAGAGCTCAGGCCTTCAAGAATGAATACGGCAGGAGAGCAGGGCCAACTCAGTGTGTGCATGCTATATGGAAGCATGAAAGCCAAGAGGAACTGGCCTTGAAAACATGAGTCCTTGATTCTGATGAGGACATCCGTTTCCAGATCCTCAGTATCCCTGGCAAAACTGCTGCCTGGGGCTATGAGTAGGGAAGAATCCTAGTTTATTCGGCTGTTAGGAAATGGATAGCGCCCAGTGGGAGAACAGCTGTCTTGACTCTCAAAAGCATGTGCAAAGCATGTGCTCACATCTGCATACACACACATACATGCACACCAACTGAGCAAACCCAGGTGATTGATGCATATATTTAAGCCCAACAACTCAGGAGTCAGAATCAGAAAGATTTCAAGTTCAAGGCCAGCCTAGGCAATATAAACTATAAGACAGATACGAGGTGATCTCTAGGTCCCACCACTTACTGAAGAGCTACTGGCTGTGGATAGTTGCCATGGAAGGGAGTACCATCCTTTTTCAAGACTATGGCTACTGGTAGGTTTCCCATGCTCCAACAGATGGCTTCAGACAAAAGTAAAAAACTCTGAAAGAGTAAGCAAAGAGCTCAGAGCTGCTCTTGCCTGTGGCCACTAGGCTGTATGACCTTCCCACCAAACCACACACCAAGTCTCAGTTCAAGAAAGACATTACAATCCTCCAACATGAAAGCCACTCAGCACAAACATATAAATGGGGTTTCAGCCAAATGGATTGTTAAGACTAAGTAGACTTTGTCACAACATTATCCAGTGTTGCCAGAATGACTCGCTGAAATCGCTAAGAGGGGGTCACTGACTGTCAGCTGGCTTGACCCCATGCCCTCTCCACATGGTAAGCTTTGTTGACATTTTCACTGAATTCATGTACATGTCTCTCACCATCCATAATGACCATGAGGGTGGTAACATTCACACAAACCAGCCACGTGTGTGTCACTGAGCTTTGGAGCCCTTATCCATCTTTTACAGCAGCCTGGACCAGGAAAGCAGGTCCTCACAGTGACGGGCAGATAAGGAAGTACTTGTTTGGTTAATACAGCTACAAAAGGAAGTGGCAAGATTGTATGAGATGAGAAGTCACCCGGTTGCATCTGGAACACATTCCACTTAGAACAAGGTCCCGTAGTTGGGGCCACAAGGTACCAAGAAAGAGTGAGCCATGATCTCCTGGTCAGCGAGAATCTGCCATGAGACACCTGTACAGTAATGTTTATGCTACTTGCTCCATTAACAAGCCAAGCATCCTTGGCCCATTGGAGATGCTCACGGTGGAGAGTCACTCCAGCACCATGACCTGATGGAGAGGAATTCTCATATAGTCTTGTTTGGGATGCTGTGGTCTGTGGATATACTGGCACAGTTCATCTGGAACCCCAACACTTAGGTCTTCTTCTACAGAGGCCCAAGCCCATAAGCACAGAGGACCTGAAAGGGGATCTGGATTCTAAGTCAAGGTAAAAATGGAAACTGGTCCCTCAGTTGAGGAATGGATACAGAAATTGTGGTACTTTTACACAATGGAATACTATTCAGCAATTAAAAAGGAGGAAATCATGAAATTCGCAGGCAAATGGTGGGACCTGGAAACAATCATCCTGAGTGAGGTA
>CM053764.1:96339539-96398758 GCA_028658305.1 Pachyuromys duprasi | reverse complement strand
CTGTTGGTGGACTTGGAGGGGGCAGGGAAGAAGGAGATGAGGGAGGGAGTGGGAGGGGAAGAGGAAATTGGGGAGGGGGCTATGCCTGGGATTCAAAGTACCTAACCTGTGATTGAGATAAAAATAAATAAATTAAAAAAAAATGGAAACTGGGGGAAACATTTTTTAAAGTGTACTTTTGTCTTATTTTGGAAATACCTTTAAAGCCTTAAAATTAAGTTATATCTAAGGTAGTGAAAAATATTTCTGAAGTTCAAATATAAATTAATATTTTAAAAGAACTGAATTCCCCTCTTCTGCCTCAAGTAAATTGCTCATCATTTGTGATGGCCAGGCCTAATACACATGGTCTGGGTTATCCCTGATGTCCTACTACTTCCAGAGTGAGAATATGGCTCTTTTCCTGTGTCTGAGCTAATTGCAGATTCTCTGCAGTCACTTTGGAGTTTTTATTTTTATTCTGTCCAACCCTCAGTAGGCCAGAAAACCCATTTCCATTGTAACTTAGTACCTCTTAACCAATGCCCTGCCCCACTCACCACGGGATGGGGCAATTGTGTTGACTTGTCAGTGGTACAGAGCCTATTATCTTCTCTCATTCACACAAATCCCCCTTGCAAGATTAACTGGATGTGCTTTGCCTGTGTGTATATGATACTAGATGACCATGAGTATGTGGTATCTGTTGTGACTAGTGCTGCTGTTTGAGTCTATAACTCTTTCTTAAATTTTTCATTAATATTAAGATCTGGTTGAATATAATGGCACACATCTGTGCCTTCTAGGAAGAAAGTTAAGGTAAGAAAATGATGATTTTGAAACACTATAAAAAATTAGTAGTAGTAGTAATAATAATAATAAAAATAATAAACTAATTAAATTTGGTAGTGCTGTTTCCCACTACTTTAATACCCAGCCTCTGGAATTCCTAGACCTATTGTCTAAGCTAAAGACCCTCTGGGCTTTTCCCCCTTGATCCCTACCAGAGACCTCTTTCTGCAGCTCTATATAATATGTGACCTTGCATATCATTTGGTTTTATTGATGTTCACAGTAAGCTTCACTTTATTTTTATAAATCACAAAGCTGTCACATTATACTCCTTTAAATATGCTATGCACAGAACACAAGTTCGGGACCGACCATGTCTTCACAGTTGATCCTAGAGGAACCACTCAGCTTCTGGCTCTATCTCTGTCTCTTTGTCTCTCTGTCTCCCTCCTGCCCTCCTTCCCTCTCTGTAGAACTCTGTAGCCCAGCCTATCCTCAGTGCCATGGTCCTCCTCCATCAGCCTGTCTGGGTACTGGGTTTACAGGCATATAGCTCTATACCCAGATGTACATCTATCTCTTTTCGAATGGGGGAAATGATTCAAGATTGGACATGACCTCCTTTGTATCAGGTCCTGGGCCTTGGAATATTCTACATAATAAACCTCTCTCCCCAGTCTGCCTTGTCATTTGTAACAATATAGATGGAATTAAAGATCGTTCTGAATAGTGAAATAAGCAAGGCGCACAAAAAGACAAGTGCTGTCTAAGGGGTACTAAGTTTTAATTGGATAGGAACAAAGAGTTCCGGTGTGCCTTTTCACAGTAGAGCAAGTATATGTAACAATAATTGGCTGTGTACTTCCAAAGTCAGATTTTTTTTAAGTTTTAATATTTAAAAATGTGTTTAAGGACACAGGAGCATTTAAGTTGATTTAAATACTATGCAATGAGCCACATCCCCAGTCCTCCTAGCTTGCTGTTCTTTGTGTTTTAATGTTGGCTAAAGCTGAGCATGATAGCGTACACCTGTAAACTCAGCACCAACTAGGTAGGCTAAGCAGAACCATGAGCTCAAAGATAATCTTGGCTACGCAGAAAAGCCCTGATGTGCTGCACATGACCAAAAACATGCACTCGCAGGTAGCATCCATATTTGCTTGGCTTTGCAACCATCATTACAGGCTCCAAACCGCTTTCACTTGCCCAAAAGAAACTCTGATCTGTAAGTAGTCAGTTCCAGTTCCTACCTACCCTCGGATTATGTCATCTGCCAAGCCACTTCTCTCTGACTGAATCTCCCTATTCTGCATGGTACGTATCAGTAGACTCATTCACTATGTGGCCTTCTTGCCCAGCCTCCATCTTTCTTGTGGTCTCATGTTAATGCATGCTAAATAGAACATCTCAGGCTCTTCTCCCAGTCCCAATCGATTGTAATCCACTGTGACTCTGTAATCTACTCTTTGTATACCCACGCAACAGTGAGACATTTGGATTGCTTCCATGTTGAGCAACTGTGACTAATGCCGCTATGAACATTCATGTCCATCTGTTTTCAACGCTTCCGGATGCGTACCTAGAAGCAGAATTTGGAGGTCATGTAATAATCTCATGTTCAGTTTGGAGGGAAAGTCAAACTGTTTTCTACAAGTGCCATACCACTTTATAACCTCACCAGCAAGTAAGTTACTTTTTGCATTTTAAATATCTTGAATATTATTATGTGTAAATAGTAATAAAATTGTTATAATACCAGTGTTCTATTACATGAAGGGATCACGCTTTATTGTATTATTGTATTACAGTAGACATGTTTTTAGAATGCCAACCAAAGTGTAGTAAATTATTCCACACATATCTTGCTACTGGGGTTACCTAGTCAAACGTATGTGTGAACCATCCTTTTTTTTTTTTGCCACTATGAGCAGTTTATTGAATCCACAGTGGACAGATGTATGAAGGTAACATTTGCAAATAAATGCATAGGGTCAAGGCCTTAGCACAGGGGTAGAGTCAGATGTGGACAGGGGAGCACAGGGCAGGACTAGAATCCAGAATGTGGTATTTTTTGTGAAAAGGCTTAAAAGACTGCCACAGAGGTGGTGGAGACAATAATGATGCAGATAATAACCATGAGGATGCTGAAGATCAAGGAGCTGATGTTCAGGCACTTGGCGGTGGAGGCGTAGGCCTGGGCTCCAATCACATCGCCCACCATCTTCCTGCCCCTGGACTTCACTGAGTAGGCGTAGGCTATGAAACCCAGGCAGCAGAAGTTCAAGAAGAGTGCATTGAACAGGGACCAGACCACATGGTCCAGCACAGAGACCTCTCTGGGCATGTTGATCATGGTGGTTCTCACAACAGCTGAAACATTGTTCATACATTTTCAGAAAACTATGCTTAAGGTAGACTTTTCTTCCAAAGAGTAACTTGCATATTTGCAGCAGCCAGCTGTTTAATACTTTCTCTTTGTTGTGGGGTTCCCCCAGCTCAATCACCCCATATTCTTGTTTGATTGTCTCATAGCTTGGAGGAAGTCCGGCATTGGGGGGCAAGAAGGCTTGGGAATTGTGGCTCATGGTATTGACTCTGGAACAATCACAATGTCTTGTGAACCATCCTTAGTGATATATAAATAACGTTTAAAGCCTTATGTAGTTCAGGTGAACAGTTTCATAACCTTCAACTATGTACACGAGCACAGGAACTCCATTACAGTCAAATAATGAGTCTATCCATCATCTGAAAGAGCTGACTTTCAGAACTCAGGGGATGGATGCTCAATGGTAAAATACTGGTCAAACATGCATGAAACTCTGGGTTCAGTCAGCAGCAGTGCAATTAAAGTCTCCTTCCCTCTTTATCCCCTTCTCTCTATTTTCTCCTAGCTCCAGGCAACCATCCATTTTCCATCAAATGAGTGAGCATTTTCTACACTTTTATATAAACTGACTCATGTCACGTATATGTTTTGGCCTAGTTCCTTTTACTCACTGTGATTATTTGGGGATTCAGCCATATTATTATGTGAATCAATATCTCACTCTTTTGTGACATTTGTGTTGACAAATGTCATTCTATCATATCACTAGATCTGTTTGTTTATTTCTTTATTGATGGATACATAGGTTGTTTCTAGTCTTCGGTATTAATTAGTTTCATCACAGTAATATTGTAATATTCATTTGCTTCTATTTTTATTTGCTGGGTATCTAGAAGTGGGTAAGTGGACTGTGTGGTAAAGATGTGTTTTACAAATTGGAGGTTCAGATCAGTGAGTAGAGCCAACCTAGCCAGCCAGATCCCTAGCATTGCCTCAAATGGGTGGTGGAAGGCATGCCTGTAATCCTAATAATCAAGCAAGATGATTGAGAGTTCCGAGTCATCTTCAGATTCAGGCAGCTCCTGGCCTACCCGGGCTACCTGAGACGTTTTGAGAAATTGATAAAAAACTCCTTCAAAGTTGTTGTTCCATGATCATTCCCATAAACAGTTCTTCCCTGTTCTTGCCACTGGTATTTCTTGTTCATCCTAATCTATAAAAAATCCACATTGATATGTATATATCTTGTTTAGAATTAATTTGTTAATGAGAAATTATTATTATTATTAGAATTTATTGTGCACATGTAGTTATGTTGGTATATATTATTGGATTAGACATATTTGACACAATATTGACATTACCTACCTGGTTTTTGGACAAACACTACAAAACGCAAAAGGACAGACCGAAATCGTGCAATGCCATCATTATAGATAGGCATGTAAGCACATGCCTTTAATCCTAGCGACTTGGGAAGTAGAGGCAGAAAGAACTCTGTTGGTTTGCAGCCATCCTCATCTATACAGCAAGACTGGCCAATGCTACATAATGAGACCTTGCTTTAAAAAAATAAAAAATAAATTAAAAAAGAAGAAGAAGGTGAAAGGGAGCAGGAAAGAGAGAATTTTTTTTATTCCAGAAATGAATAGCAGAGATTCATCTAGCTTTAAAGACTTTAAAAGTACCAGAATTAGTGTTCCAAATCATGTATCTATTTCATTATCTAGTGTGGCTCCTAGAAAAATTGTTTTTTAGAAGAAGACAACAAACTACCTCAAATTCAATCAAGTGCAGACCTGCGGACCCAGGTATGGTTTCTTTGTTTGAACAAATAATAGCTTCTCAGATGTGGGAAATGGCTGCTGAGCTGAAAAATGCTTTCTGTGGTATTTCTGTCAGAAAGATGGAAAAGAAAACTTACATTCACTTGGGCTAGACTACAGCACATACGTGTGCTGTGACAGAGTCCCGTGAACTGTTTTACTAGCTGTCAAAATACAACCTGAAAGGAATTGGATTTCCTGGGCATTTGGTTGAGTATCACCTTGGCTCACTATAACATCAGATCGATAAGCAAAAAAGGCATATGTGACTTTTACACATGAAATTCTTAAAGAACTAATAAAATTATAGCTATTTTAAAGGTATCTGTCATGGATATCAGTAAGATACTGTATTAGTTGCTTTTCTTGTTTCAGTGACAAAAATATCAAGCAGAAACAACTTACAGCTTCCAAGAGCCAGCCAATGACTACTTGGCCGCATGCTCATGCGCAGAGCATCGAGGTGTGTGGAACAGGCCGTAGAAGAGCTTCCTTCCTTGTGGAAGTATAGGAACCAGAGACACAGAGAAAGGTCACTAAAACGAGGAATAACCTTCAAAAGTACATTCCCCGTGACACTCCTTCAACTAGGACCCACTTCCAAAAATTTTCAACAACCTGACAACTGTGTCATCAATTGGTGACCAAGCACTCAAAACATGATTCTGTGAAAGACTTTTGATATTCAAACCTGTGGTGGAAGTTTTGGTTTCTTTAAAAACTCAGTTATGTTATGTAACTAATTCTGTTTTGTTTTGTTTTTACTCCTAAGTGTGGGATATGGGACTGCCTTATTTTATCCACAGCTGTTAACAGCCTCATGTGGCTCAGAGACGGTCATGGTCTTTCCCAGCTGGAGTGAGTGGAATTCTGAGGACTCTGAGAAGATACAAATACCAGAGCCCAGAGAGAGGAAGGGGCTTTGAGGAGACAGACGGAGGGGGAAGAAGGCTGCTTGTTCCTCTTGCTGCAATTGCCATTTGCTGGACTGCTAAATACCCTGACGACTGAGACTGGTATTTTCCCAAAAAACCTGATGACCACAACCCGCCAGAACTAAGTCTAAAGACTTAGTCCCCTTTCCTTTCTAATTTTTCTCTCCTAACTAAGGTTGGGGGAGGGGGGTGATTGGAAGGAACGTAGAAGCTTGAGGAACCCCGATTAAAGTAGAGTTTAAAAACTAGCGCCTATAAAAATGTGGCCTTCTCAACCAAGAAAAAGACACTAAAAACCTAAATAGCTACAATAACCCATTCAGATGTGAGTCTTTTAGGAACTGAACAAGACAAATAGATGATTTTTTTATTATTTATTTGATTATATTCAATACCAACTCATATATTTTCCACAAAATTGTAAAATTGATCACAATATTTTCAGTGTTTTCACTTCATATAATATGATACCATTTACACAAAAATAAAACAAAATGCATTACATACTTATGTATGTTTTTATATGCACAAAATATTCCAATAACTACAAGTGCATACAAGAACAAATAATGATAGGTGCCTTAGGGAAGAGGAACTATGTGTGACACATTTGGAAAGAGAAGTTTTCCTGAATCTAATAATACTGTATTATTGCCTCAAAACATGACCACAAAGAGAAATACAAATAAAACTAGTCATTTCTGCAAGCTCTTTGTTTTTCTCTAATTTGACCTCACAAGAAGTTCATCCATCCTCTTTCAGGACCTTTAAAATTAGTTTCAGGCAGATTTAGCAAGAACAGAGGCTTCACTCCACGTCCGCTCACCTTCTTCCAGGCTGGCCTTTCTCATCTCCCAATAAAGCTTTGCAGTTGCTGTTGGTAGCTCATAGTCCCTCCTTGTTCTCCAGTTTATCTGTTGCCACTCACAGGTCCTCACTAACATGAGCCAGTCAGCCTGCTGCTGCTGCTGCTTTTTCTCCTACTCCTCCTAACTCCTATTCCTCCTCTTATTCCTCCTCCTTCTTGGCACCTACAAAAAGAAGAACAGAAATATTATAATTTTAAGATATTTTCTTTCTATATGTCCATCAGCATATGTATGTGTAATATATGTATATAATAACAGCATCATATATCAGCATCATTACTAAGTTTAAACACCTTCATTTGGTCACTTATCTCCAGGGCATAAGACAGGGCCTGGCACATACTTTAACACTCATCATTCATCGAGTTATGTGCAAGAATGAACACAGGGGATGGATGGATGACACATTCAGCCCACAGAAGAAGGTCAGCTCATTTTTTCTATTTAAACTTAAAATAAAAGCTGTCATTTTCAGATTTTAGGAAGGTTACAGACTCCGTGCCTGTTCTCATGACTCCCTGAACATGATTTGGAGATCTTCACCAGCTCCCCCTGACAGCCATAACCCCCAACTGTGACCCACTATCCCGACCATATCCGACCCCCACATCCTAGCTGGAGGAAGGTGTTGTTAGATGCCTGTCAACTCAGGATATTTAATAAAAATCAAAAGGTGGCTTGCTGTGCTTCATGTCTTCTCTGAACTCTCTTGTCTCTCGGTGTCTCATGACTGTTTCAGGTCAAAGCAGTTTGGCACATTAGCCAGGCACTCAGCAGCTCTTTCAGATGAGCTTGGAGGCTGATTCCTCTAAACTGGAAAGTGGCTTTGTCTCCTAGGACATTCTACTTCTTCATCTTCTTGATATGTGGGTCTCAAAACAGAAGAGTGAAAATTAAAAAATCTTCTGCCAAGTCTCACAGGAGATTAGAGTTAAAGGTTAAAAACACCAACATCCACCAAATACATGGAGCATTCTTTTCTTCTCACTAACAAAGTATAGGTGCTGAAGAAGAACCGATGATTTCTGTACATTCTGTCCTCTTAGCCCTGCCCCATTAAGCAAATTGTACTTGAAGTCACTAATTGCACCCTGAATCTCTCCTACAATGTAATAATAATTATGCATTAGCGAATGGCTTTCAAGCAGAAGCCTGCTTTTTATTTAGCAGGAAACAGCTCCCTCTATTTATTAAGAAACTACTGTATCATTTGTTTATCACATAGCTACCATATGCTAGACACTCTGTTATTTTCTTTAACATATGTGCTCTCCCTTACTGTATTTCTTCGGTGCACTTATTCATTCATTTCACAACTGGAAACAAGAGGTGGGGGGGAGGGGAAGCTTAAAGGGATTATCCTTTTGACTTGCTTGGTCCTCCACAATGGAGACAGAGAGCAAATGAGGTTTTGGCGTAATTGGCTTTGATTTTCTACAGATGGGGCATTGTTATTTAAATGTCGTTTCCTTTATGCTTTAGTTCCTGGTTTTAAACAGATGACTTTCTGGCTGAGTTCAATTTAGGGGCTTAGCAGCCTTCATTTACAGTCTCATGTTGCACTCTGGGTAAGGCTTACATCTCTGGCCACCCTCCAGCTTTGTGAAAGATGAGATACAAACATTTGGGTGCCACCACTGAGCACCTCTGGATGCAACCAGGCTTTGCCAAAGCCTGTAAGCATAAGCACTACCCCATGCAACTCCACGGGGCTGGAGGGAGAGTAAGAGAAGATGACTCAGGAGCATCACTAGTTTCATTCCAGGACATTTACATCACCCTCTCTCAAGCGCATATACCTATTAGCTGTCAATCTCCATTTCTCTCAACTCCTAACTTTGCATTCTGAATAAACACAAATCTACTTTCTGTCTATCCAGTTTTACCTGGTTAGTACATTTCATGTAATTCATGCAATATGATAGTAGTGATTTTTTTAAATATCTGAAGATCAAATAAATTCTTTATGAGGAAATGAACCAGGTACACTGAAGATAAACATGTAATTTAGTTATATTCCCAGATACCTTATTTTGGTTGTGTCAAAGTAGGAACCTTTTATTTGCACAGTCTGATAGACCACTATATAATTTAAATTCAAAAATAATAATTAAGAGAAAGATGAAAATAAATAGAATGTATTTAATGCTTTAAATCTGGTCACATTTATTTCTGCATTTGATATAGGTATCATGGACACATAAATGAATGCAGTTACAAAAAAAAAAATCCAAAGGGTTTGGGAAATGATCACTGGAAAGCTCTTAAAGACACTGTCTTTTCTTTAGTCAGGTGCAAAATGATGGCTTTTCTGCTGTATTAGAGGACATGGAAATTACAGGCAGTTGTCAGCTTCAGGCAGCGGGCACTGACTCTGTTCTGCACCCCTAACTCCTAACTCCTCTCAGTTTTTCATGTGTCCCTTCACAGTTGTTTGCCTTCCCAGCCTTGACTTTCAGCTGTCTTCTCTCCCTGGCCTTCCATTGCTCTTATTATCCAGTGCATCTGGGCATGAAATATCTTTCTTCTCCCTAGCAGCCTAAAGGGACAACATGACTGGTGGACATTGCTGGGCCATGCACTACGTCCTTCAGTCAACTTGAGCAAAGCAACATCAACTGAGAAGCTTGTAGGGAAAGAAGCTAGAAAACCAGGGTCAAGTTCTGGTGGGAGGCCATGGTTTTATCATTGCCATTTTCAGTCTGTGGAAGGAGAGCTAGTTAGCTTTCCAACCTTTCTACCCTGATTACCAAGGCCTCCACCCTCCTGACCTGATCACCTCCAGAAAGCCTCAGTTAAAATGTTACCATGTTGATGATTAGTTCTCAGCACATGAATTCCACCAGGCTGCTTTCAAATTTCAGATATGCCTGTATACTAGGTGTGTCACATTGGACAAAGAACCTCAACACCTCAACACCTCATGGAATATATAACAAAGACAATGCCTTCTGCATTAGACTACATAAGGGTAGATGATGTGAGGAAATGGTGCCAGATGCACACCAGATGTTCAATAAATAGCAGTGGCTACCATCACTCCCACCATCATCATCACAGGGCCGGTAGCTGGTAAGACTTAAATTGTTATTCCACTCAATGCAATTATTCCCAAGAGTCAATTGATTGAAATAAATAACAGTCAATTTACCAGTCATCTGTGAGATTTCCTTACCCTCAACACACACACACATCCATACATGCACATTCACACATGCATGCACACATGAACACACACACTTGCCCCTGCACACACACACACATTCTTTAGTATACTGTTTTTGGTATTTTAGAGAAATGAACAAAGGAAAGGAACTTTTCTTCCCTGCTACCCAGCATTTTTCTCTCTCTGAAAATTGCTGCCAACATGAATAGTCATTCAAACAGCAAGGGATGGCTCTTGCCTTTCTGGGCAATCCTCGCCTCCTCTGGGCATTGTTGGCTAGCTGATTACGTAGCTCTGGAAACAGGTCAGTGTGGGAGTTTGGCATTTTCATTCGAGACTGCTTCTCTCTCTCTCTTTCTCTCTCTCCCTCTCCCTCACTCTTCCCTCCCTTCCACAGATACACTAGGAGATACTTGAAAAAAATTTACTCACTAAAATTTTCACTTTTCCTTAGAAAATAAAGCAGGTCTGTTCTGCCCCGGGATCTGTAATCTGAAGCTCTCTTACAAAAATGCAAGCTACATCTTTCAGCAGCCTTTCATATTTACAGAATGTCACCCTTCCTGTGGTGTCTCATGTATAATGTTCTGTGGTAGGGCGGGGAAATAAAGACCATTTGAAGTGATTTTTCGCATCCTCAACCACATGAGTGCTGCAGTGCCTAGCTTTCTGTGGCTCTCTTTTCTGAAGCGTGTGAAGGTTACAATGACTATCATTCTTTAAGCCTGATCTTGAGTTTTTATTCCTCACTTCTCTGCACCTTTTTCCCCAAAGCAAGATCTCAACTTGGCAAATTTCTCACTTGGAAAATGTTCATTTATAAGGTTTTCAGGACATTGTCACAATAAGCTTGTTGGTGGTGTCTTACTACCGAGTTCTTGACACCTAAGCACATAGGTGTTTGTTACCTGAAAATATATGTAAAATGGAGGCATTTAATTAAAAGATAATCCTCAGAGAGAACTCTTGCATGGATTGCTGGGAAGTGGATAGCAGAATCTTCTAATAATTCCTCTACTTGATCATAAATGATGATTTATTAGAGAAAAATGCAAGAAGATCAATTAGTAGCTAAACACTTATCAAAATCACAGGTGATTCCTGTTTTTGGGGGGGAGGGGCTTAGCCTAATTTTGATTCTTTTAAATGATTACAGCAAAAAGTTATAAAATACCAAAAGATTCAAAATCATATTCTGCAGTCAAATTACACACCATGTGGATATTATCACACAAGTTTTAGCCCTTTCACTGAGAACCTGTTTTTTTAAATATATTTTTATACATTGTGTGTGTGTGTGTGTGTATGTGTATGTGTGTGTAAATCAAAAGGAAACCTTTCAGAGTTGTGCTTTCTCTTTCCCCACGCGGGACTGAACTCAGGTTATCACACTTGGGAGCAATCATCTTTACCTACTCCACCATATTGCTGGCCTACTTTTTCTATGTTTGGTTAGATGTAACCTTCCTAACATGTATGCAAAACTGCAAGCACATAGAAGTTTCTATCTGCAACAGTACCCCCTGCTTCAAAAAAAGGTCAAGCAGTCAAACCCTTACAAAACAATTTGATGCGGAAAAGGAGGCAAGGAGGACATGGATTTATAGTCCTATTCCTTTCATTGAACAAATCTACCTTCATTGAACAAAGGTTCAGTAAAGCCAGGTATTGTGACTCATGCCTGTAACCTCATCATTCACGAGGAAGAGGCATGAGGATCGCTTCCAAGCCATTCTCAACTACATAGTGAGTTCAGTGACAGACTGAAGTACATAAGACCCTGTCTCAAATTTTGAGGCCTCTTTTATTACAGCAAAATCAATTACAGAAAGCCACAACTGGATAAAATTCAGAGAACTGAATTGATACACTTAATACATCTACAAGTACATCTGTAATACAATACAATACATCTATAACACAAGCCCTATACCCAAAGCTCAGGGAACATCACAGAATTGGGGAAAAAAAGATTCTAAGAGCCAAAGGACCAGGACATCTGCTGGAGATTCTGTACATGACAGGGAAGATCTCAACAATATGGTTGCCTAAACAAGACTTGAACAATGACTAGACTACACCAGTTGACATGCTGCTTAGATGGGGAAATGTTACCCTTAGATGGAGAGCTACAGGCAATTAATGACTTTTTAGGGAGGGAGAATCAGTCTTCCCAGGGATGACTCTGTAACAGGCCCCCAGATCTTAGCACAACTGACTCCATGATGGAAATACCATTCAGGTCATAAAACTCAGCATGTAGACAGTATCACCTGTCAAAAAAATAAAAATAAAAAAGCACAAAACAAAAACCTAATCCATCCAAGTCCATAATTCTGGGAAAGGCTCTAAATGTACTAACCTTGCCTTTTGGGTTCTGTAGATCTGCTTCTTGCTAACTGTTCTTGTTAACTGAAGAATGTCAACCCAGGACATTATTTTTGTGCTTAGAAGTTTACTCTGAGAAAGGTTCAGGGCTACACTGAGATCCTGAACACCAAGAGTAGTTTGCCAGCCAGCTAATGCTTTCTATCAACTTAAACCCATGTCCAAGTAGTCTGTCTTCTCTGGTGGATACCCCACAAAAGACTTCCCTAATTATTTATCCAAAACCAGTGGTAAGCCCTAAAAACATACATATATATGTAAATGAGCTTAGCAGGTTATAGATATAAAGTAATTCATGTACATATGAATATCTATGTGTAAGACAATAATGTGAAAAAGATGAGGCCATGAATTTGAGAGAAAGTTGGAGGAAATGCTGAAAGAGCTGGAAGAAGGACAGAGGGGGAGAAATGATATAAGTACAGTACAGTATAAATATATATTTTTTTATTTTAAAAAAATAAAATTAGGGGCTGGAGAAAGAGATCAGCAGTTAAGAGCAATGGCTGCTCCTCCAGAGGACCAAGGATTGAGTCCCAGAACCTACAAAATTGCGCAACTATCTTTAACTCCCATACAAAGGATCTGATGCCATCTTCTGGCCTCTGTTGGCACTGCACACAGATGATAGACATATATGCAGGCAAAACACCTATACACATAAAATACATTTTTTAAGTTAATTAAAATGTTAAAAGGGCAGAGAGATGGGGTTTATTCAGTGGAGAACAGGGGTTGTGGCTCAGTGGTACAATCCTTGCTTAGAATAATAAAGGCCCGTGCATTCAATCTACAGCATCTTTCTCTCTCACATACACACACAGCTCAGTGAGTAGAGGCCTCTCTCAAACCTTGGCTAGCTGGCCTTCCTTTCATCTCCATGTGGGAGAGCTAGGATTGAGATTCCAGGTCTTTAAGTGCTTTCAATATTATCTTTTTAAAGACTCTTAAGGGTCCAAGCCCTGCTCAAGGCAAGGGCTTAAGGGTGGGTTGACGTGCCAATGGGAATCCAAAGGTATCATGCATTCATTTATGTTTCTAAATATGAGAATTAAACTAGTTTTATTACTTAATGAAGGCTTTCCTGTGCTGGCCCCTTCTACAATACTAATATTAAACTAAAAGGTGTTCAGGGTGCAACAGGAGTGTGTCCATTCAATATGTATCTTAGAGAAATAGCTCCTCTGTGGCCTGAGGATGGACTGTTTCTTTGCCCTTACAAGTATTGCTTTCATAAGTTAATTTCATATAATGGTTTTGATCCAGCATTCCAGTAATTGACTAGACCTCTTAGGAAACAGATTATCACAGAAGGAATTTAACTCAAATATTGCTGTTTTTTGAAAGGCTCAACTAAATGGATAGTAGTAATGGATGTGCAATACTCTGAATGTACTAAGCACTGCTATATTATACACATAAAGAGTTAAAATGACAATTTTCATATGCTGTATATTTTGTTGCAACAAAAAAGCTAATCTTATATTAAAAGTAAGTACACAGCCAAGTCAAGAAAGTAATAGAAAGAAGCCATCAATCAAAAAAAGTGACATTAGTTATAACTCTTGTTCCCAGAGATAAGAAAAGACAACTAAAATTTGTTTACACAAAAAGAAACTAATGTTGGATTGTGTAACTAGAAATAAATAAAGATACTATTTCAAATTTAAATCTTCAAGTCATCATGGCTTCTTTTGTCTTTATTGGCCATTCCTTCTTCTGTGTTCATTTCATTCTTCTATACACTTTCTCCTCCTATGGGATTAAAACAAAAATGGCTTCCTACAGCACTAGGCAACCTTAGAAACTACAGTATCCTTAGCAACCATATCAGAATGGAAAGCAGCTCTCTTCTTCTAATAGATTTAATAAAATTCCTGGAGCTCAAGTCCATTGGTCTAGGCTAGACTAGAGAAATTCCTAAAAGCAGGACATGGGGGCACACACCTCTGATCCTAGTACTGAGGGAGGCATAAGCAGGTGGGTCACTGTCTACAAAGCAAGTTCAGGACCACCAAGGCTACATAGAGAAACCCTGTCTCAAAATAAATATAGGTAGGTAGGTAGGTAGGTAGTTAGATAGATAGATAGATAGATAGATAGATAGATAGATAGATAGATAGATAGATAGATAGATAGATAGATAGATAGATGAAAGAAAAAATCCTGAGAAATTCCTTTGACTGGAATTGGATGGGGGTAGAATGTTCTGGTTTTCCAAGTATAGAGTTGTTTTTCTGGAGCACATTAGAGTCAGCCCAGCCTAACCCTCTCACTAAGAATGTGGAAGTCAGGTTAGAAACAGGAAATTAGAGCTGAATGATGAAACAAAAACATTAAGAGATTAAAAACACACCTACAGTTGTTTCCTGAAGTGTAGGCCAATAAGAATAACAGCTGATGTTTGTGGACCTTATTTTGTGCCAGTAGATATTCTAGGAACTTTGAACATGCCCAGTCATTTAACCCTCACATTCAGCCTGCAAAGTGGGCACTGCTGTTATTTCAGTTCCACAGATGAAAAACCTAGAGGCTTGCTCTAGATCACTGGTTAGTGCATGCAAAGTTCAGAATTTAGAACCAGGAAGGCTGTTTTCCATAGCACACTTAATGCCTAAGCAAGGATGCCTCTGCTTGCACGGACTGTCAACCAAGATGGCCTTAGTTGTTCCACCTAATGACTTAAGTACCACATGAGCATGGCTTAACATATTGTATGAAAAGAAAATCGTTCCTTTCATTTCTCTCCACTCCTCACGTCAAATCACACTTTCCTTCCAGTGTTGGTAGGATTTGAACCTTTAATTACTGCTAGCCCCCTTTTCAACAGGGCTGCCAGCAAGTAGAAAGAGACTCAGGCCCATGTAGGGTCTGTGTTAATTTGATTTTATGGTTTAAATATTCTTTTTTTTTCTTACTTACTGTATTTATATGAAACTTTCATTTTAAATAAATTTATTTAAGTATCCAAATTGTTTAATTTAAATAAAGTATTGAATAAATTACCAAAAGAGAGAGAAAGAGACTGGCTAAAGACAGAAACGGGCTGGAGAGTTGGCTCAGCAGGGACCCAGGTGCTATTCCTGGCACTCATGTTGTGACTTACAACCATCTGTAACTCTAGTCCTAGAGGATCTGGTGTCCCCTTCTGGGTTCTGTGGGCACTGCATGTACATGGTACACAAACATACCTACAAGCACAACACCCATACATGTAAATTGAAATGGAAAAAAAAAAAAAAGGCTCTGCACCTCATCAAGGGCAGCAAGGGAAAGCCTGCTCATGAGAGCTAGTGAGCTGACCAACTGCTAGTGAGCAGTAGCCCAAGCCCACGTCCAAGGTTTTGAGTTGGCCTACCTCAACATCTAGCCCACCTATGAGCTGCTGGGAAGCCAGAGGCCTTGAAGCAAACCAATGACTCATTGCAATGAACTTTTTCAAGTAAAGCTGTTTGTGCCAAAATATCCTGTGTGGCACACTGCAGCTTCCAGGGCCACTACAAAGAATGAATTTGTGATAAGGAAGCGAGAAAAACAGGAGCAGGATGGTACATGCACAGTGGTGCTGGATTTGGGACAGCTGTGACAGGCGTAAGAGAAAGCTGCGCACAGCAGGCCGGTGCCCAGAGGGGTTGAGGAGATTTTTTTTTTCTCCACTCCCCCACCTCCCCAAGACAGGGTTTCTCTGTGTAGCCTTGGCTATCCTAAACTCGCTTTGTAGACCAGGCTGGCCTTGAACTCATAAGGATCTGCCTGCCTCTGCCTCCCAGAGTGCTAGGATCACAGCCCTGCAACCACTCCCTTTGAGCAGTTTTTGATTGTTTGTTTTGTTATTTTCTTTTGGGAGGGAGATTACAAAGGTAGAGAGCAGATATGGAATGACTGGGTAATGAGTGAGATTGGGGTGCACGGTGTGAAATTCCCAAAGAATCAATAAAAAAGTTACATTTAAAAAAATATTATTTACCAAAACAAACAAACAGAAACAAAATTCTCTAACTATACCGGCTGGTATCTGAGGATGGTGTGCTCACTGGCTTGCTAGGTTTTGGATTCCATATCCTTTCATGGCTGCTATTCGATTGCTTGCTTTTCCTTCCTGGCTGAAAGTCCTCAAAGGGTACTGTATCCTTATGATTTCCATTTAAAATTGTGTGGTATTCATGAATGAATCCTAGTCCTCACACCTGCTGGGCAAGTTCTATACGCTGAATTATATCCTCGGTTCTGGAATTGTTTTCTGAAGCATAACAATGCCAAGTCTCCATTCCCTTTCCTCTTCCACCCACAAGCAACAGCTAATATAACCATATACCAAACATTTTCAAAAATGAAAATATTCAGTATTGACTCATGGATTGAGTCTATGTCTTTGGCCCCATATGCCATTACCTTCTCCAACTGTTTCCGTGGCTCAGGAGGAAGTTGACTCTCAGTGGTTAGAATTCAAAGTTGGGTTGCTGTTCTTATGGTTGCTTTTGGCTTTGTCCATGCTACCTCCCTCCCACAGCCCTGCCTGCTCCTACTGGTGCTTCCTTCTTGATGTCCTTGTTCGCCTCAGAGCAAGGCTATCAAGTCAAGCAGATGTATCGTTAACTCTTTTTTTTTTTTTCACTATTATTCCATTACTGCACCGACTCCGGGGAGTTCTGTCTAAAATACTACCAGGGAGGCATGTGTAAGGTGAAACGGGCAGGGACTTGGCATTCCTCACTAACAATCTACTAACCTAAGGAAAATTTTACCTCCTTTCACTTCGAATGTCAGAAAACTGCACCACCTTTTATGATTATAAGATAAGTTGGTGAGTGTTAGGAGACCAGAGTCCTCACAGAAGAGCCATTATGAGAGCTCTGATCAAGGAGGGAGACACTGAATGAGCTGTGTCACACCAAGATTCTCACAATGGAGTACCAGGTCAAAAACAGGTGAAGTGATAAAAAGAAAGTGGTTGTTTGGTTGGTTTGATTTTTTGAGACAGGGTTTCTCTGGCTGTCCTGGAACTCACTCAGGCTGGCCTCAAACTCAAAGAGATATGCCTGCCTCTGCCCAGTGCTGGAATTAAAGGCGTGCTCCACCACCTCCCAGCAAGAATGTGTGTCTCTGAGTCAGTTTATGAGAGAAAAAAATCTGAACCTGAATCAGCTTCTGAAATAGCTGATTAGGTGGGATAACTGAAGTGTAAATGAGAAGGGTCATTATGTAAGAGGAATCCACCCAGCCCTGCTGCATACCAGTCTGAAATTAGACGCTGGTATGCAACGAGAGAAGCAGGCTGGCTAGGGAATCACCGCTTTAGTCAAACCTGGTTAAAAAGAAAACATTAAGTCGGATGTGGTGGTGCAGGTCTGTAATCCCAGCACTCCAGGAGGTAGGAAGGTGGATCTCTGTGAGTAGTGAAAGGTGAGTCCAGACAAAGAAACTCTGTCTTGAAAAAAAGAACAAAAAGAAAGAAAGAAGGAAGGAAAGAAAGAATGCTAAGACTATGATGTGTTTTTGTACTTCTCACAAGTTTCCATACCTTTCTCCTCATCTTGAAACTTGTTTGAAGCAGACCTGAACTGAAAGAGAATGCTCTAGAAGAATGTCATAATCAATTTTTATGCTTCAGAGAAATGGCCCCCTGTGACAAAGCATCCAGCGTATCATCAGTAAGTGTTGAACAACTGGATGTTGTGGCGGATGCAGTCAGGGCCTTGATCTTACCCACTGCCCTCGCTCTGAGGTTCACAAGGAGGTGTAGGTGATGTGTCATCAGGAGAGGCTTCCTAGCACACCTGTCTGGCGCTTCCTATGCCTGCAGGAGCTGCTCTGACTGAGCGGAGTCCACAGACGAGCCGCAGGAGCTATGCTCATAGGAAGAGGAGCAGGGATTAGTAAATAAAGAGCCACCTCTCGCCAGGTGTACCTGTAACACTAGTACACTAGGAACACAGCTGCCGAAAGAGGAGCTGTGTTCCAGGCCAGTGTGGACCTTGTCTCAAAACAAACAAAGCATACGGAAAGAAAAAAAAACCAACCAACCAACCAAACAAACAAACACACAAACACTTCAACCCTTTTGTCCCTGAAGAGACAATTCTGAAGTATATTCTCCATAGTTTCACAGAGGGAAGGTTCCAAGTGATAAAGTCCATTACCCATAGCTATAATCTATGTAATAGCCATTTATCAGCTTTCTAATTCCTGTACTAAAATTCCTGTAGCATGGTTCTGAGGATAACCTCTAAACAAACTGTATGCCCCCAACTCTTTACTATTATATGTATGTTATGTATGTATGCATGCATGTATGTATGTTCATATGTATGTACAGATAGTTATCAATATGTTCTCCATGTTAGCATCAAACTACTGGGCTCATGATCCTTCTGCTTTTGTAACAGGCCCCCAGACCCAAGCACAGCTGACGCCATAAAGGAAGGACCATTCAGGCTGTAAAACTCAGCACACCTGCCAAGACAAAGACCTAAGCCATCAAAGTCTATAGTTCTGGAAAAGTCTCTAAATGTATTAACCTTGCTTTTGGCTTCTATAGTTCTGCTATGGCTAACTGTTCTTGCTAACTGAGGTGTACAACCCAGGATGTGGTTTTGTGCTTAAAAACCCACGCTGAGGAAAGCTCGGTGCTTCTCTGGGATCCCAAGCACTTATGTACTTGCCATCGGACTAATAAAGGCATTCTACTGGCTTCAGCCCATGTCTGAGTAGCCTTATCCTAACCTCACAACATTTCTGGAGGTTTCACTAAAATCCTCAGAGACCAGACCTTGAAACACCAGGGGTTTTGGAATCCCGTGGAGTAGAGAAGAGTACAGTGGTCAGGGAGCCCCTAAGAGATCCACAGCCTGAGACATTCCAAGGCCGCAAGATTTGCTTTGATCAATCCATCACTGCCTAACACTTCAGAGGAGAATGCCAATTCTAACCCACCTAAAAAGGAAGAAATTAGAAAGTCACCTGGCCTGTCACTTCTGGAGGTCAGTCTGGTTAAGGCACCTTCTGTTTAGGATACAAAGAAGAGACCGAATACGGCTGCTGATCTGGGGTCTAGGATCCATGTGAGACCTCACTGAACTCCCCAGGTCTGTTCAGGTGTATGAATGTGTGGTGGCCAACCCTGGTTGTCCTTACTATGTCTGTCTGTCTCTGTCTTTTTGTCTGAATGTGTGTGTCTGTGTCTATGTGTCTATGTTTCTGTCGGTTGGTTTGAGAAACATATCTAAAATAAAAGGGAAAGTGAGCTGTCCTGGGACCCCACACACACACACTGCTGCCCCTGGACCAACTTCCCCCAGGCTCACAGCGGTGCTGCTCCACCACCATGCCCCACTTTCAGCAGGCACTGTGGCTCCAGTAGACGCTGCTGCTGTTGCTACGGCAATGCCAGCATCCATGGTAAGCATCAGCTGCCATAGCCCAAAGGAGAGTTTTACAGATAAGAACAGATGTGATGTCTGTTCTTCAAACAGAAAAAGTCTGAACCTTCTGTGAACTCAATTAGCCCTCTTGGAGTTGGGTGGCTCAATGATGGTTCAGGCTGTCTGAAAAATGAAGCCCCAGATAACCTTACCAGTCATCCTGTCCCATTCTGTCCTGTCCAGTCCCATCCTGTTTCTTGCTCCCTGCCTAACCCCCCTCCTTACACCTCCACGTCTCTTCTATTGACCAGGGGTTTTCACTAGTTTGAGACACTATGCCTCCGCCCCCCCCCCCCAGCTTAAGATCTGTGCTCTCTGTTATGGACCTGCATCCTTTTGCCCTTGAAAGGTCACCCAGAGAAACCCAAAACCATCACTGGGTATTAGCCCAAGTGCTTGGCTGGGGGAAAGACTGTATACATACAGTTGGTGTGCATTTGCTACAGCCCACGTCCACAATGTCCTCTACAGAAAGGAGAGGCTAGCCAGGTGTGATGGCTCACACCTTTAATCCCAGCAGGTGGATCTCTGTAAGTTCAAGGCCAGCCTGGTCTACAAAGTGAGTCCAGGACAGCCAGGGCTGTTACACAGAGAAACCCTGTCTTGAAAAACAAAAAACGAATTAAAAAAAAAAAAAGACTTTAAAAAAAGGGGGAGAGGTTATCTCAGCTGGAAAGAAAATCAAGAAAGGGAACTCCCAGAAGCCCAAAAGAACAGGACCGCATGCTTGGCCACCTCAAGGTGCCTTAAAATCAGTCAGGTGTCTCCAGATACCATTTACCCTGCCTGAACTGGAACTGATCCAGGGAGGAACCTACACTGTAGAGGTGACTCTCATTCACATTGTATTAAGGTGTATATACACCTCTCTCTATATGCTATTGTTAATTGCTGGACGGGTAGTGAGCTAAATGCCAACAGATTCTGGTATATTCATTGCTATCAAGGAATCTCCTGTCTCGATGTTGTATAAAAATTACTCCTCAATTATCTCCGATTGGTTAAAAAAAAAAAGCTGAAAAGCCTATGACTGGTCAGAAGAGAACAGTAGGTGGGACTTCAGTTGCCAGTCTAGGGACCCCGGGTGGAAGGGTTAGAGGGAGAGAGGGACAGAAGGAGAGGTGGAGAGAGACCACGAGGAGGTATAGGCCATGAGGAGTTGAGAAGTTAAGGACAAAGACAGAGCAGGAATGGCCATCTAGATGGCAAGTAGCATGGGGCACATGGCTGAGAAGTAGCCAGGCTAGCATAGACTGGTTAGAATATATCAACATCTGCACACTGTAGTGCTTTAAAGCTTATTAATAAACGTGATCGGTCTCCGTCTCATTATTGGAGAGCTAGGTTGGGCACAGAAAAAAAAAACACATTAATTCCAACACTACACAAAAAGAAAAGATGCCAAACAAGAGACAAATGGGTGATGGTCTTGCCAGATAAGAGACCCATACTCTCTGCCATTATCAGAAGACAGATGGTCTCTAAGTTCTACCAGACCACACATCTAGAGGCCACTAAAACTGCTGAGTTACTCAAACCCAGAAATTATTCCTGTGTTTGCATCACCCCACTCCCTGAGTCTTATAATAGTCCAACCTTCACAGCCAAAGTCTCTCTAAATTTGACAAAGGTCCTAAATGTTGATTTAAAACTCCATTATGCCTGTAGGCCACAAAGCTCAGGACAGGTTAAAAAAAAGAGTAAATAAATAAATCTTTAAACTATGTCCTTGAAAGCAGCAAAATTTGGGCCAGCCTCTACCTTTTACTCTTCTAAGGGCCAGATGAACCCCATATCAAAAACTACTACCCATTCCTTCCTCAGGTCCTTACAGGTTCCACAACAGACCCAGAAGCCTATTTAGACAGTTTGAAAGGCTGTACCCTTGCCTGTGTCCAAGCCTGCCCACAAACTCTAGCCTGGAGACCTTGGTTGGGTAAAGAGAATCCCAATCCCAAACAATGAAGGTCACTGATGTCACCCTGAGGACCCACCACACCCAGCTGAAAAGGCTACAGAAGATAATGATAGACCGGTCATCACCAAGTCCTCTGACCTCCTAAAGATAAGACTAACATGGACACCATAATTATGTTTGTTCTACTTTGTCCTTTTTTTTTTCTTTTCTTTTCTCCCTGTGGCAAAATCCAACCTCCCTTTCCCATAACCCAAGACCTTGGGTATGAGAATTTAAAAAAGAGCAGAATCAGGGAACTCATAGCCAATCTATCCACTGAGATCAAACCACCTTCCAGATAGATTTCTGCAAGATATTACAACCACAGAGGAGCACACCCCTTGGGCTGTGGCCCATGGCTGAAGAGAAGGGGCGATGAACTGTTCAGTATTATGCCTGTTTAGCTGATGCTGCTACCCACACTTTGAGCTGCCAGAAGCCAGGCAAATAGCATTATGCCTAGTAAACCTACAAACCAAGTCCTCCTGGGAGCATATCTCTTTATAGTGCCTACCTGTGGCTACAGGCAATGCAATCCAATATCCATAAAGGTTTGGGCCTGGCAGAGAGCCTAAGATCATTATTGGGAATCCATTAGAACCTGAGGAGTCAGGTTATGCCTAAATGGTCCAGAACTAAGCAGGAAACTCACTATCCAAAAGACACCTGCACCTAAAGTCATCCAGCCCATTGGGCTAAACCAACCCACCTGGGTACCCCTGAAATACAAGCCCCCTAAGATGGCAAGCCTTAAAACTCCAGTTTTCCTAGGAATCCCTTCAGCAACCTCAAGGAGGTCCAGGAGGCAGCAGAAGGCAGCCCATCAGTGTTCAGGATGTTAAAAAGAATGTATCATTTCCTTAACCATTCTCAACCAGACCAAGACTGCTGGCTGTGCCTGGACCCCAAGCCCTCATAGCATGTTGGGAATGAAACTAATCAAACAAGTGCCATTTCCAACCCCAATACTTGTAAGTGGGACCAACCTAATCTCACCAGGGGCATCTCCGGGGTAAGAATGTCTGTTTAATGTCACCAAGATAACCCCTATAGATAGTTCCTTCCAGGCAGATTCCTGTAGCAATGCCCAGCAGGTTAATTCCAGAAATGGCAATAAAATGTATTCCCAGGCCCTAGAGGCTACTGGTTTACAGTAATGGCTTCACCAAGTGTGCATCTTCTGAGTTGTTTACACAGGAGGAGAACCCCCTATAGGCTTAGCTTTTTAAACATATCTACTTTATTTAGGGTTCTTAAATGCTTCTTCCTCCCTTCCAACCCACTGACCAGAAGTAGGGGAGAAAGAAGGTTATTAGGAAAAAGGGGGTTATAGACCTTTTTAGAAGTAGTTCCTTGGGGCAAGGCCACTCTTCATTGTCTGGACAGTCCAGTCTAAATGCCAACACCAAGCAGCAACAAGAATCAGCATGATTCAGCAGAAACAGTAAGACTCCACTGAATCAGAACGAATCAGGAAAAGCCACAAAACTCAATTGAATTATCCCTAGAAGTTCTCTGGAACATTTCTCTCTGCTAAGTGAAGTGTCGAAGAATGAAGATCAGCAAAGCGATGTTGAGCCAAAAAGCACTGTCTCACTGCCTGTGGACTCCTACGTATCGCCTCTCAAAGTCCACCCACAGATGTTTTCAACTGGCCAAAGTCATGCCCCTAGCTCGAGACAGCTTGCAGAACATCAAGTGCCCTCTTACAAGACAGCTTTCGGCAAAATATCACATGACACAACTGAGTCATACGAAACCAGAAACTTCCACTTCAACCTACTCCTTTGCATCTTTACACATGTTATATCCTGGGTACTCTATAAGGGAGAATAGGGCAGGGCCCACTTAAATCTAGAATTTGGCCTTTCCCATGCACAATATGCCATTCCCATTGCCCTATTGGTGAGAGCAGGTATCATGGGTTCCACTGCCAGAACTTCAGCCCTAGTTATGGGGGGTTAAAACCTTAAGGTACTCAGTGTTCAAGTAGACATAAACCTGGTCCATCTAGAAAATTTTGCTTCCCATCTGAAACCCCAGTTAGATTCTTTAGCCAAGGTTGTTCTTCAGAATGGAAAAAGATTGGGTGGCCTCTTAATGAGACAAGAAGGTCTCTAAATGATGCTGGGAGAAACTTCTTACTTCTATGCCAATCAGTCAGGGAGAATTAAAAAAAAGTTTAGCCATGGTCAAAAATAACCTTAAAAATAAAAATACATCAAGAATCTAACAACTACTACAATGTTTGTTCTCCTGGTAGCTCTGGTTGACTACTCTACTGTCATGGCGAGGCCATTAATTCTTTAACTCTTACTATAGGCCTCTGCTTGGTTAACTGCCTATTTATCTATGTAAAGCAGCTAATCCTAAAAAGACAATATGACTCCCCAACCCCAGATTAGTCCACAATTCGACACATGCCCATAGAACCAGTGAAAAATATAACAGACACCCAGAACTTAGTAGGCCTCCAGACCTTAACACAACTGATGCCATCATGGAAGTACCATTCAGTCCACAAAACTCATCATATAGACAGCACCACTTGCCAAAAGGAAAACAAAGACCTAATCCATCAACGTCCACCATTCTAGGAAAGTCCCTAAATGTACTAACCATGCTTTTTTGCTTCTGTAGCTCTGCTTCCCACTAACTATTATTGCTAATTGAGGTGCATCAACCCATGATGTGGTTTTGTGCTTAAAAACTCACCCTGAGGAAGGTTAGGGGTCACAGCCAGCACAGCCACATGCCAGCTAACAAACACATTCTGTTGGCTTAGCCTGAGTCTGAGTATTCTTCTTCTGTGGCTACCCACAACATTTTTTACTCTCAAATAGATGGGGGTACAGGCTCACACACTACTGACCTTGCTTTAAATCCTTATTTTAAAGTTGGCTAGTGGGAGTTCAGAAGCTAAAATATGTTGTTTATAATAGACTTAAACTGAGAGCCTTTCTTTCATTATTGCCCTGATCCTATAATTCTTTTAGAGTCTGTGACTCCTGGGCTCTAGAGTTAATAGTCAGAGAGAAATGTAACTTGAAATCCCATGACTTAAATTTGGTTATTCATCATTCAGCTTGACTAAGACCTGAATAATAATCCGAGTCTATTGGTTATAAAGCCAAAGTAAGATGTTAATTTACTAAAGATTCTGAGGTATCTGAGTGCCAACCTATGATGAACCAATCACTCATAACTCATTTCCAAGAGCGTTGTATTAACGCCACTATTAATCCCCCTGTAGACTCAACCTATTCTCACCCAAATCACTTAGCCTCTTTGTGGCTGCATTTTTCTTATTTGTGAAATGGGAATAACTGTGCTCCCTGGCTCATGCACAAGGATGTTGTGAGGATTAATGAGTTAGAGAAGTACATTTGGGCCTTAGATGGATGTTGCTATATAAATGCAAATTATTGCCTTACAGCTGGGCTTACACATAACAATGCAAAGACTTTTGGATCCTAGCTTCTTTCCTAGCACTGAGAGGCAATTCTAATTTGAACAAAGTTTCCTCAATCTTCTGTCTGAGAGAAGGAGCACTCACTGTGCAAGCACGGTAGATCTGCCCAGACACAGTCTCTTCTGGCATTTCTCTCTGGCTCCTAACTGCTGCAGAGCTATGCATAGGCTTTGTCCTCAAGCCCCTCCCATTATCACCTCTAGTGCGTCTAGCTTAAGCAAGCTCCATGTGAGCACACAGAAGCAAGAAGCCATTTCTGAAGCAAAGAGCCCTCCTTAGATTCCAAATTCATCAGTTAATCAGTTGGCTCTTTGAGTTGCTTGATCTTGTCAGCTTGGCTTAATCTGATAAATGCTCAGCAGAGCAGGCAGTAATGCACACTGCTGAGTGTACCTGTGATGATGTTTCTAGAAACAAAACATGAGGGCTCTGAACTAATGGATGGTTCCATCAAATAATGAATTAAAATTTGGATCAACTATTGGGAAATGGTGAGACTTCCTGCCTGGTGAGAGGAAGCAGGTAATTGGGGGATGTTCTGTCTTCCCTGGCCCTTTCTGTTGCAGCAATCTACATCTCCTTTGGCATGAGGTGAATAGTTCTGCTGATAACACTGTCCCATTATCATGATGTTCTGCAGAACTGCATGGGGCCCAATGACCAACTGGTTAAGAGCTCGGAAACTCTGAACTAAAATGCTCTCTCCCTTCAGGTGTTCTCACTAGCATTTAGATCAAGCTACTTTGAGATCAAATGCTCCTGAAGATAACAACTCTTTCCACCATACATTCTGCAAGGGTTCACCATCCTCTGGAAGGATTCACCGATTAGAACATCAGTGGTGTAGAACGGTCAAATGGTACAAGCCCACAGCTGATTTCTCTTAGGGCATCTTAGCCCTCTTAACAGCTGCCACTTATTGCCCTCTTCTGTCCCTGGCCTAACATCTTTGTGACCATGATGCAAATTCTTTGGAATGTACAGAAAGTTCCCTAGTCTAAAATCAAAGGCTAAGAATGCTGTTGAGAGCATATGAAACCTAATCCAGAAGTTTCCCTGCTTTTCTTGTTCTTTGTCTTTTGAAACAGGTCCTCACTATGTAGCCCTGCTGTCCTGAAACTCGCTATGTAAATCAGACTAGCCTCAAACTCACAGATCCACCTACCTCTGTCTCCTGGCTGCTGAAATGGATATACGATCCCATCCAGTTCCCCACTTTGCTATAACCCACCTAAGTAAACTTTCCACCAGTGCTATTTTAAAGGTGACTTTCTTTGTTCTGTTACTATAACAACTTCATCAAACTATTACCACACTGTGAAAGACCCCCGCCTACTCTGACTTAGCTAAGGCAGCGCTATCTACAGAGAACCAAGCCGGAGACTGGAAAATTACTGAGGAACCCAGATGTCCAACAACACCCTGGGCACCCAAGATAAGAACCAAGTACGTGACTCAGCTCACATCTGCCTTCCCGCCTTCCCTGTTCCGGGTACGTGACTAGGCTCACATCTGCCTTCCCGCCCATTCTGTTCCGGTGGCTTGGTTCAAACCGCCCAATTAGCTCCCTGTAACTACGCTTTCTCGCTTCTGTAACCACGCTTCCTGCTCCCAAATCCTATATAAACCTGCCGCCCCAGCCGGAAGGCGCGCAAGTCCTCCGCAAGGCTTTGTCGCCCCGGGTACCCGTGTATCGAAATAAACCTCTTGCTGTTTGCATCCGAAAAGACTGGTCTCGCTGATCCTTGGGGAGGGGTCTCCCTGACGGAAGATACCCTCCGGGGTGGTCTTTCAACTGAAACCTGGAGTTAGGGAAAAATCTAACTCTGTGATCGCAAGCTATAATCACTCCTATTTGGCTACAAAACAGATTTTTACCTCTGCGAGGTGAGAGCTGAGCTTCTACATTGACACTACATAAAAGTTACTAATAGGACTTTTCTAGCCTCCAGAAACACGAAGCTAAGTTTTTGTTTATAAATTCTCAGTTTGGGAGAGCAGTTCTTAGAGCAGTCCCTTTTCCTGATTAATGCCTTCGAAGCGTGACTTGGCAGATTCTAGGCAGTGATCCAAGAGAATGCTGGTACTGCTGGTGGAAATGGATGAAGCTCGGGGTCCCAAATTCTACTTCCCTCCGGAACTTCAGGCTCCAGGCTGTAAAGGGTGGGTAGAAGAAAAAGATCCCCGAGACAGGATTTCCGGTCCAGCAGGACGTACGGAAGAAAAAAGATTTCTCCACAGCAGAGTGTTACGGCTCTTTTAGTTAAACAGACACTTAAGGGTATCTAAGGATGAATGTGTTTCATTAGCTGGGACTAGGATGCTGCCGATGCTCCATTAACAAGGGGAAAAATAGCAGGTGACAAGACCACGTGACTGAACAACCTGTAACCGCCTTTGGGTTGTGTCCTGTGCTCCTAAGGCAGCTGCGGAAAGAGGGAGAGAGCTTTGTCCTACACGTTCCATTATCAGGATGAGATTTTAAATCTCACGTTTGAGATTTCCTGGGGTTTGAACATGCTCCATCTCCCTAGCTCCATGCCAGTTCCCCTTGAGGCACAGTCCAGGAGCCCCCCACTCTCTATTACTTTGATCCCCTCCCTACCATAGAATTGGGTCCCTATTCCTGGTCATCTAACCTGCCCCCAGCCAAACTACCAATCTCTCCATCTTCCTAGAACCTGGAGCAAAGAAGACATCCCTTTCTTTTATCCATCCTCCCCTGGTCAGACAGTGAAAAGAGAACCGGATTTTACTCTTCTTTTCTGCAGTATCAGTTATGTAATTGAGTTTAGTCTTTTTAATTTATTTACAATATAATAGTTCTCTTTTAGATACATGTACTTTACAAAAAATTCAAAAACATACCAAATCTGTGCATCTGCCTAGCTTGTCACCCCAGAGGCAAAGTTAGCAGTTTCCAACGAATCTAGGCAGATATAGTCAGTGCATATGCAAAAGGATATACTTATATACATAGCACAGTTTTCTGGGCATTTGGCTGGGCTTTCATTGCATTTATATACCAACGGGGATCTGAGCTGTTGTGAAAGAAGTGACATCTTCACAATATTGAGGCAATCCTCCTACGGTGGTTTGAGTAAGAATGGCTCCAAGAGGCTCATATATTTGAATGGTTGGTACCCAATTGGTGGAACTGTTTAGGAAGGATTAGGAGGCATGGCCTTGTAAGAAAGGATGTCACTGAGGATGGGCTTTGAGATTTCAAAAGTCAGTGTCGCTCCCTTTCTGCCTCCTGTTTGCAGATCAAATGTAAGCTCTCATCTGTTGCTCCATGCTGTGCCTCCTGCTTCAATTCCCCCTGCCATGGTGGCCATGGAAGCTGTAAGCCACTAATAAACTCTTTCTTCTATACATTTGTGGGGCTCTGCTGATGAGGTTGAAATCTGGTCTTTTCTGGATGTCTCTGAGCTTGGTATAAAGGCAATGGACTCCCTGTTCTAGCGGGGCACAGACTCTGAAACCCTAAAAACCTCTAAGGAGTGTCACATTGCCCTTAGGGAAGATGAAAGGCCTGACCCTTTCCTGATAAGATAACCTGTTTAGCAAGCACCTGGGGATTTCTAGAGATACCTACCCTCTGCTAATAAGATGTCTTGGTGTCTTGACTTTCTACCAGTGACCTTTGACTTTACTTTCCCTACCCATAGGATAGACAATTAAGTACTGCTTTTCCCCTCTTATGATTGGACTATTTTGGTATGTGTAGATTAAGTATCCTGGCACCTCTAGTCCCAGCAAATCAAACACATTCACCCTTGAAACCCCACCCACTGCCCAAGCTTTACAAATCCCTGATTTTACACAAAATAAATGTGAAAGGTGCTTGGTGATGCCATCAGTTTTGTAACATGGCTGCCTGAGATTTGTAATTTATTCTGAGGAAGGAAGGGCTCCCATCCTCCCTGGGAAAAGCACTTTCCTTTAATTCTCAAGATCTGAAGAGGTTGTACAGCCACAACAAAGAGTTGTTTTAAACAGCATCCCCCTAAAAGAACACATTACTACCATGTGAAAGAACAAAGGGCCAATGCAGCCATTACCAGGCTTTCTAGAGGCATCTCCATCTCAGAACCCAGACCATCTGATCCCAGCATTTCTAAATACATGTGTCTGTTATTTCGTCAGTGTCTGTCCTTTTTTCATTGCCTTGCTGACCCTAGTGGGGCCTCTGGAATCCAAGCCATCTAAGGATGCAGCAATGACCTGTTGGTGAGGGTGGAATATTGAAGTCACCTACCAATACTGTGTTGTAGCTAACCTTTGACTTTACATATTCCTTGATGTTGGTTGTAGGCGCCATAGTAGAGAGAGGCTCACTAAGATGCTAAGCCTTCATTTTCCAAAGGAGCAAAGGGGTTCAGCCTCCTTGGAAAAGACTGACACCCAGCCATCTCACTCCAGTGACTTTATTCAAACATACGCAATGTTAATTAGGGCTGGGAAAGGTTCCAACTACCAAAGTTATCTTACTCTTGCTGCCCGTGAGAGCAGACAACCCACACACATCTCAGTCACTTGTGGCCATGGCTAGCCATAATAAAAACAAGAACTCCAGGTTTGCGTGGAGTGTCTTAGGACCAAGGTTGGTGCAGCTGAAAGCACTCAAAAAGCACCAATGTTTAAAAGTAGATTCTCCAGAGAAACAACATTTCTTCAAGGTTCAAAAAGTCTCAAAACAATTTCTCAGACTCTACTGATTAATCCAAACATAGCAAAGGCTTTGCTGAAACATTTCACTCCAAGCCAGACACAAAGGCATCTCTGTACATTTCACCTAAAGCCTTTGCTACACATTTCACTACATTTACATATAGTAGTATTTGTTTTATGACATTGGTTCACCCATGTTTAATGCATACATGTTTAGAATTAAAATGTGCTCTTGATGAGTTTTCTCCTTCATCAGAATGAAATGCTTCCTCCCCATCCCACCCCTACTAGTATTGGTTCGAAGTCTATTTTTTTCTTTCTTTTTTTTTTTTTGAAGTCTATTTTATCAGATATTAGAACAGAGGCATCTACTTATTTCCTGCCTAGAGCAAGGTTGGGGAAACACTAAATCAAGTTTGGCCTAGCAGAAAGGAAGTGACCTGAGTGAATTATATTTGTAGTAGAGGTTATTGTGAGAAGCTGCCCCACCCCAACTTCTGGTTCATCCTAGGAATGCTACTTTGATTTATTGAAAAGGGAGGAGAAAGGTAGCTCAGCCTAGTATGCAGAAACTCCTGAGTTTGGTCTGATCTCCAGTATCACAGAAAACAAGGTGTGATAGTATATACCATCTTAGGCTACACAATGAGGTTGAGGCCTGCCTGGCATAAGAGAGATCCCATCTGAAGGGTATAGAGGGATTTTAATCTAGCAACATGGCTACTTTAGCTAGAATAAAAACATGCCCTTTAATCCCTCTGGCTGGAATATAGACGTGCCCTTGGTACATACCTTTAATCCTAATAATGAAGGTAAAGCTAGTTTGTAGAAAAAGCACCAATGTTTAAAAGTGGTGTCTACTTGAGGGGAAGACAAAGTGACTAATCAGAAAAAGAGTTGACAAAGTAGGATGTGCCCAACTCTCAGGAAAAGAGAGAGGAAAGGGAGGCAACTTAAAAGAGCAGCAAAGAGAATAAGAGTAGGGAGGCAGTTTTATCAGGACAGTTGTACAGAGACGGGTTGCAGAGAGACAACAAGCTTAACACATGTGAAGTGAGAACAAGTCAGAGAATGAGAAGGAGACAGATGGTTATTGCCAAAGTTTGTATGAGGCCAAGCAGGGTAATTCAGTCAGAAGCCAAAAGAAGCCAGTTTGATTAAGTCAGCTTGGAGCAGAGTTTTGAGCCAGAACAGCTGAGTTGACTAACCAGCCAGAGTTCAAAAAGAGGTAGAAATGTGAGCTTATTTAGCCATAAGTCTCAGAGGCTGAAAACATTCTAGGCCAAGATTAGGATGCACAGAGACTAGAGGCTTTCAGGACTAGGTCTAGGTTAGCAGATAGAGGCAGTAAGACTCCGAGACAACAATTACACCAGGCAAATAAAAGTTACTTTTAGGGAGGGGAGAGAAAGAAGGGATAAAAGCTAAGAACCCAGTTTGTATGCCTACTTGAACCACCCATTAACCCAGAAACTGCACCAATTGCATTCCTCACAGATTTTCGACAACTCCTGGATTCCAGGTAGAGCCAGTCTGTCTAGTAGGCCCACTAAGTTGCTTGGCCCTCTTGCATCTCTCATGGAAACAGACCTTAGTCCTAAATCTCTGCCTGGACACTACAGTTCAGATTGCCTTCAGTGAGCTTATTTGACCCTCCAGGATTCTTGGTATTCCTGACAAAGACTACTGTGATTGTCTTCCCTGGTTTGCAGACAGGGAAACCCAACTAACATTGAGTTGCTGTTATCCAGAAATCTGGTGCACAATGCTATGCCCACTGCTATCAGCATTGATTTATTTCTCTTAGAGAACACTACTGTGTTAATTCAGATCACCTAGGATGGACTAACACATGTGTGTTTCATAGGTATGTCTACACACCTTTCCCTTACGGGAGTTAATGAGGCTGTGCCTCTTCTCTGTCATCACTGTTCTCTTGCTTTTGTTCTTAGATTCTACAATTTGGAGCTGCTGGGAGCTCTTCTAGAACCAGCTCTACCATGGTACTCCAAGTTATTGCAGCTCCAGGAGCACAAACTTAGAAAACATTCTTCTCTGTTGAGAGAGAAACTGAATAATTCCTGTAGCCCAGGGTTGACTCTGAGCATATCACTACTCTCCCTGTCTTCCTGGTGTGCTCGATTTTGGGGATCACTCAGAGTGAGGTCCTGCCAACATATCCCAACAGGGACCACAGTTCAGCAGAGAAATTTTAAATTTGATGCCTCTAACTAGATCAAGATCTTCTCCCACTTTGCTCTCAGAAGCTCATTGTTTCTGGAATCAATTTTTATGTTTCCCCCAGTGTCAGGATTCTCATGTCAAGAGGGTTTGAGGAGATGCATTTTCGAGGCACAGCAGAGTCCACATTAGTGAATTAGAAGTGTGTTTGACTTTCAATTACATGCTTTTTTCAATGGTTCTTCTGCATCCCTTGCCATATGGAGAAAATACTAGAAGACTCAAACTGGCAGCTTTCTTGCCAAAAAGCAAATAGCCACTCAGCTGAACATACCATAATTTGGATTTAAGTCAACAATGTTTAATGAGCAGCCCTTTCTCTGCATCCATAGCTATCTCTTTTTTTCTTATTATCATTTATTCAATTTGTATTCCGACTATGGCCCCCTCCCTCATCTCCTCCCAATCCCACCCTCCCTCCTTTTTCTCCTCCTATGCCCTTCCCCTAGTCCGCTGATAGGGAAGGTTCTCCTCCCCTTCTATTTGACCCTAGCCTAGATTATCAGGTCTCATCAAGACTGGCTGCATTGTCTTTCTCTGTAGCCTAGCAAGGCCGCACCCCCCAGGGGGAGGTAATCAGAGCTTTCCACTGAGTTCATGCCAGAGACAGTGTCTGTTCTCATTACTATGGAGCCCATTTGGAGACTACCCATAGCTATCTTAAAGTTACAAGTAATTGGTTCAAAAATGTGAAGACTTTGGTTTATGAAGGTTATAACATAGGTAATACCTTAAAATTTCCAACAAACTACAGCTTTTGAGCTTTTAAAGGAAATTACTTTTTTCTTAAACTTTTACTTAAGTAGTAAAGTGGAGAAATGGGTTTTAGATCCAATTTGTGTAGGCTTGAGTTCTCCTTCTACATATATGTGTATGGTTAAGAAATTCTTTCACTTGTGCCTCAGACTCTTCAATTAAAAAAAAATGAGAGTAACGCCACTTTGGAGGGGCATTACTTAAGCTTAAATGAGGTAGTGTAGTGTAAAGGGCATTTGTCTGATAACATGTACTAAGTACTGCTGTACCCTTATAAAACATGAAACCCTAAAGGTCAGGATGAAGCATGTCTGTGATTTCAGCACTCAAGAGGCAAAGGCAGGAGGGTCAGAAGTCAGAGGGAAGCCAGGGCTTCACTACAGTGAGACCCTGAAACAAAGAATAACACAAATCAATAGAGGACCAGAAATTTTTCAGGTGAAAATCATTTTGATCCAATCTTTTTAAAGCATGTAAGCCAGTTTTATCTAAACTGTAAGGAAGAAAGTTAGAGAGAAATAGAAGGTCTAGAAAGATAGCTCAGTGGTTAAGACCCAGGTTCAAACCTAAGCACCCGCATGGCAGTTCACAACTGTCTGCAATTCCAGTTCCAGGACATCCAGCACCTTCACACAGACATACTCAGAGGCAGAACACCTATGTATATAAAATAATAACAAAGAAAAGTTTTTTAAATAAAAAAGAAATAGGAACAGAGACAACAGATCAGTGTTTCTTATAAAGATGCCTTGAATTATAGCCCAATTAAGAAAACAAATAGAGAGATATATCTAGGACCTGATACTCATCTTTCTATATCATTTCAAATTGAATCCAATCTCATTTGAAATAGAGTGCAAAGCAGAGAGAATGAAGGGCTGGGGGTCTTAGTGGGAAGAAGGAAATATAGTGTAACATAAATACAAATGGCTTAAGTAATGCCTGTGTGACTTTGGGCAAGTTTTTAAAACAATCCTTGGACCTCAATTTCCAGACTCTAGAAGGATCTTATCAAATATAATCATGACATTTTTAGAGTCTGGTTTAGAGTTCACTGTGACCTTGAATAAATTCTTGCAGAGACTACTAACACTATAAACTTTAGATTAAAAATTCCATTATTTATTATTATCTGGGAGCCATGCACACCTGGAGGAAGAAATCAGAGTTAATTTTGGAAATTATTTTTAAGGAACTAAAGTAAAAATAGACTTTTATAATAGAACAAGGCTTATTCCATTATGATTAAAGAGAGGGCTTGAAGGTGATTCTGTCGGTAAAGCTGTAAAACCGTGAGGAACTGAGTTTGGCTCCCGAGGACGATATAAAATCCAGGAATGGTGGCAGTTGTCTGTGACCCTGGGAGTTGGCAGGGAAACAAACAGATCTGTGGATTTCTCTGACCTAATTTTGCTAAACCTTAAGCTCTAGGCTCAAAGTTCAACATTGATAAAAAACCTTGACTCAAAAAAATAAGGTAGAGAGTGAATGATAAAAACAATCTCTGATTGTTGCTCTTAGAGCCTGTGCTGTTCTGTTCAGGAAGTTGTCTCTTCTGTCAATGAGTTCAAGGCTCTTCCCCACTTTTTCTTCTAATAGGTTTAGTGTGTCTGGTTTTATATTGAGGTCTTTGATCCACTTGGACTTTAGTTTTATGCAGGGTGATAAGTATGGGTCTACTTGCATTTTCTACAAGTAGACATCCAGTTAAACCAGCACCATTTGTTAAAGATGCTATCTTTTTTTTTCCATTGTATGATTTTGGCATCTTTTTTAAAAAATTAGGTGTCTGTAAGTATGTTGGTTTATTTCTGGGTCTTCTATTCGATTCCACTGATCCACCAGCCTGTTTCTATGCCAGTCCCATGCAATTTTTATTACTGTTGCTCTATAGTACAGCTTGAGATCAGGGATAGAAATACCTCTAGATCTTTTATTGTGGAGGATTGTTTTAGCAAATCTAGGTTTCCTGTTATTCCATATGAAGTTGAAAAAATTTTCTTTCAAAGTCTGTAAAGAATTGTCTTGGTAATTTGATGAAAATTTCATTGAAACGGTAGATTGCTTTTGGCAAAATGGCCATTTTTACTATGTTAATCCTGTCAAGCCATGAGCATGGGAGATCTTTCTATCTTCTGATATCTTCGTCTATTTCTTTTTTCAGAGACTTGAAGTTTTTTTTCATACAAGTCTTTGACTTGCTTGGTTAGAGTGACACCAGGTACTTTATGTACTTTGTGGCTATAATAAATAAATGGGACCTCATGAAACTGAAAAGCTTCTGTAAAGCAAAGGACACTGTTGTCAGAACAAAATATTCACCAACCCTATACCTGACAGAGGGCTAATACCCAGAACATATAAAGAACTCAACAAGTTAAACAGCAACAAATCAAGGAATCCAGTTAAAAAATGGGTACAGAGCTAAACAGAGAATTCTCAATAGAGGAATATCGAATGGCAGAGAAACACTTAAATAAATGCTCAACAACCTTACCCATCAGGGAGATGCAAATCAAAATGACCCTGAGGTTTCACCTTATACCCATCAGAATGGCTAAGATAAAAAACTCAAGTCACAACACATGCTAGAGAGAATGTAGAGAAAGGGGAACCCTCCTCCATTGCTGGTGGGAATGTAAACTTTACAACCACTTTGGAATTCAATCTGGTGCTTTCTCAGACAATTGGGAATAGTGCTACCTCAAGCCAGCTATAGCACTCCTAGGCTCAACCATGTTCATAGCAGGTTTATTTGTAATAGCCAGAATCTGGAAACAACCCAGGTGTCCTTCAGTTGAGGAATGGATACAGAAATTGTGGTACACTTACACAATGGAATATTACTCAGCTATTAAAAACAAGGAAATCATGAAATCTGCTGGCAAATGGTGGGAACTAGAAAAGATCATCCTGAATGAGGTATCCCAGAAGCAAAAGACACACATTGTATATACTCACTCATAAGTGGATATTAGACATATAATATAGGATAAACATACTAAAATTCTGTACACCTAAAGAAGCTAAGCAAGAAGGAGGACCCTCATTCAGAAAGGCAAATGGATGGACATTGAAAGAGGGAGAAAACAGGGAACAGGACAGCAGCCTACAACACACAAAGATTAAATGTATAGAGAAGAAAATTGTCATCCCAATAATATGGAAAGAAAAATATATGGACAGTGTTTGAAGATCTTTCAGCCAGAGAAGATATCATTTTTTGCTCCCAGAACCCCTATCAGGAGACTCAGTACTAAGGGCATTTATATAAACACATACACCTAAATAAAAATAGCAAATGTTCTTTTGGGGGACAGTGGTGTTTTGTTTTGTTTTGTTAATGTTAAGGCTGTAGAGCTGGCTAAGATGACTGAGCAGTTAAGAGCAGTACTGCTCTTGCGGAGGACCTGAGTAAGGTTCCCAGTCCCCTGGTATGCCTGGTATGTAAAATGCCTGTAATTCCAGCTCCAGGGAATCCACCACCTTTTTCTGGCTTCTGTGGGCATCCGCACACACATGGTACACATAAACTCAACTGGGATAAACATTTATACACAGATTTTTTTAATCTTTAAAAATATTAAGGTTATAAAAAAATAAAACAAAGCCAAAAAGTGTTCTAGGTTCACTAAAGACAGGTGATGACAAAGGGTTATGCGATTATGTGGTCACAGATGGAATCTAGCTGGGCGGGGGTATTGGCCAGCAGCCGCACATGCCTCTAATCACAGTACTCCAGGGACAGAGAGAGGCAGAGGCAGAGGCAGTCGGATATATGAGTTCAAGGCCAGTCTGGCCTACAGAGAGTTCCAGGACAGTTAGGGTGACACAGAGAAAACCTGCATTGAACTGTCTATCATTTCCTGCCCTCTTTCCTTGAGATAATGTCTCCTGATGAACCTGGAACTAGGCTGGCTCCAGGAATCCTCTGTCCCCTTCATGCTGGCATCACATTTGCAAGGAGCACATTTGGCTTTCTACGTAAGTGCTGGGGATTCAGACTTCTGAAGCAAGCTTTTCTAGACATTGGACCAGCTATGAAGTCTGGAAAAACTTCTGGAAAGGTTTTTTTTCCCTGTTCACAGGCACAGCACACACATATGCACACACTATACACACATACAACACACACACACACACACACACATACAAGTATTTTCCACAATAGTTTTGGAGATGAGTTGATAAAAGCAACTTAAAACAACAGTAATGAAAATGACATTTAAAAAGACCACAGCTTGAAAAGTAATGTATTACCTCAGAGGAAAAAATAGTGTCTTTAAAGTCTTTAAGAAATGAAATGAAAAGCAAAATGAACATAAGGAGCCTATTGATTCAAGGAAGCGTTTAAAGAATAGTCATCCTAGGAAATCAATGAGATAGAAGATAAAAGTTAGATGGTAAGTGGCAGTTTACTATATTTGCTTCAGAATTTCAAAAGGAAAAAAAAAAGATTAAAATGGGACTCAGCAGCAGTGGTGGGTTTGGTAAAGCTTTAGAGCATTCACAAAATAGTTCTCTTACAGTTTTCTTGTAGCACTTGACCTGGGTTCTTTCTATTTACAGTATGTTCCAGGAGTCTGAGTGAATGCCTAATCTTAACAAGTATGCGTCTTCCTATGTGGTAAAGTTTAATTCATAAATCAGGGACAGTAGAAATAAGCAGCAATGAGGAATAAAGGCTGTAGTGTGTTGTAATGTTACTGTAACAACAGTTATGTGGATGTGGTGCTTGTACTTACCCCTCAAAATGAGTTTTGAGATGAAACAAAGACTACATGATGAACTGAGGCAAATGACATGGGCATTGTAGCATATTTGTGAGGATATACTTGTAAAAGAGATAATTCTGCTTATCAAGCTGAATGGGTTGGTAGCAGCATGAAATTTTATCATGCTAATGAGAATGGTGGACAATTTAAAGCTTTTGAGCTACTCATCCTGAAATGTTTTTATTAATGTTTTTAGGCCATGGTTAACTATAAGAAAGTGAAATTAGATGGAGGCACAGGCCTTTAATCCCAGAACTCAGGGAGGCAGAGGCAGGTAGATCTCTGCAAGTTCGAGGCCAGCCTGGTCTACAAAGCGAGTCCAGAATACTCAAGGCTACACAGAGAAACCCTGTCTTGAAACAAAACAAAACAAAGCACCAAACAAACAAACAAAAAAAGTGGAACCAAGGGAAAAAACTTTGGATAAAGTGAGATTATATAACTTTTTAAAAAATAACATATAGTTTTCCCTGACAAAAATAAGTAAAATATGTTTGTTGTGGAAATTCAGTTATTAATGTCTACCATCAATCCATATGAACACTGTGGTGGTTATTAATAACCCACTATCAGATCAATAAAAGACACAGACACCTGTTAGATTTTTAATATGCTTATACACTGGACTGGACAGAAACTAACCCCCGAGCTATCTTGTTACCTCCCAGTCCCTCATACCATGCCAATTACTTTCATTTTTTCTGTCTGGGCTACTCCCCATCCATCTTTCCCATAAATACTTGCACATTTTTTCATCTGGGATGCTTCGTTCATCACCCATCCTCAGAGCAAAGTCCTCCCAGCCACATGGTTCTTCTTTACACTATGCCATGTCGGTCCACCTCCTCCCTCTCTCCTGCTGTCTCCCTCCTGTCTTCTCTTCCCCTGTAATGGAGGTTTTGAGTTTCTTTGTAAGCTCAGTTATGTTATGTAAATATGCTTTTTGTTTCGATCCCCAAGTGTGAGATTTTAGTTGGGCTGTAGTTTGTCCACAGCTGTTAATTGTCTCATGCAGGGCATGGCTTTTGCTAGCTGGTAACAGCCATCCACCTGGGGGAGGGAGAGGGATGTGGGCTAGGACTCAAGAGTATATGAGAGCCAGAAAGAGTGGTGTGCCATGCAGTGTTGGCACGTGGAGAGCAGCAGTTTGGAGAGGCCAGAGACAGACAGAGACACTTCGGGGCACACCAGCTCGGAGGAGACTGCTGGCTGCCTTTGCTGTTGACAGAGATTGGTGTAGCCCTAAAAGAACCCATTGACTCTAAACAACAGGTAAAGTAAAGGGGCGCTCTCCCCACTAACCTCCTTTCTCCTATGTAGAGTTGGGAGGTTGGAAAGGAGGTTAAGGCTTCAACACCCCAAATAGAGTTTTGAAAAGAGCTCTGCATTCCTCTCCTGTGATCCTCTGTCCTCCAAGCCCAAGTACCTCAGCTCTGTCTCCTCTTTTCTGCTCTGCCCAGGTGTAGGCATTTTTATGTAGCCAATCAGTGATTATTTGAAGGCAAGGTTACACAGCAAAACCTTAGTAGAGTGAGGGAAGGTTGAAAGAACAGTAAAACTCAACATCTGAATACAAAGCACCAGACCAAGCCTTAACACATATTGGCTGTAGAAAATTTAGAATCACAGAAAAAATACAAAAGAGAAAATAACTATCATCTAAAACTTACAACAGTGGGTTGGAGAGATGGCTCAGCAGTTAAGAGCCCTTGAGGCCTCAGTTCAGTTCCCAGCACCTGTGACAGGTAGCTCGCAGCCTTCTGGAGCTCCATCTTCAGGGGCTCTGAAGCCCTCTTCTGGTCTGAGTACCTGTACTCACATGGCATTAACACACAGGGGCACATGTGTGTGCACACACATACCTACACTGAAGACAAATCTTTAAAATTTTGCAACACACTGATGAAAACTCCTTCCCTACTAAAGGGGAACCATGATTCTGATTTCCATGGAGATCACCCTTTAACCATGTTTATTATAAATTTCAAAACATCATTTTATATTTGCCTGTTTTAAAGCCATGTACATATGAAAATTCATTATATGTGGTCTTTCAGGCTTCCTCTCAATATTATTCTTTGAGATCCATGCATATTTTGGCATCCAACCATATTGTTTACTCTTAAATATTTCAGTGGATGAACAAGTCATAGTTTTTGTTGGCAGATATTTGAATTGCTTCCTGTATTTGGCCATTATGAACAGGAATGAATGCTATGAAATTCTTCTCCAGGTATGGTGGTCTGGATGGAAATGGTCCCCATAGGAGTGGCACTATTAAGAGGTTGCCTTGTGGAGGAAGTGTGTCACTAGGGATGGGCTTTGTGTTTCAGATGCTTAAGCCAAGCCCAGCGTCATCTGTTCCTCATGCCTGCTGATCTGGATGTAGAACTCTCAGTTAACCTCTCCAGCGCCATGTCTGCCAGCATGGCAATGCTTTCTGCCATGACCATCATGGACTAAACCTCTGAACTGTAAGCCAGCCCAATTAAATGTTCTCTTTTATAAGATTTGCCTTGGTGATTGTGTCTCTTCACAGCAGAAGAACTTTGATTACGACACGAGGTAAACGTGTTATAAATTTCTAAGACGACTACTGCTGGGTGCCCTAATTCTTGGGTTTAAAATGAGGAATAATAACAATAAAGAAGAAAATGTGAAATGAATTTAAACTTTTATTTGTTGTCAAAATAAATTATTAACAGGAACAATAAAATTATACAGAATAAAACTGGAGCTTAAAATGTTTACAGATACAAAAATTTATATAACAAATATTATAATAGTTCTTAGTGTTTATTTGGAAGTGCTAAGATCTGATAAAAGTTAAGCCTCTTTCATTCAACTGGACTTAGAGTAAAAGAGGCAAATATTTCCATTTTCATACAGTTAAGCTGTCCCCGCATAGCTGACACTTTCAGTAAAGATAAAGGCAAAACCATTGTATAGACCAAAATGTTAAAAAACACCATTTCACACCACACTTCATTCCAGTGGTAAAGTATACTGCAATTTTGTTTTATACTAAATAATTGTTGAAAGATGGCACAGTGCATTTTTTGAGCCCCTTGTCATGGGTTTTCTGCCTGGGCATCATGCAGTCTCAGGCTTGCAATTGTCAAGTTAAGTCTAAGTGACTGGAGCATAGGACCTAGATTCTGTGGCCCACAGAGCTCCAATAAGACCACAAGGTAAAGGGGAGTTCCCCTTCTGAATGCAAGGAGTCTTCTTAAATATATCACTGTTTTCTGCGGGGGTGGTGGCACACGCCTTTAATCCCAGTACTCGGGAGGCAGAGGCAGGTGGATCTCTGTGAGTTCAAAGCCAGCCCGGCCTACAAAGTGAGTCCACAACAGCCAAAGCACATAGAAACCCTTTCTCGAAAAAAACAAAACAAAAACAAAAGTTGTTTCAGACCTCTTTAACAGAAATGCATTAGCGAAGCAATTCTGCTCTCCAGGAGGACCCAAGTTCAGTTCCCAGCGCCATGTCAGGCAGGTCACAATCTGATCTTTAAGAGATCGAAACCCTCCTCGGGTCTCCCTGAGCACCTGCGCTCACATGGCATACACGCGGAGGCACACAAATAAACTCCACTAGCAGAATCAATAAAGACCTTCCCAACATTCCCAGCCCCTTGGTCAGAAAACACCCCCTCTGTCTCTCTTATTACTATCCGAAGCCCACAACCGAGCACCCACACCAGGCAGGCTTCCCCTCCGCGCACGCGCACTCAGAGGAACTACCGAGTGCCTTTCCTTGGGTTTTTGGCTCTTCCCACTGCGCAGGCGCAGGGGCCCTGGCTCTGCCTCCTCCACGTGGGCGCGGCGGACGCTGATGCTGAACTTTCCAGAAGCGGGGGAGGGCTTGTGCGAGCTGTGTTCTTCCCAGCGCTGAGTCCCGGGAGCCGGGAGACGGAGGCGCTCCAGGTTTGTGGGAGAACGTGGTGGATGAGGGCGGGAGCGGGTGCAGTTAGCAGGTTTCCCGTAAATCTCACGTGGTTATTATTATTGTTGTTGTTGCAGCGAGGTGGAGTTAGCAAGTCTCAGGTAAATTGTGGAGGTGAGGTACTGACAGGGTTTCTCTGTGTAGCTCTTGGCTGTCCTTGGCTCACTTTGTAGACCGCGCTGGCCTTGAACTCACAGAGATCCGCCTGCCTCAGCCTCCCTGAGTGCTGGGATTGCAGGCGTGCGCTACCACGCCCGGCTTATTTTATTGTTGTTTTTTTCTCTGTCCGCCTGTAGACGGGTTTATATTTATTTATTTATATGTTAGGGAGGAGGGAGAGATGCCCGGCTTATTTTATTTTGTTTATTTTTATCATTACAGAGGAGTGGGACTTGCCCGTGTGTACCAGGCTGAAGCCGAACGCCCGACCTCCTCCACCGCGTCGAGAGCCTCGAGCCCGCCGGGCGCGACGCCCCGTGAGGTGTGAGGCCAGCTCCACGGGCGCGCGCTCCCTACCCGGCACTGGGGCTGCGCGTGCGCGGGCCGAACGCGGAGGCCGCTCCTCCCTGGCGGCGTGAGGGGGCGGTCCTGGGGCTGGGCGGGGCTTGCGGAGGCCCCGCCCACGCGGGCCAGCCACCTGGGGCCCGCGGGAGGCGGGGGAGTGGCGGGGGAGGCAGGTGGAGGGTGGACGATGTCCTTGGGCTCCAGCTGCCCGCGGCCGCGCTGCAGCAGCCGGTGGACGCGGACGGCCCCAGGTAGGGGAGGGGCGCGGGGCTGTCGGGGCGGCTCTTCCCGCGGGACCCCAGCATCCCCCCCATCCGCACATCCACGCCCCGCTGCAGACTTCGCTTCTGAGTTGCCGTGGCTGGGCCGCGTGGCGCTGTGGTGAGCGGGTGGGCTCGTCTTGGTTGTCCTTGACGCTTGGGATGCGAACATACTGTCACCTGCAGGTTGTGTGGTGCTGGGGATGTGAAAAAGGCCACTCATCGGGTCATGTGAATTCAAGCCACTTCCCGACCCGTCTGGACCGGGGTCGCCTAGGACAGTTTCCTTTGTGGTTGAGTTTTACCTGTTTGTTTATTTAGCCCCGTGGGGGAGCGGGGACTTTCAGGGAGCGGAAAGGCTGAGGTTATTGATAACCACGAGCCTTTAAAGATGCCACAGTGCCCTCGGGTTGGAAAGTGTGGACTGCAAGTGCAGTGTGAAACTTGTACGGTGTGTGCCGCAGGGGGAAGACAGGTGACTATGGCACCACCTCAGGGTACCATATAACTTTGAATTTCCTTTTTAATGACTGAGGGCGTGAAAGTATTACATGCTTGAAGAAGTGTTATTCAGTTCGCATATATATATATATATATATTTTTTTTTAATTGGTTTTCTTAAGATAGGGTTTTTCTTTGTAGTCGTGGCTGTTCTGGACTCCCTTTGGATACCAAGCTGTCCTCAAACTCACAGCGATCCTCCTCCTTCTAGAAGCCTCTCTGAGTGCTGGGATCACAGGCATGCACCACCACACCTGATAATTGTATTTATTTGCTATGTTTAATAAAAGCTTCCAGGTTTCACAAGAAGTTGGGGAGGGCCTGGGGGGAGAGGAAGGAAAATGTTAAAACTGTGTTGTATAAATCAAATAAACATTAAGTTACATAACGAAGACCCCAAAGCCAGCTGTGGCAGCACATGTCTTTATTCCCCGCACTCAGGAGGCAAAGACAGGCGAATCTCTGAGTTGGAGGCCAGCCTGGTGTTCAGAGTGAGTTTCAGGACAGCCAGAGTTACATAGACACATTTCTCTCTTAAAAAAAAAGGTATCGTTGCTGTTTGGAAGAGAGAACATTTTAACAGTTTGACTTAAGGTAGGTGGAGGAATGAGTCAGTATTTAAATTTTTTTTTGTTTTGTTATGATTCCTGTCCTTGATCACTTTAAAAGGTCTGATTCAAAGCAAAAGCCTGTCTTTTAACTGTTGCCCAGACATTTTTAAAGTCTGATCACATTTGCTGAGACAGTGTTTAACCTGTGTGAATTCTTTGTTAAGAAATTGTTTTAAAAGAATTCATTAAAAAAGTAACTCATTTTTTCTATTTTGAAATGTTTAGTCCTATCAGCTCATACTTTAAACTGTGGCATTTATCTTATTATATTTTACTTTTTACAGCTTACCGAAATATTTTACACCTGTACTCAAGTGGGTCTTTTGAGATTTTTTTTTCTCATTGTACTAACTAGTCTACTTGGTCATTTTTTTGAAGTATAAAGTTGCTTTATTATACCAAAGGATAATGAAAGGCACCTGGAATATAATTACTTTAAATTGGGATAATTGGCCACAATTTTACAATACCCGAAGATTGATGTTAGAAAATTGGTGGTGTTTGTCATTTTTGTTGTTTTGTTTTGTTCTTGGTAAATGAAATAATTTTGTATGCTTTTGCTGTGTTCCAATGCCTTTTGCCATTTTGAAGAGTGATTAGGTCATTTTGAAGTGCCTGAATGTGCTCTGTTAGGTGTAATTCGATCTGATCTTTTCTCCAGTCCCTGAATGTTCTGTGTTTGATTAGTTTTGCTTGAGGTCTATAAAGTACTATATGTTAAAGATGAAAAAAAAAGACCTTATTTTGATCAAAAATGGACTTATTGTTCAACACCTATTTCTAGAACACCAGTATTTTATTCACTAACTTGATGTGTTTAAAAATGCTTTCCTGGAATGATTTGACGTTGCCTTGTAAGGTTTAGTATGCTGTGTTAGATTGTCAGAAATTAATGTAATTGAGACAGCTTTATTTTACAAGGTGGGGTGGACTTACAAAAATGACTAAGCAAAGGGTCAGACAATGTAAAATCCATATGCCTGAGTTACTTGTTTTAATAAGCAACTTTGCCTGTGAAGAGTCTCCTATAGAATGGTAGCAACTCTATCCTTGGAATGTGTAATCTATATCTGTAAAGCCTTTGCAATCACTGCCCCTTGAAATTAATGCTAGCTGCTCCTGAGGACTTCTTTGACAAAACTGGGGCTGCTGCTTTCACCCGTGTAACTTAATTGATGTTAGACAGATCCTTATCCGAACTTAATTTTCATGTGGGATAGCTTTGTTCAGCGCCTATAAGACCCAGGATAGACAAAAAAAATTCTCTAGGTATTCTGAGACGAGTAATCTACTATACCTCCAACTGAACAGTGATCTGATGGGGAGAGTAGCTTGTCAGGATATAAATCTGAAACTGTACACACTCATTCACTGTCTTACATGTCTCGGGAAAATTATCTTTTGCCAGTATTTTCTTTTGTAAGCTTGTTAGCACTAGGGTGTTTCAAGACTGAGCATCAAGATTAAAACGAGAATGACATTTTTCTATTAAACTAGCAGGAACGACAGTCTTCTTCCTCCAGTGTAGCAGTTGTTTAATTTGATACTGTCCGGGCTGTCTGATTTGTAGAAGTTAGGGTGGTGCTTCTTCTCACTCATTGTAAGCATTGAGGAGGAGATACTGTAATGACCCCATCTTAGTGTGTTTCTAAGATAGGTTAACCAGATTGAATCAAAGTTTTACATTACAAAGAGCCAGGGAAACTTATCAGTAGGGTCAACATGGAATTGACAGCTGTGTCAACATAATGTCAAAGGGTGTGGTGTGTAATGTGTAATAGGTGGAGGGAAGCCCAGCACAGACTGTTATTCTTGAAGGCTACTTGACCTTTGTAACATTTAGTCCTCTCTTGTATGAAGCAGGACCCATCCGGAATGAGAGTCTTTAAAGAAGGGAGAGGTTGGCCATTTTACCTTACGGCTCGGGAGGCCAGGTTTCAGGTTCTGTGACTTAATCTGGGGAATAGGGACTAATTCCTTTGAGCGCTTTGTAGGGGAAAGGATGGGAGCTGGGATCCTGATGGAAGGCCAGGAGGAAACTTACCTTGTGAAGCCATTCTGTCACAAGTTCAAAGTACTTGAACTCAGAACAGTGGGGTAGTGTTTCCTAAGCCCTACACTTGAAAGGCCTCTAATTAAGATAATTAGGATTATTATAACATAGGATTATGTTAACATAAGATAACATAGGATTATGTTGACTTTTATTGAGATAAAATGTATGGCTTTGTCCAGATTCTCTAAAGCACTGGTTCTCAACCTGTGGGTCATAACCCTTTGTCAGACCTGCCTCCAAAAATGTTTACCTTGTGATTAATAACAGTAGCAAAAAAAAAAAAAGATATGAAGCAGCAATGAAATAATTTTATGGTTGGAGTTAGCACAGTAAGGAGAACTGTATTAAAGGGTCACAGCATTAGGAGTATGCTGTGCTCTAAATGGTATGAAACAGCCTCCACCACCAAAACCAAACTTAGTAATGGAACTAAGAGAGGTTGTTTTTATTTTATTTTATTTTTTTTAAAGATTTATTTACTTATTTAGATGAGTACATCTGCATGCCAGAAGAGAGCATTAGATCCCAGGATAGATGGTTGTGAGCCACCATGTGGTTGCTGGGAATTGAACTCAGGACCTCTGAAAGAGCAGACAGTGCTCTTAACCTCTGAGCCATCTCTCCAGCCCGAGAGGTTGTTTTTAGAAGGCATTTTAGTTTAGCTAGTGTCAGAGCTAAATTCACAATTAGGCTTGTGACTGCCAATTTGTTGCTGCTCCCATTAGTTGTACCTGGGAGTGACTATGTTGGGTGGAGCAATGTTCTCTCCTCTCTGAAGCTGGCTGGGAAAAAAAAAATCTTTAATGAAAAAGACATTTCAAGTTTCCTAAACATTTTAATATAAGGTATCAGCAAGAACAGTGAGTTAAAAATTATATAAAGAAAATATATTAGCAAGTATTTCTCAGTGTATATAGAGGGATACTATAATTTTGCACCATTAGTCGATCAAAACAAGAATAGACAGAGCTCTCATAAAAGTAAGAACAAAATCTTTGCCTATGTAAGCAAAGTAAAAGGAAAGTAGTAGTGAGAGAAGTCTAAAGCCACTAGACTGTGCTGACAGTGGTGTGTTTTGTATAAGTTGTCCATCCTGAGCAGTGAGATATGCAAAGTCAAAGTTGGTCAAGGAATAGGAAGCCACTGAAGTTAACAGCAGAAGGACAAATTTTAGATAAAGCTTTATAGATCTAGCATGTCCATCCCAGTTAAACCTATAATCTTGATGTGCCTCGGTTTTATTATCTGTGTAATGGAGTCAAGTATAATCTTAAAGCAAATGTAATGTTAGATGTAGGTAAAGGAGGCAATATTGTTATTGCTGATGTACAAGAAGATTGGTAAATGGTGAGCTGGTACCTTTTTAAGGTTAAATTCATTTAAAATATTTTAAATGACCATTCATGAAAAAGTCATAGAATTTGATAAATTAAGGAATTAGAATATTGAATTAGTGAGTTTCTAATCATTGACTCCATTACAAAATTGAAATTGAATACTTTTTTTTGCGCACGTGTGTGGTGTAGGATATCTTAGGTAAGCCCTGGGGGGGGGGGGGTGACTGCAATTCCAAAACTTAAAAACCAAAGACAGGAGGAAGATTGCCAGTGGACAGCTTCTACTCCCTAGGGAGATCCCTTTTGAGAGAAACAAGGTGTGAGAGGTTGCATCTCATTATGATGCCCTGAGTTAACACTTTGCTTTTTCAGCAGACTAAACGGTGGGTAAGAAAGCTGCTTTACAATGTAAAAATGAGAGAAACATCCTGATTGGCAAGAGCCACTCTGTGTATACTGGGCTGGCTAGCCACTTGGTCAAGGCCCTAGAAAATAGGTGGCCAGCAAGAGTGTAAACTGTGAAGTTGTGTTATGCTGCCAGGTTGTGAAGGATGGAAGGATAACAAGCTAATTGAGTCCGAACGGAGTCCTCTCTCTGCTCAGCATATGAAAATTATGTAAGAAAGGAAATGCAAATTTTTTGTAAAGGCACAGGGATATTAGTGGCTAATTCATCACAGTTCTGGCACTTTTTAGAAGACATTAGGGAAATGCAAAGAAATAATCAGATGATTAAAGGAAAATCTGAGGAGTACATATAACCAGAAAGCAGGCAGTGGAGGAAAGGTCACTTCAGTGTTGCTCACCTCTCATTAGATATTTGTCACCTGCATAGTTTTTTTCTATATTGATTAAAATGATGCTGGGATTCTTAGATGTGACCAATTTCAGAGAGAATTTTGTTACGGGAAGTACCTGATATGATTCTGCAAACATTAAATGAACTATTCTCATTACTGTTCTTTTCTTTCAGGAGTTTTATGTTATTCCCTTGAAAATTCCATCATTATCTTTAATCATCTGATTATTTCTTTGTATATCCCTAATGCCTTTTAAAAAGTGTCATAACCATGATGAATTAGCTACTAATCTTATCCCCGTGCCTTTACAATAATTCCCAGTTCCTTTCTTGTATAATTTTCATCTACTGGGCAGAAAATGCACTTGGTTTGGGCTCTGAAGATTAGCTGATGCCTTCTCACCCTTCACAGCCTAGCAAGCACAACAAACCTTCACATTTTATTCTCTTCTAAGCCATCTTATTTCTAAGAACTTGACCAAGTAGCTGGCGCTCTGTTTTTTTGTTTGTTTGTTTTTTCTTTTTGTTGTTTTTTGTCATTGTTGTTGTTTATTTTTAATCTGTGGAAAAGGAAGGTAGAGTGACATTTTTGTTCTTTGTATTCTTAACCTAATAATTTAGAGGAACACATCTGTTGTAATTCATTATTGGGCTCAACCATAAAATAATGCAATACACAAAAGGCAGGTAGCATAGCTAATCATTTTTGTTGTGGAACAGGTTGTTATCCTTTGCTGTTTCTCTCCATGATACGTACACTGGTTATGTCTCATTTGGGCTATTTGGATTTTGTCTGTTCAGTAAGGTTGGAGAAAGAACTAGAGTAGTAGAGGATTGATTGATAAACTTGCTGTTTTCTCACCTTTCTCTGAAGCCTGGATGACTCCTAGATCTGTGGAACTTGATCTGTTTTTACCAAAGGTTATAGACTCCAAAGGGAAAGAAGCCAAGGGAGTCCTAATCCTTGGGGGCCCCTTAACGTTAGTTATCCCCTGGCGAAAAGCAGCTGGACCAAAAGTACAATTCCCATAGCCCAGAGTCTTGGGACAGATTTTAAGCATGTTAATTACTTTTAACTTTACTCTCATTTGGCTTGTATAATTAGGTGCTTAGCCCTGAAGGAGAGCCTGCCCCAAAAGTTATAAGGGAAATCCATCTATTTAAGTATGAAACATTAAAACAAATTTGAAACTTTTTAATCATTACAAAACTGTGGACATGTCTGAGGATGAAGCATGGATGTATTGTTACTAGTCTGTTGCTTCAGTAATAAAGAACTTATTACCCATGTGTTCTATACATGCTTACAACTGTACATGTATGGCCTGAGTAGTCAGCTGTTAAGATACATAGCTGTGCTTAGAAAGCCACCATTCCTCACAGTTCTTTTCCATTTCTTATCTCCTTCCAAATTGGGAACAAAGTATTTGCTTGATAGTAGTAAAGTGAATTCTCTTGTTGTGTTTCTTCCTCCAGTAGCATTATACCTAAAAGTGAAGTTTGTTTCCTGATACTGACACTAGCTAAAATATATTACTGAAGAGAGGTGGGGATATGGTTAGGTGTCTTGATGTTTTCTTCAGAATTTTCTTAGACTAGTGGATCTGAAAGTTGGGTCACCACCTGGAGATGTTTTCAGAACACAAGTTGCTGGATCCACCCTGTAAGTTCAGGAGATCTGTGTCGATTTTTATAGCAAACAAGTTCCTAGGTGATGCTGATGTTGCCACCAGGGATCACTGAAAACAGCTGCCTTTACTAGCCTAAACCTATCACAGATTTCTTCCCTGATATGGGAGCTGTCATTAATGTGCTTGTTGGATCCCAATGCATACATAACCAGTGACTGTAAAAGTTCAGTTACGTATCTTGCAAGATCACCTTTTTTTGACAGTGCTGGGAATTGACCTTAGGTCTTCACATGTGCTAGGCAAACACTCTACCACTAAGCTAAATTCCTAGACCTCAGGTAGCACTTTCCTCTAATTTTGTGACTTTGTGTATTTCAAAGATATCTTTAATGCATTTTCTTTCATTTGACATGAGACTTCTAAAAACTGTTTTGAATCTCATTGACCAAAATGGTTGAATCTAAGTGGAATCTGCTCTTCACTTTATATTTACTATGCTGACTACTTTCTCTTCTCTTCTTCTTACTTTATACCTACTTAATATTCCAAATGTAATTTCATGCTTAAATATATGTTGTGTGTGTATGCTATATTGATGTTTTTCTGTCCTTTTATACAATTTTCAAAAGGAATAGGAAATAGACATATAGTAAAGGAAAAAGTCATTGATGGATTGAGAGCATTTTATCCAGTGTAGGTTTTGTTATTTTTAAACTAGCTCAGGCTTGCTTGGAACTCATAATTCTATTGCATCAGCTCTCAAGAGTGTTAGATTGTAGCTGCACACCACTACCCTCAGCGTATGTTCATTGTATGCTCTTTAAAAAATGGATCACACGCCGCAAGTCTGTGGAGAGATAAACCAAAGCAGAACCTTCTTTGTTAAAACCTGTAATTGATGATGCTCTGTTGAAGCAGTGTCCTCATAGGGAACCTTTTTCTTATCCAGGAGCTTTGTTTGCCATTCTTCTGCCATTCCAGTTTCACAACTTTATATGACCTTTAGTGGCTACTTCTTTCCTGTATTTACTGAACAGTTTTGGAAGTGGTTCATAGGGTACAAATTACCAAAAGTGTATGTCTTGTTTGGGAATCTTCATTCACAATGTAATTTCATTACATTGTTCTGTACAGTAGGACATGATCTAGCATGGGCTAGATCCCACACTGTGTTATCATTGCATGTATCTGGAAAGTCTTTCTCCTTGGTGTCAAATTTCAGATCTCTTTGAAAGGTAAGAGGGCATCTTTCATGAAGCCCACTCCTTGGATGCATTTGTTAACGTTTCGATAGAGTATTCTTGAGTTACTGTCTCACTGGAGACACTTTTCTTTTTGTGGGAGTAACTCTCCAGGCCTAAGTTAGAAATGAAGAATATAAAAGACTGTGGAAAGCGAAAGCCGTCAAATTATAGTTATGTATCACACATAGAATTAATATTAAGAATTTCATACTGTTAATGGTATCCTTTGTAAATGACAGTGAGGCCTGACATTACTAAATTACTCAGTACTTCTAATTCCCAAATTATTGGCATTTTGTTACTAATTTTTCTTTTTTTCCTTTCTTTTTTGAGATAGGGTCTTATGGAGCCTAGGTTGTCCTCAAGCTTAGCATGTAGCCTAGGATAGCCTTGAATTTCTGACCATCCTGGTTCCACCTCTCTAGAACTGGGAACAGACGTGTACTACACCATCTGCTGTGGCATTTTGCTTTCATATGCCAATCTGTTTAGTAATAGTATTACATGCCTACATTTGTCCAGTTGTTTCTCTTTTCCATTTTTACATTTTTAGATCTCTTGGTCACTATTAAAATCCTTGAGTAAAACACAGCCAAAATAGTAAATCAGAGTCTAAAATACATAGTAGCAATATTTTCCTTTCAAATTGCTTTACAACATGTGTTTTAAATATCTTTCATTTTTCCTGAGTGTCGTTAGTTGGAAAAAAGAGAAACTCTGGAGTTTCCGATAAGCCTTATTCAAGTTGTTGGGCATTTCATTAATTAAAATGGATTTCCTTGAAGAATGTGTGGCATTTTAATAGTCTTTGTACATTTTACTACATTGCTGATAGTGTTTCTTATCCTGACATCAAAATAAGTCAAAATTGTCTAATTTCACAGTAGCACAGAGCTAATTGTGATAGATCTTTAAGGATAGAAACTAGTCACAGCTGTTCAATGTTTCCATGGTACAGTTGATCCAGAGCAAGGTTTAAACACCCTTGGGTAATAGTAACTGGATTGGGATGGTGGTGTTAGTGCTTAGAATCCAGATTAAGGCAGCAAGCGTGGACCTAAAATGAACTTTCCAGTTGAGTAACCTAAAGCAGGTTCTTTAAGCTTTCCTGATCTGTGTTTGTCTTCTTGATAATGAGAAGGTAAAGTAAGACATTAATATACAAAGTACATACACCATTCATAGCATATATAATAACTGTTTACCATGAATTTGGCAAAAAAGTAACACTGTTTAGTGGGTTTGTAGTATGTAAAAGCACGAGAGCAAGCACATCTGCTACGTCATAATTTTATGTCATTAGAAATTGCATAAATGGTAAGCTGACAGTGACGCTGACCATCAAGGGAGACTGTATGAAGAAAAGAGAAAAAAAAGAGAAAGAAGTAATGAAAAAAGAAAAGAAATGGAAGGATTTTAAAAAGAGATGCAGAACACAAAAATAAGTAACGGAGGCAGAAATCAGAAGAAAAAGTGAATGACATGGACAAAAAGTTCTGTGGGAGCTTTTTACCATCATTTTCTGTATTCTTTTTTTTTAAATAGATATTCCTTTATTATTTTTCGTGTATTGGCTCAGTCCTGATCATAACTCTGTGATACTAGATACCATCAAAGAGTGGTAAGTACTTCAAATAATGACTTTGCTGCTGTTACTTACAGTTCTGTGATGACTTTTTGAGAAGCTTCTTTAGGTGATTGGTTCTATTTTATGAATAGTTTTTCAGTAAAGGAAGATACATGAAGAATGTATTTTATCACATACTACAGTGCTTTCAAAGTATGTAAATATCTGTCCTGATGGCAGATATTTATTGGGTACTATCTTAGTCCATTTAAGCTGCTATAATATTCCATAAACTGTGTTACTCATAACCAACAGAAATGTATTTCTCAGCCATGCATGGTAGTGGACATATGTAACAAGAGGCTGAAGCAGAGTTCAGGGCCAGCCTTAGTTACATAAAGAGACTGTTTGTGTGTGAGTGTGTGTACGTGTGTGGAATAGAATATATATACATATTTTATATATGTGTGGAATAGAATATTATGTATGTGTGTATATGTGTGTGTGTACACACACACACACACACACACACATATATGAAATAGGTTTCCCTAGCTCCCGTGGATGCCTTTTAAAATAGCATTAATCTGGGACTAGAAAGATATCTCAGTGGTTACTGCTCTTCCAGAGAGAGAGAACATGAGTGATTCTCAACACTCATGTCAGGCAGCTCACAACTGGATGTAACTCCAGTTCCAGGGCAATATGCCACCAGGTACCCATAGAGATACATGCACATAGTTGAAATCAAGTCTTTCAAAAAGGATAAAGACTACCTCACAGTACTATCACATCAGTGGTTAGGTTTCAACATACAAATTTGGGGGCATATATTCAGACCACAAGAGATACTTAAATTTTATAAGGAACTGTAGTTTGCATGAGAGTTAAGAATAAAATGGATAATTATTATTGTTTTGGTTTTTAGGGGTTTTTTTTGTACATTTGGTTTGGTTTGATTTGGTTAAGACCCATTGAGTTCAGCCGTACTGTAATGATCTGTATGACCTTGTGTTTCAAAGTACCCATTGGAGTCATCAGTGGGTACACGACTAAAGACAGTGACTGCCCCTCCTGAATCCATCAATAGCTGATAGTTCAGTTTAGAAAGGTAGTGCTCCAAGGGCCCCTCCTTGGTCCCTGATTATAGATATATCCAGCCTGTGTAACATGTTGAATGCAGTTTTATATAGCTAACTTTCTGAGAAAGTCATGATAAGGATACTGATTTTAAGCATATGGTGTGTGCTCTTTAAAACAAGTATTAACAAAACAGGACCATTCTCTCAGGAGTTAATGTTGACTTTTATTTTTTTAATTTATGTATTACTGTGTTTGTGGTGTACATGGAATGCATGTTTGGGCATGTGTGCCACAGCACATGTGTGGAGGTAGAGGTCAGCCTTGTGGAGTGTCTTCTCTATCCTTATGTATGTTTAGAGATCAAACTCAAAGTCCATTATTCACTGAGCTATCACTCCAACCCACTGTTGACTTTTCTTTTTAATCCTTTGTTTTTAGAAGAGTTAAGTCAACTACTAGAATTACTGTATTCTTTCTGTAAGCATTTGTCTCTTGGTGACAGTAATGCCTCCCAGAGAAGCAGAATTTAGCAGGTTTATTTCTCCAAGGGCATGATGTTCATGTGGTACTTTTCTAAAAGATTGTGAGATATTAGTGGCAAAGTAAACAAGACAGTGGGGAAGAAATGAAAACTAGTCTGATAGATTTGATGGCTATTTGAATAAAAATTTAAAGCATAGTAAGTTTAAGCTATATGGGCATAAATTGTTCTGCATTTAGACATTGAAAATATCCTCTCTTCCCAAGTTCCAAGTCACACATGACCAAATCTCACATTATAAGACTTGAAAGAGGGAGGATACTCTTTTTAAGCTGCTGCAAAATGATTAAACCTCATTTAAATGTGTATCTATATATGTGTTTATTCACAAGCATTGATATGTAAACCTTAGAATAACCTTTACATTTACAGTAAAATTTACATTGTAAGATGACATATAATCCTGGATGCACACACAATGAATCTGATGTTCAGCCAGGCATTCCTGTGTGAATTAGCCAGATGTCAGAGGTAGTAAGGGTATTATTAACAGATGGATCTTGCTGATAGGAAAGCTTGGTGTAAGACTTGCAGTCACTGAAACACTGTACTGCTTACCTCCTTCTGTCCTCCCACCACTGGTTGAACAGACATTTGATAGTTACGCACTTACATAATTAGCCTGGGGCACTGTGTTTTTTACATGTGTATCTTGGTATGAGCCTTTTTACCTTTGCCTTACTGACCATAAAATACTTTTGATTCTGACCTTGATGGCAGGTGGTTCGGTGCCACCTGCCCATAGGAGATCTAGAAACCTCCCTCGGCTTTAGTGCATCTTGGCTACTTTAACAAAACACCACAAATGAGACAACTCTGAAAGAACAGAGATTTGCTTTTTATAGGTGGGAAGTTAGAGAAGTATGTCCAAGCAGCTGGTAGAATTAACAGTATGTGATAGGACACTTCCTCGTTCACATTGTGTCCTTGTGAAAGGTATAAAGGAGATCCATGAGGTCATTCAGGAAGACGCCCCTGTCAAGACTTAATTCCTTCCTAAAGCTCCCATCCTCACTTTTACGATTTAGCTCTAATGTTCAAATCTTGAACTCATTGGGGTTAATCCTAAGCATAGTTTAAAATCCAACTTTGTTCTTCTGTGTATAAGATAGCTAATGTGTCTGGTTCTGTTTGTTGCAAAGACTGCCCTCTCAAATGGGATTGGCATCCTGGTAGAACATCATTTTATTCCATATGCAATGAAGGTTTATTTTGGACCTCTTGATTGTAGTTCACTGCTCTAGATGTTTGCAAGGCTCCAACAAATATGAATTTATGGAAATAAATATGTATGTACATACATACATAAAATGCAGGAAGCAAAGCATTATAAGCAAAGTAAACCAGACAAAAAGAACAGATTCATATTTACATTAAGATGGTGGAATTGCCAAGCAGTGGTGGCACATGGATTTGATCCCAGCACTTAGGTGGCAGAGGTAGGCAGATTGCTGTGAGTTCAAGATCAGCCTGGTCTCAAAGCAAGTCCAGGAGAGCCAAGGCTACACAGAGAAACCTTGTCTTGACAAACCAAAAAGGTGGGGGTCCTCCTCTGGAGAGATAACTCAGAGGTTAAGAGCACTATCTGCTCTTCCAGAGGTCCTGAGTTCAATTCCCAGCAATCACATGGTGGCTCACAACCATCTATACTAGGATCTAATGTCCTCTTCTGTTCACGGTGTACATGTAGATGGAGTACTAATATATATTAAGTAAATAAATAAATTTTTTAAAGGTGGTGGAATTACCAGATAAAAGTACATTTAGGGCCAGTGAAATGGTTTAGCCAATAAAATGCTTTCTCTGCAAATCTGATATCCCCAGTTTGATCCCTGAAACTCAATGTCGTAGAAAAAACTGACACCTGAAAGTTGTTCTTTGACCACTACATCCTCACAAATGCCCACACACATACACACATACACAGTAACATTGAAATGTGACTGTAAACTAAATTGATTGAAACAGGGTCTTATGTAGACAAGGCTGTGTTGGCATTCACATCATCCTGTGCACATGCACATACCCCTCACCGTGTGCTGATGTAGTAGTCATAATGTACAACACCAAGCTTGGAAATGTTTTCTTTCATTTCCTCTTCCCCAGCTCCTACCAGTTCCTCCCTACCTTCCCTTCCACCTAACTCCATGCCCTTTCTTCCCTCCAAGCCCTCTCATATACCCCTTCCTATTCTTCAAATTCATGACCTCTTTTTTTCATCAGTTGTTATTGCATGCATGTATACAATGTACATGTGTACACATATTCCTAACATAACCTGGTGCATTCTTATATTATTACTTGTATGTGTGTTTTCAAGGCTGACCTGTTGACACTGGACAACCAATTGCTGTGCTCACCTCTCCTGCTCCCAGCTTTACTCATTTGTCTGTAGTCCTTTGGGTGGTGTTGAAGTCTCATGGCCTTTTCTGCATCTAGTTTGGCATGTTTGTTGGTATTTTTGTTCAGCTCACTTTTGGGTGGCCATGTTGGTAAGACTTTATTAATATAGAGGTCTGACATTGCTAGAAGGCACAGTTTCATATTAAAGTCCCCAATTCTCAGGCTCTTAAAGTCGTTCTGCCTCTCTTCGACAGTGTTCTTTGAGTCTTGTGCGTGCTGTAGATGTATCCATTGCTACTGGGCTCCACAATTTTGTGTATTGATTGGTTGTCATTTTCTGTAGAGATCATGTGTTAAAAAGAGAAGCTGCCTTGATGAGGAGTTATGACTACACTTTACTGTGGGTATAAGGACAAATGCTTACAGGGATTGTGCCAATTTAGTAAAGTAGTGGTTGTAGGTTCTCCTCTAATTAATAATCATGATGTGACTAGCACAGAGTAGTTTTGAAAAGCAAACAGGCAAACAAACCAACATCAAAATGCTCACACAGTTAAGGAAACCATACTATGTAAGCAAAAAGTCAATAAGATAAAAAATGCATAACAAAGCAATTTGAGACAAAAAGTTTGCAAAACAGCACTGAGTTTGTTTTGTGGTTTTTGGCCATCTACTGCTGGACATGGTGTCTGGACTATGGTCAATATATCCAGTGAGACTCCATTGGAGAAAACTAATTTTTCCTTCACAAACAGGTGTAAGCATAACACATAACAGATATTTACATTATAGTTCATAACAGTAATTTTGCTACTGTTATGAACTATAATGTAAATCTGATATTTCTGATGGTCTTAGTGACCCAAGTCAAAGGGCCACACAACTCCCAAAGGGGTTGCAACCGAGGTTGAAAACTGCTGCTCTATAGAATGTATAATTTGTAAAGATGTTTTCTCATTTTGTAGGCTACTGCTTTGTCTGAATGACAGTGTCCTTTGCAGAGCAGAAGCTTCTCCATTTCAGGAGGCCCTGTTTATTAATTGTTGGTATTGGCGCCTGTGCTTGTTGGTGTTCTGTTCAGAAAGTCTTTTCCTGTGCCAGTGAGATGAAGATGATTCCCCACGTTCTCGTCTGTAAATAAGATTCAGGGTAACTGGACTTACATGTTAAGATCCTTTATCCATTTGGAGCTCAGTTTTGTGCAGAGTGAAAAGTATGGGTCTGTTTGGAGTTTTTTACATGCAACTACCCAGTTTGACCAGCACCATTTGTAGATGTTTGTATTTTTGCTTCTTTGTCAAAAATCAGGTGTCCATAGGTATGTGGACTTAGTCTGTGTCTTCAGTTTGATTTTATTGAGCATTGTTGTGTCTGTTTTTATGACAGTACCATGCTGATTTTTATTACTACTGTAGCTCTGTGTACAATTTGAGACTAGGAATAGTAATAACTCCAGCAGTTCTTTTATTACTCAGGGACGTTTTCAATGTGAAGCAGAATTTTTTTTTCCAGTTTCTGTAAAGAATTGTGTTGGAATTTTCATGGGGCTTGCACTGAATCTGTAGATTGCTTTTGGTAAAATGGCCCCCTTTTTTTTCTTTGAATTACCAATTCATTGTATCTCCTTCAGTTTCTTCAGTGCCTTCAAAGTTTTTTGTTTGTTTTGTTTTTTTGTGACAGGGTTTCTCTGTGTAGCCTGGACTGTTCTGGACTGTAGCCTGGACTGTTCTGTGTGCTTTGTAGCCAGGCTGGCCTTGAACTCTGGATTTTGTGTGCCTCTGCAGGGCTGGGATTACAGGCATGCGCCACACCTCAGCCTTCAGAGTCTTCACCACACAAGTCTCTCACTTGAGTTACCCCAACACATGTTTGAGACTATTTGAGACTATTCTGAAAGCTGTTGTTTTTCTGATTTTTTCTCATCTTTTTGTCATTGATAGATAAGAATTAACTTTATATCCAGCTACCTTGATGAAAGTGGAAATTTTTAGGATGATTTATGTATTTTATATCCTCTGTAAAGATATTTTCAGCTTTTTTTCTTTCTAGCTTTTATCCTCTTGATTGCTTTCTACTGTCTTGCTGCAGACTTCAAGTACTGTATTGAATAGGTGCGGAGAGAGTGGAGAGCTTGTCTTGTTCCTGATTTTAGTGGAGCTACTTTGAGTTTCTATCCTTTTAAGTTGATGTTAGCTATAGGCGGCCTTTATTATGTTTGGATATGGTCATTGTATCTCTAATCTCTGCAGGACTTTTCATAAAGTGGTGTAAGAGTTTTGTCAAAGGCTTTTCCGCATCAAATGCGATGACATAGATTTGTCCTTCAGTTTGTTTTCATAGTGAATTACATTTACCAATTTACACATGTAGAACCGTCCCTGTACCTCTAGGATGAAGCCTATTTAATCAGCGTAGGTGATCTTTATGTTGTGTTCTTAGATTCAGTTTTCAAGTATTTTATTGAGAATTTATTCATCTGTGTTCATAAGTAGGTTATTCTGTAATTTTCTTTTTTGGCTCTTTAAATGATTTGGTTATCAGGATAAATGTAGCCTTATAAAATAGGGCAGTGTCCCTTCTGTTTCTATTTGTGGACTAATTTGAAGAGTATTGACATTAACTCTTCTTTGAAAATGTGGTAGAATTCTGCACTAAAACCATCTGGTCCTGAGCTTTTTTTATTTTTTTATTTTTTGGTTGGGAGACTTTTAATGACTACTGCCATTTTACTAGGGATTTCTAGATCTGCTTAAATTGCTTATCTAATCATGATTTAACTTTAGTAAGTGCTATATGTTAAGAAAAAAACTATCCATTTCTCTTAGATTTTTCCAGTTTGCAGAGTACAGGTTTCTAAACAATGTTTTTGTGATTATCTGGATTTCTTTGGTGCCCATTATATCCCCTCTTTCATTTCTGATTTTGTTAATTTGGATATTCTGGGCGTTTTAGTTAATTTGGATATGGGTTTTACAATGTTACTGATTTTCTCCAAAGAAACCAATTTCATTGGTTCTTTGTATTGTTTCTGTTTTTTTCTGTTTTACTGATTTTAGCCCTGAGGTTATTTCTTGCAATCTGCTTCTTATAGGTGTGATCTTTCTTTCTTTCTTTCTTTTTTCTTTCTTTCTTTCTTTCATTCTTCTTTTCTTTTTGGTTCTAGAGCTTTTAGATGTGTTGTTAAATTATTAGCATGCCATCTCTCAAGTTTTAT
>CM053764.1:96326289-96339439 GCA_028658305.1 Pachyuromys duprasi | reverse complement strand
ATAGGAAGGTCAAGCTGAAATCTACACACCTAGAGAGGATATACAGGAAGGAGGACCCAGATTGGTATGATCAATGCTTGTTTGAATGAACAAATGGGATGGACATTGAGTAGAGGAGAAAACAAGCAACAGGACAGGAGCATGCCAAAGAGGTCCTCTGGGGGGAGTCAATGTAGCGATGTATCAGAGCAGATATTAAGACTCGCGATCAAGCCTCTGGCAGAGGGCAAGAAGTAATGATAGATCTGGGGGAGGTTGTTGAGACTTGGGGAGAACAAGAGCTCCACAAAGACCAAACTGAGCAGGGCCCAGGGGTCTTGTATGAGACGGTTTCTACAATCAAGGACCATGTGTGGATGTGGCCTGGAACCCCCGCACAGATGGGGCCCATGATAGCTCGGTGTAGGACTGAAGACCCTAGTGAGGGAAACAGGGACTGTTTCAGTCATGAACTTGATGGCTGACTCTTTGACCCTCCCCCATACAAGCTGGGGAGTGACAGACTGGCTAGATCCTAGCGGAGGACATGGCAGCTAGCCCTGAGGAGACAGGATGAGCTGGGGATGGATGGAAGGGGAGGAGGTCCTCCCCTGTTGGTGGACTTGGAGGGGCGGGGAGGAGGGAGAGGGAGGGTGGGAGGGAATGAGGGAGGGGGCTATGCTTGGGATGCAAAATACCTAACCTGTGATTGATATAAAAATAAATAAAATAATAAAGTTCAAAATAAAACTGAAATAGCTGAAAAAAAATCACCTGCATTATGTCCCATAAATTTGAGTATGTTGTATATTCATTTTCATTCAATTCTAGGAAGTTCTTAATTTCTGTCTTAACCCATTTTTCATTCAGAAGTAAATGACTCAGTTTTCATGAGTATATAAGCTTTCTGTTGTTGGTATCCAGCTTTAATCTTTGGTTATCTGATAGGATGCAGGGAATTATTCAGATTTCTTGTATCTGTTTAGATATGCTTTGTGTCTGAGTATGTGATCAGTTTTGGAGAAGGTTCCATAGGGTCCTGAGAAGAAGATACAGTCTTCTGTGTTTGGGTGAAACATTCTGTAAATATGTTGGGTCCATTTGTTACATAATGTCAGTTAGCTCCAGCACTCCTCAGTGCAGTTTTTGTTTCTATGACCTTTCTGTTGTTAAGAGTTGGGTGTTGAAATTTCCCACTTACAAGTGTGTGAGCATCAATATGTGATGTAAACCATTTCTTTTATAGACATGGGTACCCTTGTGTTTGCTGAATAGATGTTAGGAATTGAAATGTCTTTTTGGTGGATTTTTCCTTTATTGGATATGTAGTGTCCTTCCCTAATCTCGTCTGATTAGTTTTGGTTTGAAGTCTATTTTGTCAGATAGTAAAATGGCTTTATTAGCTTCCTTCTTAGGTCCGTTTGCTTGGAATATTTTTCTAGTTCTTTTACCCTGAGGTGGGTATTTGTCTTTGATGTTAAGGTATGTTTCTTGGATATATGAGAATGATGGATCCTGTTTTCACATCTATTCTATTAGTCTCTGTCTTTTTAATTGGGGAATGGAGGCTACTGACGTAGAAAGATGCCAATGATCAGTGTTGGCTGATTCCGTTATTTTGTTCTGTGTGTGTGTGTGTGTGTGTGTGTGTGTGTGTGTGTGTGTGTGCAGGACTGTAGAAGTCAAGAGGGCAAGTTTCAGGCATTGGTTCAGGCATTCCTTCAATTATGTGGCTCCATCATCTTGGGGATCAAACTCAGGTTATCAGGCTTGACAGCAATTTATTTTACGTGCCGAGCTATCTTGCTGTCTCCAAAATGAAGCTTTTAAATATGCCACATATAGTAACATAGAAATCATAAGGTATCTCAATGAATACCTTCAAAGTAAAACCGTATTGAAGATATGGACATCAATAAGGGGAGAAATTACTATCTTTGCAGATGGGGAGACTGATATAGTAGTATCATTTCTCTGAAAATTGATCATAAAGTGTAAGCAAGTGGTCATGGTGATACATGTCTGCAGTCTTGGCACCCAGGAAGATGAGACAGGAGAACAATACATTTGAAAACAACATGGTTTATATCATTTAGGCCTTACCTCAAAAAGGAATAAAACAAAGCAAAATTTCTCATTAGATAACATTTTCAAATGTGTGAATCTTTTTTAAAAAGATTTATTTTATGTATATGAGCGTTGTAGCTATATTTACATCTGCCAGAAGAGGGAATCACTTCACATTATAGATGGTGAGCCACCATGTGGTCTCCGGGAATTGAACTCATGACCTTTGGAAGAGCAGACAGTGCTCTTAACCGCTGAGCCATCTCCCCAACCCAAATGTGTGAATTTTTAAAATGAAAGATTTTTTTCATTTTGGTTTTTTGACTAAACGTATGGCAAGATTTATTATATTACAGTGTTGGAGCAAGGGTACAGAAACAAACCAGTGATATAGAAGAAAGTCCACAATTCATCCACATGATAAAATGGATTTATGTGAGAGATGACATACTTGGAAACAAAAAAACTGTCGTTGAAATTAATATTAGCACAATTCAGTACTCATGGGAGAAAATGAGCCTCTAATTATATTAAATCAAATAGAAATTTAGACAAGTTTAACAGAATAGCAGCTTAACAACATAAATTTTGAGGGGAAAATTGGGGTTTTATCTTCATGAACTTGAAGAAAATCATTTCTTAAAATTGACCAAAAGCTAAAGACACCAAATGTAAAAGAAAATATAATTTTGACAATAAAACATTTTTGTTCAAAAAGGTTAAATGGGCTAGTTTAAAAAACAGAATTGTTTACAACATGTACAAGTGGCAGACATAGAAAGACTTCTGCAGATTGATGAAGTAGTTTAAAATCTTGAATGAATTTTTCACAGATTCGAAACTTCAAATAAGCAGTGTATTCAGATGATCAGTCTCATAAAGAGTTGTGTTAAATGCAAATTTGCAGTGTATTAGATTTCCATTGCTGTGTTCAACACCATGACCAAAACTAATTTGTTGAATAATTGATATGCCAAGTCAAGTGCTCAAAGTAGGAACCTGGAGGTAGAAACCAAAGCACAGGCTGTGGAGGAACTGTTAACTGTCTTGCTGTTATGGCTTGCACAGTTTGCTTTCTGATCTACTCCAAGATTACCTGCACAGTGGGCTGAACTTTACCACATCAGTCATCGGTCAAGAAAATGTCCACAGACTTGCACAAAGGCTAATATGATGGAGGCAATTTCTCAACTGAGATGCCTTCTTTCAGCTTGTGTCAAGTTGACAACAAAGCAAAAACACCATCATAAGCAATAACAAATTTGTACTTTCCAGGTGGACAAAAAAAAAAAAATTAAGTCTGCTGCTACAGTCAGTGGTAAGTCTATGTAGAAAGACTGGCACTTGCTGATTGTGTTGCATTTTTAATCGCTGTGACAGAATACCTGGTAGAAGCAACACAGGGAATAAGGATTTGTTTCAGTTCACAGTTTGAAGAGAGAGATGGTCTGTAATGTTGGGGAAGGTGTGGAGGCAGGAGGATGAGGCAGCTGTGCATATTGCATCCCCATTCAGAAAGTGGAGATGAGTGCTAGTTCTCAACTGGCTTCCTCCCCCCCCCCTTTCTTTTAGCCCAAGACTCCAGCTCATGGGGTGGTGCCACACGATATTGAGGATGGGTCGTCCTTCCTCAGTTTAAACCACTTTGGAAACACATTAACAGACACCCAGAGTATGTCTTTTAGGAGATTCCAAATCCAGTCATGTTAACAATGAAGATTGGCCATCACTGCTGTATCTGAAAAGAGTGTGTAAGAAAAGTTTAAGAATGAGAACACACAAAATGTTTTCTGAGAGGGAGGTGCTATTAAGTGTAAATAAGACATAAGTATTATACATGTGACAAAGTGGTTACCATTAACAAAAAGACTAAATATTGTATCATATAACATAATTTCTATAGAGAGACTTTACAAATGATTAAAGGACTCCTTTCTGTGTTTAAAAAAATAGTGAAAGAAAAAGTAGAATTATTCACAGAAAAAAAAAACCAATCTCACAGATAATAAAAGCTAAATTAAAGCCACAAGGTTTTGTATGGTATATGACTTGACTTGTAATCTGAGGACCAAACCCAAAGCATTATGCACACTAAGCAGTTTCTTTGCCACCTTATTCCCCATTCTCATGGTGTTTAGTGAGTTTTTTTTCTAATCAAGTTTTCAGAGGATACACTTGATGAAATATTTTTAAATAATTAAAAAAGTCTTCTGATTTCTTTTCAGTAAAAATTAAGCAACTGTGAAGACCAGTTTGAGAAAGGAGTTACTAAGAAGCTAAGAAATCAATGCCTTAAAAGTAGCTAGCTTAAAAAAAAAAAAGTAGCTACCTATAAAATCATGAGGTCATAGACATCTGGGGATGACTATTATTTCAAAAACATATTGGTCAGATTATCAAAATATCAAATATGGCCAGATAGGTTATGAGAACTTACAAAAAAGGCAACTGATGTGGAAGTCATCAAGGACCTTGCAGATTGCTCTTTAGGTGGAGTAACAGGTGAGAATCAGAGTAGACTAAGGGTAGTGAGAGGTGAACTAGGCTAAGGCAGCTATGACTCTAGTTAACTTTGCTTTGTTCATGAACAAGTTTGAGCTTGTATAAATACGGTTGAGAGGAATACGGAGAATCAAAATGAGTAGAAGAGTTTGGAGTTGAGTAGAAAGACAATTGAGATAGTGGGTACAGGAGATAGGTTTCCATTTTCATAATGGAAACCATGAAGTCTAGTTTTAATTTAGCTCTAGCCCTTTGGCATTTAAATTAAACTGTAGCGGGGTAGCCATGTCCTTCTACAAAGACCCAAGTGCTAAGTAGTTTTAAAGATTATTGTTAGGTTTTTGTGTGCGTCCATGTCCTTCTACAAAGACCCAAGTGCTAAGTAGTTTTAAAGATTATTGTTAGGTTTTTGTGTGCGTTTTATATGCTTGTTAAGTGCACCGTGTTCATACAGTGCCAAAGTAGGGCATCAGATCCCACAGAACTGGAGTTATAGTTGTGAGCTGTTTTATGAGTGCCACGAGCTGAATCTTCTGCAGCAGCAGTAAACACTCTGTTCCAGCTTCTCCTCAGCTTCGGCTGTTTTCTTGGGAGGCTTCCTGAAGAAGGTCCAGGACTCTTGGGCTTGTTCAATTGAATCGATTATCCTTGTGATAGTCATTAATGATTAGCTGAAATGTTTTGTGTGAGTGGTGTATTGCGTTTGTTTTAAGCAATTGCCCAACTATAAAAGTCTTGTGTTCCTGCCAGTGGGGTGGTAGTGCACACCTTTAATCCCAGCACTCTTGGCAGGCAGAGACAGGTAGATCTGAGTTCGAGGCCATCCTGGTCTACAGAGTAAGTTTCAGAACAGCCAAGGCTACACAGAAAAGCCTTGTCTCAAAAATTAAAACAACAAAAAAACCTTGTGTACTTGGTTTGTAACGAAGGATAGTCTTACGCACCAGTTCCCTCAGGTTATCCTCTGACCTCTGCACAGGTACCATGGAACATTTTACACTCCACCACACATGTGCACACACGCAAATAAATAAGTGGAAAAATAAACCTTGAGGTGTTTAAATCTGTAGATCAGCTATCCAACTTTAAGAGAGTTAATTTTTTGTCATCAACTTGTCTATGAGAAATATATAAACTTTCATTATACATACAAGATAATGTGCTATAAAGGAAAGATAACGAGTTGCCCAAGGTCCTGATCACTGGCTAATTGAAGTAGAGTTAGGCCTATATTTGACTTCATTTGTCATCACAACACTGTACTTCTCAGTAGACCAGAGGTGGTCCATAGAAAGGAGTCAGGTTCTACATTTACAGTTAGTACTGTGTGGTTCCTGTGTGCCCTGCCCTGCAACCATGTAACAGATACTGTTACAGAGAAGTTTGGCTCTTTGCTCAGTGTAACATTCTTTATGCTAGAACCAGAATTCTAGCCTATTATTACATTCTGCTGTTCTGGGTAATATTCTATTTCCTCTGTTTGGCATTTGGGTCCGGAGCTTTCTTTCAGGAACTGAGTCAGTTTTTCAGAGCCTGAAATTCCCAACCCCTAGGTGCCCAGTCTCACTTTTCCCAGTTATTTTTTAAAAGTTCTTCATACATTTATTTCTTCTATTCTATGATCAACTCCAGTAAAATGTTTTGAAGTGGTAAAAGCAAGTATCCTTATTTTATTATTGATGTTAAAAATAATGCTTCTTACATGTTTAATTTTCTATAATTTTTCAGTAGCCTATATATAAAGTTAGGTTGTGGATGTTTCTATTCCTGTCTGTTAAGCTTTATAAAATATAAGTGGATTTTAGGTTCCACTTTTTTCTGTGTCTATTGAAATGACCACTTTATGTAATAAAGTAGACACATTTCCTATTGTTAAATCACCCTTGCTTTCTGGAGATAAATGTAGATTATAATTTAAGAATCTATTTTAAGGGAGAAAATAGGGAACAGGACAGGAGCCTAACACAGAGGGACTCTGAAAGACTGTACCCTGCAGGGTATCAAAGCAGAGTCTGAGACTCATAGCTAAACTTTGGACAGAGTGCAGGGAATCTTATGAAAGAAGGGGTTGATAGAAAGACCTGGAGGGGACAGGAACTCCACAAGGAGAGAAAGAAAAATCTGGGCACAGGGGTCTTTTCTGAGACTGATACTCCAACCAACGACCATTCATGGAGATAACCTAGAACCTCTGCACAGATGTAACCCATGGCAGCTCAGTCTCCAAGTGGGTTCCCTAGTAATAGGAACACGGACTGTTTCTGACATGAACTCAGTGACCTGCTCTTTGATCACCTCCCCCTCAGGTCTACAGAGGAAGACAATGCAACCAGTCCTGATAGACTAGGATCAGATGGAAGGGGGGAAGAGGACCTCCCTTACCAGTGGACTCGGGGAGAGGCATGGGAAGAGAAGAGGGAGGGAGGAAGAAATTGGGAGGGGAGGAGGGAGAGGGCTATAGCAGGAATACAAAGTGAATACACTAATATAAAAAATTTAAAAATCTATTTTTAAAACTTAGTTTTTTAATAGAGGATTCTCAATTTTTATTCTAAATTCAATTTTAGTAAGTTATATAAGAGTTTTGCTTTAAAATTGTTCATAGTATATACATTTTTAAAAACCTGTATGAGTAGACATTTTAATTGTTGAACAGCTTATTTTTTGGTTCATTTGTTCGTCAGTTGTTGTATACTTATTATTCATTACTTGTTGCTGGTGGTTTTAGAATCTATTCCTGCTCCTACCCTCTTTTTTCCTAGGATGACTCTAGTACTCAGAGGATACCTTAGCACAAACCTTTAGGATTAAACCTTTTAGTTTACTTTAAGCACATAAAAATAAACATTTTTTTACTTTTGATTAAACTTTTATTTTAAGCACATGAAAACTTGATTTTAAGCATATAAAATAAACAATGGGTAAATAGATGCAATAGTTATAGGACTATCTTATATATCATATGTTTATTTTACACTTGAGTGTAAAAATTAATAGTGTAAGTATAATGATTATGTGTCTCATGCATAACTAAAAAAGACAATGTGACTGGTTTATTTGAACTGAAGTATAAAAATTGATATTTGTACAAGAAAATTGATAATTGAAGAGAGACAACTTATCACTTAGTGGAGAATGTTGAACCTCATTGTTTCCCAAATAACATCTTTTGTAAGCTCTAAAATCAGCTCTTTGTGATAGTATATTGTTTTAAACACCAAGAAACAAAATCAGTTAATTTTAGAACCTCCTTAGTAAATTCAACTAGAGCAAAGTTTTTATAAGAAACCATATGACTGAAATGATTCAGTTACTCTGAGTGTATAATTTAACTGCAATATTGAGCACTTAGCTTTTTGAGTGTATTTGACCAGCTGTTCCACACCTCATTTCCTATTGATAATAAACTGTGACTAATTGAGAGGTTTTTATAAGTTTCTTCAAATTACTCATCTCATTGCTGAGTTGCCAGGTGGACATGGCTTCTTTTATTGCCACTGGATATTGTAAAGCTCCTGTTTGTTTGAGATAGGGTCTCACTCTGTAGTCCTGGCTGTCCTGAAATTCATTATGAAGACCAGGTTGTCCTTGAACTCACAGAGATCTTCCTGCCTTTGAGGTACTCTTCTTGTTAGGAGGAACTAGCTCACTGGTATTTGCCCCTGTTAACAGATGGAGGAAGGGTTCATTTTCTTGCTTATTCCCTACTCTTATCTAGGGTTGGAACATTCAAAGATCTCCTATAGAGGTCGCAGAAAGGATAGACTGAGGGGTCCTCTATAAACCTCTTACACATTTTTACCCTTTGTGACTCATTTATAGAATTTTATCAGCTCATAATTTGCATTGTGATTTGATGTTTGAGCTAAGCAGTTCGTATCAAAGCAGCTCCTGAAACCATATTATGAAATGGTATAAAAATGCCTGCTCACAAAATTTTCTTTGTATGGAAGCTCCATAACTTCCTTTAATAACTAGTTTGAGAAATAAGTGTTTGAGGTGCTGGAGAGAGGATCTGAGGTTAATAACACTTTCTGTAATTCCAGAGGTCCCAAGTTCAATTACTAGTTCCACAGCATTCAATGCTGTCTTCTGATTTCAGTGGGCCCTGCATCCCATGTAGTACACATATAACATACATACATGCAGGCAAAATATCCAAATCCATAAAATAATAAAATAAAAAATTTTAAAACTTAAGAGAACATAAGCAGTGTTCAAGGAGTATGACAGGCTGGAGGGAGAGATAGAAAAAAAGGAATTTCTTCATTACTACTAGTGTAATGTGGAGCCTGAGTTAAACATTATAGACTGCCTTGTGGAGCAATAGCCAGTTGAACAATAACTTGTTAGCTAATAGCTAAGTATAGTGATGGTCATCAACAAGTGATGTATGACTCTCATAAGCTTCTAAGACCAAAAATTGTGATTTAAAGAAAATGTAAGATGGTGTATGGAAAAATTTACTTTTATAGGATATTTAATAATGAGTTTTACCCTGCTTACAAAAATTATTGTTAGAAGTTTTCAGGAATAGAGATGCTTTGGGTTGCTTATCTGTAATCCAGTAAATTACAAGAGAATGGTCTATTGGAAACTTTAATATATAGTGTATTTCAAGTTTATTTTCTATTTGGGGTAAGATGGCAAATTGCAATTGAAACCTGTTGACAGTGTGACTTAGAATGTGTTGTTACTTTTCTTTGAAAAATTTCAGGTTGCTTCTGCACTGTGTAGCCTTATTTTCATACATAGATAGGTAAGAAGCATATTTATTGATTGTAACGTAATGATTCGGGTTGATGATTTTAGGCCACCAGAAAAATGGAAATGAAAGAGAATGATAAGTACAAGGCGTGGAGAATGAGCCCAGACAATGAATCTTCCTGGACTACTGACACAGATGCCAGTTATGGGAAGAAATTCACCATTCCAAAGATCAGGAGAACAACTGAGAAAGGTAACATTTCTGTAGAAGATGAGAATTTTTATTAAAAAGTGTGTTTGTCTGGTTCACTTTTGTTCACTCTGACCCTATTTTAAACCAGATTGAGTTAGATCTTTGGTTGTTCAAGTACACCTAAGCCCCTCCCAAAATGAAGTAGACACAGTTTCTAGTCCTTCCAGTAATTACACCAGAAGCCCTGGATTTTCACATGTAAAACAAATGGTAAGACAGGTTCCAAAGGAAGGAAAAAGAGAAAGACCTAAGGAACATGAGCCTAGGGAATAGTTAACGATATGCTGTCTGGACTTTGTGTTTGCTCCAACCAGACTGATGCCTACCACCTAGAAATTCCAGTTGGCACAGGCTTCTTCTTTGAAATAAAATAAAAACTTTATTTTCTTTGCCATGGGGCTAAAAGTGAGGCAGCTTAGAGAGATGGGAGATATAAGATTAGATACACTGCTACTGTGAAACACCAGTAATTTGAGTGAGGACATGACCACTACACCTTGTCAGTAAGTGTTAAGTAGAGGACAGAGATGAGCAAGTGCCCCTTGCCACCAAATGTGGTGTGAGAAGAAGGCAAAGAGGAAGCCTAGACTACAAGGTTAGCATTCTCTTTCCTTGTACCAGTAGTGACCAAGTATGGGGCCAGGATTTTTCATTCCTGCCATCCTTTGCCCTCCAGTGTCAGTAGGTTCTGTACTCCTAAACCCTTGCTTTTGTGGCAGTGACGTGCTGAAAGTGAAGTACAGAGCTTGGTTTTTCACCACATCCAGGCATTTATCCCTACCACAAACCAGTGGTGGCTGAGTATATGCCGCATGTACTTTTTCTGCTTCAGTAGCAACAGGACTCAGCCCCCAGAGAATTGGTGTAAGCCTTAAAGAGAACAAGGACTTGTGGGAGTAACTGTTCACTTAGACTACCATCATATTCCCCAAGCAGCAAGGCTAGATATGATCTGGAGTCTCATAATAGTATCTAATGCCCAAGACATAACAGATTCTTTTTATTTTACCATCATTCAGGAAAGCCTCAACTTACGTGAGAAAAGCTGCCAAAAATGGTCAGTAATGCAGTGACACATATGCTGGGATTATTTGAAAATATTTTATTTTAAAAAATGTTTTACATGATTATTTTTAGCATATACTTTTCACCCCAAGTCCTCTCAGCTCCCCTCCACCTCCCTAGCCACCTAACTTCATGCTCTTTCTCTCCCTCAAAAAAATTTAAAAAGAAGACAAAAGAAACTCAAAAGAAAACACCTAAACCGTAGCAAAAGAAAAAAAAGTTCACTACTCAGAAGTTAGCTACTTCTGAGCATGAGGCTTGACTGTGGTGTGCTTGATATAACCCTGGTTTACTCTGTTGAAAAAACTTATTTTCTCTCTCCTGGAAGACACCTTTTTAAAAGCAGCCATCATAAATATGCTTCAGTACGCAACTGCAATCTTGAAAAAAAAAAACCTAAAAAAATAGACAGTTTAAAGAAATGTCATAGGTAATGAAAAGGCAAATAGAAAGCAAACATGTTGCATAGTCTTGAATCCTAATAGCCATGAAGGTCTTAGCAAGTTCCAAATTCAAATTACTTTCTACATCATAATTGAAATAAAAACTCAAGCAAAACTTTAAAAAAACTGAAAGGAGAAATAGATAAATGCACTATTTGAAAATTCAACACCCCTTCATCAGAAATGGACACATTCATTCAGCAGATGGAAAATGAGTAAGATCATAATGGAACTCACCAGCACCATCAGTCTTCTGGATTTGATATTTAGCTGAACACTATTCCAATGATAGCATAGTACACATTCTTCTTAAGCTCACATGAGACACAAGAAAAATAGCACATCTGTGCCATAAAGTAAACGTCATACAAAGCCTGCTCTTTGATCGGAATGCAATTTTAAAAGTTGAAATGAAAAAAAAAATAGCTGGAAAACCCCCCATATATTTGAAGATTAAATAAACACTTAAGTAACAAAGCTCAAAGATTACATTAACAAGGGGAATCATCAAACACCTCATACTAAGTGGAAATAAAAACCTAAGATTTGGGGCACACAGTATGAGCAATGCTTAGAGGAAAGTGCATAGAATTCAGTGCATATATTAGAAGAGAAAGTATGAGATTAACAACTTAAGGTTGCACCAGCAGAAATCAGAGGATGGGTACAGATCAGCAGCAAGAATTAAATTGAAATTAAGTACTAGGCATTTAAAAGCAAAGAAAAATCAGATTTTTAAAAAAGATAATGCTAGTAAGTCTCTAGCCAGGATAACTAAGGGACAGAGGGGTGACCTCCCCCAAGGGGAGAGCAGCCTTGCCAGGACACAGAGGAGGGCAATGCGGTCATTCCTGATAAGACCTGATAAGCTAGGGTCAGATGGAAGGGGAGGAGGTCCTCCCCAAATCAATGGACTTGGAGAGGGGCATGGGAGGAAGGATGGGGTTGGGAGGGAATGAGGGAGGAGGCTACAGGTGGGATATAAAACGAATAAACTGTAATTAATATTAAGTAATTAAAAATTAAAAGGCAACACTGTAGATCTCATGGACATCATATTATGTAATATATTAATAACTCTGCTCACAAAATTTGTATCCTAAGTGAAATATGCAATTTCTTAAATACACAGTAAGCCAAGACTCATCCAAAGAAATAAGTAAGGCCAGTGAGATAGCTCCGTGCATAAAAGCACTTGCCACAAAGCTTGATAACTTTAGTTTGCTCCTCAGAATCCAGGGTAGAAGAGAAAGACCCAACTGCTCAGAGTTGTCCTCTGACTTTTATATACAGGTATACAGATAGGAACATCATATACACATAAAAAAATATCCTATACATTTAGGGAATAATCTCAGTAATCTCTTCAAGTGCATGTGAGTCAAGCCACATGCACGCTTTTACTATCATCACTCTAGCTGTAGGAGCAAGCTGATATCTGAAGTGAAGGCCAGCCTTGCCTACATCTTGAGCACCAGACTAGCCAGGGCTAGAATAAGACCTTGTCTCAAAAAAAAAAAAAAAAAAAGCAACTAAGATCAGTAGTTTGGTTCTAGAACAGTGGCCCACAAACCCACTTTAGGCAAAAGCCATGTTTCCTGGATAAATTGAGCTACCTCCCTGTATCAAAGCAACTTCTCTTTATAGCCACCCTAATACCTAAACTATCAGAGAAAGGCTCTAACAGATGCATCTGTGTCACACCACCTGCATCTGTGGGCTCAGGGAATGTTGTGGAAGAGTGTGCAGAGTGTTGTAAAGCTCAGAGTACCAGGAAGTCTTCTGTGAAATGTTCTCTCCCAGACATGGCTTCATAAACAAGACTGAAAATATGGCAGTATCAGTGGACATGTTAACATAGGAAATTTTTGAGGGGTGCCACACCTAGACAAAGAACTGAAAGCAACTAATGACACCTGGGAGAAGGAGAATTAGGGAGGAGTCGCCTTCCTTGATTGTCAGTTGAAACCTGAAACCACATACAACAAAAATAGATTCAGCAAGCTGTATTTATATACATTTGTGTTTACACATATATACATGTGTGTTTAAGTATGTCTGTATATATGTATGTAACAGTAATAAAAATACACTATCAGTCTGAGTGCAGGGCATAGGGGTTAGAAAGAGGAAG
>CM053764.1:96274951-96326189 GCA_028658305.1 Pachyuromys duprasi | reverse complement strand
TGGTATGATCAATGCTCGTTTAGATGAACAAATGGGATGGACATTGAATGGAGGATAAAACAAGCAACAAGACCAGGAGCATACCAAAGAGGGCCTCTGAGAGAATCAATATAGCAATGTATCAAAGCAGATATTAAGACTCCCAACCAAGCCTTCGGCAGAGGGCAAGAAATAATAAAAATAGGGGAAGTTAGTAAGACTTGGGGAGAACAAGAGCTCCACAAAGACCAAATTGTGCAAGGCACAGGGGTCTTTTACGAGACAGTTTATCCAACCAAGGACCATGTATGGATATGGCCTAGAACCCCCACTCAGATGTAGCCCATGGTAGATCGGTGTCCAACTGAAGACCCTAGTAAGGGGAACAGGGACTGTTTCTGTCATGAACTCGATGGCTGGTTCTTTGACCCTCCCCCATACACACCAGGGAGTAACAGCCTGGCTAGATCCCAGGGGAGGACATTGCAGCCAGCCCTGAGGAGATAAGATGATCTGGGGTCTGATGGAAGGGGAGGAGATCCTTCCCCCCCCCCCCCCCCGTCAGTGGACTTGGAGGGGGCGGGGAAGAGATGAGGGAGGGATAGGGAGAGTGGGAGGGAATAAGGGAGGGGGCTACGCCTGGGATGCAAAGTACCTAACCTGTGATTGATATAAAAATAAATAAATTACATTAAAAAAACATTGTAAAAAAAAGATATTATTACATTCTGAGTCCATACCTAAACATGACACAAATTTAAGTGACCTGTACTTTGTTTTTATGTAAGCCATCATTCACATACATGCAAAGCCCCTCAATGAATGTTAGAAAGTTAAATGCAACAATGTATACAAAGAATTGTAGAGTGAATGAGATAGCTCTGTGAAGCCTGATGAGTTCAGTCCCATGTAGTAGAAGAAGAGGTCTGACACATACGTACCTTACATCCTTTGACCTCACACACATGTGCAGTGGCATTTGTACACACAAAAATAGATGTAATTCTTAAGGTTCATTGACTTTTACACTGTTATAATTTGGAATGTATCCTCCAAGGATGTAAGGCTAGGTCAACATTAGAAAATGTATCAATACATAAAGAAAAAGCATGGTTTAGCAATAATTGCAAACTGACATTTTTCAGAAAAGCTTGGCACTTATATCAGTAAATAGAATATTTCCAGTTTTGTAATACAAGTTTAGCATCCCTCATTTGACATACTGAAGTCCAAAAACGCTTTGAAAACTAAAATCCAAAACTTTTTACATTGCTGTCATGATGCTTAGACAGTTAGGATTTAGTGTCTCAGACTTTTGAATAAGGATGGCACAAGTGATGAAAACTACCTGGATATACCAAAAAACTGAGAAAGCCAGAAATGCGAATTACCTGTTTTTAACCACTTAGTTTAAGGAATAGTCAACACATGTTTACAAAAACCTAATGAATTTAAAAATGTAAAAAAAAGAAACTTGAAGCTTAATTTCAACTGTAATATCAAGTCACAAATGTCTTTTCAGCCCTTTTCATCTTAATACAGAAAGTCAAATAATTAGAAATAAAACTAACCTTGTTCATAGATGATATTACTGATGATGTAAAAAAATCCAGGCATTAACGTTTGATGCTCATAGCAATTTTAGTGACATGTTGGATTTGAAAATATAGAAATCTGCAGTATGCATTATGTTGCCATCTAAAATGTGTAAAAGTTCATAGGGGGAAAAGTCTCCATGACCTTAGATTTGGCAGTAAGCCAGTTACAGTGCAAAAGGCATGATGCAAGAAAGTGTTGACTTAGCTCTACTTACTGAAATTGAAAATGTGTCCCCTGAAACATACTGTCAATGGAATGAAGCTCAGTTTTACAGGTAGTTGTGGTGCTGGCCTTATGACACTATGGCATGATTCTTATCTGTTCCCTAAATAAGTCTACCTGATCATTTAGAATTCTTTGCTAATAGATGTGGAAATGGGAAAATCTGAGGGGCTTTTGCACGGAGCTTCTGTCAGCAAGTGGTACAGATTGGTATTGTATCTGTTGACAAGTAGGACAGAGTTTTACTGTGGTTTTGAAATAAATGAGACAGAACAGGCTTTGTAGTACATTCAGAAACACCCTTTGAAACTGTAACAGAACCAGAGGGACACTCATTAAAACCTGTCATACCCCATAGCGTTCAGTTGTGGACAGTTACTTTTCTAGTACCGTACGTAGAGATGTTTTTGTTCCTTTTTTTTTTGTACAAAAGCTGATCTGAAAAAAGTAATCTACGTATCACCCCTTATCATTCATAATTACTTGCAGTTGTTACCAGATATTTGCCAGAGATTCTAATCAAGCCATCAGACAACTGGTGGACACATAAAAATCACCATTTTTTCTTACTATTATAAAAACAGCCATTACTGATAGCAAAATTTTACTTAGCTAAAGAAGTTATATGGAGTAGAAACTTCTTAAAAATGTAAATATTGTTATCTGAATAATAATGACTTTTTAGATAAAGCTTGAGATAATGGTACTACAGAGTCATGTTGTTGGTTTCAGATTTGGGAAGTCAAACACTTATTTGCAGTCTGTAGAAAGTTGAATCAGTACCTCAACTCATATTTCTCTTGTACACATCAGTAATGATTCAGAAATTAAGTGGGGAGGATTATATGTGAACAAATCCATTGTGTTAACTATTTTAAAAACATTTAGCCACTGTTGTAAAGCTTGAAATTCATACCAAAAAAATAGAAAGACCGATTTTGAGAACTTAATTTGTAAAACATAAAAGACTGATAACTGCAAAGAACCCTTAAATGCAACAGTGAAAAAACAGATTGGACTATAAACTGGGTTGGGAACCTTAAGAGAAGTATCACCAAAGAAGATAAATAGAAAATATTGTATTACAAGGTGATTTACATCATATGTCATTGGGGATATAAAAGTTAAAAACAATTACATACTACTACACAGCTATTAGAATGGCCAAAATTTAGATCACTGGTGACATGAAACAGTGGAGAGGGTCTGGATCAATAGGAACACACTCACTGTTGATGGGAACACAAAATGCTATTGCTGTTTTGAAACAGTTTAGTGGTTGGACTGTATTCTCAGTATACATCTTATCTTACATGGGAAATACATGGGAAGTGCTAACAGAAGCTACCTGGTTTGTGTTATTAATTACTCACATTGTGGAGTCACTGTATGATTAAAGTTATCCAAACTCTAGGACTGTCTTATGTCTGTATGTGTTAAACATCAATTACTCTAATAGCTATGCAGAGAAAAACAAGGCTACTGTTTTCACTTACGTCAAGTGTAGGAAATCCATGTTACTGTGATACAACCTTAACTACAAGTTGTTGCTTTCGTTTGTTCATGAAATTTCCAAACTGTCAGCTGTGCTGTTGTCACTGTAAATGTGTAATGTCATTTTAAACACAAATAACTGTTTCCCTCTTTTTTATCTGCAGTTTACTTATCTTCTTGTTACACCAATACTAGAGAGTATGGTTTCATACATGGCACTCTGAAGCAGTGCAGGCTTGATACAAGCTGTGATCTACAATTCACATGGCAGTTTGGAGATACAAAACTGGTTCATAATGAGTATCTGGAAAAACAGTTTGCTGCTAAGAGGTAAGTTGGTGTGACAGAAGCATGTTATAAAGTGTTTTGTTCTTAACCATGGAGTGGTGAGTTAATTTATTTTTGTCACTTGAATTTTAGTAAGTATTTCTAGGAAAATAAACATAGATCATTTAGGAATCACTAACGAATGGCTAGGCAGATGGCTAAAGTAAAGGTAAAGTGCCTGCAGTGCAGGCATGAGGGTCTGAATTTGGTTTCCAGCACCAGTGTAAGATTCGGGCACAGTAGAGAGGAGCATGTTTGTAACAGCAGCTCAGGGTGGTGGAGGTGGATACAGGAGGATCCCTGGAGCACACTGACAACTAGCCTAGCCAAATGGATAAATTCTGGGCTCACTGAGTGAGAGTACCTCTAAAGCAGTGTTTCTCAACCTGTGGATCCCTTCACAGGGGTCACAAAGACCATCAGTAACAAAATAACAGTTATGAAGCAGCAATGAAAATAATTTTATGGTTCGGGGTCACCACAACATGAGAAACTGTTCTAACGGGTCACACATTAGGGATGCTGAGAACCAGTGCTTTAAAAGTAATATGGAGAACAATAGAAAAAGCTGCCTGATGTCAGCCTCAGGTACCTACAGATATGCACACCATATACACATACGTATGCCACACACTGACAAAAGGATTTACTAAAAATATATATAATGCAAATTATTTTCTCATAATCCCTTATAAAAATTTTAAGTGAGATTTGTTTTATGCACTAATGTGGTCAGTCAGATTTCGTATAGCGTCTTCTAATTTGTATTTTTGTGCGTATGTTTGCCTGTGTTAAGTTACATGGGAGAGGTCGACTTCAGATAACTACCTGTATTACTGCACCTTTTCATTTTTAAATTTGTCAATTCTTCTCACTGTGTGGGTTCCAGGGCTCAAACTCAGGTCATCAAGCTTGGCAGCAAGTACCTTTGCTCAATGAGGCATCTTACTGGCACCTTAATTTTTTAATACGTTTTATGACAAGTTCATGCATGCATACAAGACATTTTAATATCTATTTTCCATTCTCCTACTTCAGCTCCTCCCAGGCCCTAGCATTGTGTTTGGCTCCCAACTTTATATCTTCTTTTTACCTTTTCATCATGCACTGAGATTTGGTAGTGCTGCTGGTATGTATGTGGGTATAAGACCACCTGCTAGGACAACGGTCCCAAAGACAGTTCCGGTGGAAGCTCTCTTCCTTCCCCCATAAGCTGTCAACTTGCAGTAGCTCCTCAGCTAGGGAAAAGACCTTGTGAGTCTTCTCTCATCTATGCTGGAATTTTGGATGGCTTGATCTTGTGCCAGCAACTAGAGCTGCTCTGAATTTAAGTGCAGCGGTCCTGTCATGCCCAGATGACATTCATTTGCAGCATCCCTCCACAACATGATTTTTACAGTATTCTGTGATGCGCCCAGGACCCTGCAGACATATGATGCAGATGTCCCATTTAAGGTTAAGCATTCCATGATCACTCAGTTCTCTGCAGTTTGACCATTTGTGAGTCCCTGTCATAACTGCCATCCACCAAAGCAAGAGACTTTTGAAGGCTGAGAGCTGCATTAATGTGTGGGTATAAGATAAGCATTTGGAAGGCAAGTTTAATGCTTTGCCCATTGAGCAAAGTGATAGTAGTAGGTTCACCCCTAGAGCCTGTGAGTTCCCCAGCTACAGGTTTGTGCCCAGGTTCCTGGTACCAGGCATGAATTCTGTCCAATCAGAAAGTGGCTGGTTATACTACAACATTTATGTTTCTATTTTACCTGTGGACACATCTTTCTACCACCAGGGCAAGCTCTCCTGCCCTGCTCCAGCTAGGCCACCCAGTGCCACCATTGGCAGGGTCAGCTCCGCCATCATGAGCTCATATTTTAAGCATCTGTTTTGTAGTTCCCTATGCTTACAAGTATGAAATAACAAAGTAATCATAAAGCAACACTTCTCTCTTGGCCCATCTCTTTCAGTGTTTTGAAGCAGGATTACAAAACCTGAGTCTGGCCTCAAACTTGCTATTAAGAGGAGGGGGTCCTCCTGTCTCTGCCTCTGAAGTATTGATCCAACTCTTGTTTTTTTGTTTGTTTTTTCTGAAACTCATAGACCATTGTATTAACTTGAGAGGAAAAACAGCAGTGAAACCTCAGCAGTTGCTGGGAAGGAGAGAGAAAGACATTCCCTTAGAGTTAAGAGTTCAAGAAAGTATTAGCAATAGTGTTAAGAAATCTGCTACATAGGATGGAGCTGGGTGTTCTTCAGAGAACAAGTGAGCTCTCTCAGTGCGTCAGGGCAAACAAGCCTAGGGCTCCAGCCATTTTCCACAGAATACATGTGAGGAAAGGCAAGGTTAAATTTCTCTGAGTTAGAACTCAGAAAAGTGGCACACTCCACAGTGAAGTTCGTAAGCATTTTGAAAAGTGATTTGAACAAAAATTAACTTTACCACTCTTCTTTCATTTGGTTTTTGAGACATTTTTTTTTCTTAAAGCCAGTTACTTCTTGTTTAGTGTCACACACACACACACAAAGATTTGAACAGCCACTCAGTGGTGCTAGACATTTTAAAGCATTTCTAATGGCAGACAGTTGTGGGATTTATTATTTTTTTAGGTACTTACCCAATTAAACAAAAACTTGTTTCCCATAGAACTTCACATAACTTAGCACAAAATGTTTGTGTGTCATTGCTCTACTGTGTTGTGAATTTTATCTTCCTTATATGTCCATAGTGTATGTTAGGCGACAGAGTTCATGCCTAAACTCATTTTTAAAAGTGAGTGATGCTGGGTAACAACTTAAAGCTTAAAGTCACAGGTGGAAAGGAAATGTAAGCAGAATGCCCAGCAGAAGAAAGCCATAGAGCTAAGAGTTGAAAAGAATCTGTCGTCTTAAATAAAACGAGTGGCTCCAACGAGACAGTCTTTATTCTTCCCTACATTCTGCCTATGCTTCTTATCTATTAAATTAGCAGAAACATGCAAATATTCTTTAAGTCTATGAATTTGGACATTCATTTGGGATTATACCAAACATATTTTAGACTTAGTGAGAAATGTGAATAAAGTTTTGTTCACTCAAAGGGGTTTTACTGACTTTTATTCTTAAAACTTCAAATTACAATAAACAAGATATCTAGCTAGATATAAAATGTATATCATTATAAAGGTAGAGGGACACAAATCAGGAGTTGATGTAGGAGCTTTAGAGGTAAATTGTTTGAAAAAGTTTAGAAACGTGAGCTGGACTTCTGGGTAAGAGAAATGCTGAATTTAAATTCTCCTTAAGTTTTTCAAACTGTATCAGCTGAGATCTTTCCTATATTTAAGAATTTGTAAATATTTTAAACCTAGAAGAAAGTTTATCATTTTAAAATTGTCTGTATTCACATAGATACTATGATTAAATTCTTGTGTACAGTTTAACATGCCCATCCCAGATGCATGGTTAACTTGATCAACTTTATTAATGATAATTTCCAAAGATAGAATTAGAACAGTTTGGACAACTTACAGTGAGAAAGTTATACATGTCTCTAAATAAGAGATGCCAATCTGATGCAAACAAGGACACACCTTTTTCCTGGTACAAAGCACTGGTGTAATGAGGCTTCTCTTTGGATAACCCAGTGCTAAGGACATACAGGCAGAGAAATGGGATAAAGCCAGAACCTGATGATGCTCTGGAGTTTCCTAAAAAATTACTCCTGATAGAGGTTGTCTCATAGCTGAGATTATGCAAAGGTATTCTTTTTTAACTTATTTTTTATTAATAACATTTTATTCACTTTGTATCCTAACTGTAGCCCCCTCCCTGGACCTCTCCCATGCCCTTATCCCAGTCCAATGATAGGGGAGGTCCTCCTCCCCTTCCACCTGATAGATCCTAATACATGCAAGTCTATCAGGTCTCATCAGAACTGGCAGCATTGTCTTCCTCTGTGGCCTCATAAGCTGCTCCTTCATCAGGGGCATGTGATCAAAGAGTAGGCCAGATAACCTAGAATCCCTGCATGGATGTAACTCATGGCAGCTCAGTGTCCAAGAGGGTTCCCCAATAATAGGAATAGGGTCTGTCTCTGATGTGAACTCATGGGCTGGCTCTTTCCATCACCTCCACCTCTAAAGTTTGACCTCTGCTTTGATACCCTGCAGGGTAGAGCCTTTTAGAGGTCCTCTGTGGTAGAGTCCTGTCCTGTTCCCTATTTTCTTCTTCTTCCGATGTCCATCTGATTTGCCTTTCTGAATGAGGCTTGATCATCTTACCCAGGATCCTCCTCTTGATTAGCTTCTTTAGGTATACAGAGTTTTATATGATTATTCTATATTATATGTCTAATATCCACTTATAAGTGAGTGTATATCCTGTGTGTCTTTCTGCTTCTGGGATACCTCATTTAGGATGATCTTTTCTAAGTTCCCACCATTTGCCTGTTTTTAAATTTCATGATTTCCTTGTTTTTAATTGCTGAGTAGTATTCCATTGTATAAATGTCCCACAATTTCTGTATCCATTCCTCAATTGAGGGGCATCTTGGTTGTTTCTAGCTTCTGGCTATTACAAATAAAGCTGCTACAAACATGTTTCAACAAATGTTATTGCATACTTGAGCATCTTTTGGGTATATGCCTAGGAGCGCTATAGCTGGGTCTTGAGTTAGCACAATTACAGAAATCCATCAATGTAATCCACCATATAAACAAACTGAAAGAAATAAAACATGATAATCTCCTTAGATGCTGAAAAAGCATTTGACAAAATCTAACACCCATTCACGTTTAATGTCTTGGAGAGATCAGGGATACAAGGCACATACCTAAACATAGTAAAGGTAATATATAGCAAGTCTATAGCCAACCTCAAACTCAATGGTTGGAAACTTAAAGCAAAGGTATTTTTAAGACAGTAAATTATCTGTACTAGAATTCTCTACAGTCTCTCAGCTGGAAGTGAATTCAGGACTGGAAAGGAGATACTCCCAAGTAACTTATTTCAATGCACTGCTATGGTTGAGGGAAAGGGAGTAAAGACCCCCTCCCCCTCTATTCTCAGATGGGAGGTGGGTGATAATCTGATGTGGGGCACCGTACATTTAGTTCCTGAAACTAGTTTACTGGAGAATATAAACAAAAATTCCAGTGCATTTAGTATCGTGACTGTTTCCTTCTTAAATCACTTTTGAAAAAGCTCACTTTTATAAATTAAGATTCAGTAATAGATGTTTTCTCATTATGACATCTCCATGATGTTCAGCTGTTAAACTTAACATAGAAAATCCATCCTTTTCAAAGTTTGTATAAATATAAGTCTTAAAAGAATACTATTTAACTGAGACATAAGTTTAGGACAAAGCATAGGTCTGTCACCTTTGATATTCCCTAAATGCCTTTTTTTCCCCCAGTACTTTTTTCCTGATAAATAAACTCAGGTTTCCACAGTAAGGAATTTTTCCAGTTAATAGTGGCACACACCTTTAATCCCAGCACTCGGGAGGTGGAGACAAGTGGATCTCTCTGAGTTTGAGGCCAGCCTGGTCTACAAAGTAAGTTCCAGAGAAACCCTGTTGTGGGGAGGAGATGGAAGAATTGGTTCGTTTGGTAGTGTCCTTTCTACCCAAATATGAAGACCCCCAGCAGCTTCAAAAAATCAGAGCATGGTAGCACATCTGTAGTTTGTGTGTGTGTGAGTGTGTGTGTGTGATACAGATGGTAAATATTTTTAATGCAAGGGGGGGAACGCATTTCCAAATTAAAATCCAGGTAAAGGTCATTGTATGTTTAAATTTATGTGATGAAAAAGGCTCAGCTACTTGTTTCCAGGCAACAAAAATTCCTAGTCTCAATCATTGTCTAAAGTTCCCCTGCTATGGTTATGAGCCTTGGGAATTCTGAGGGCAAGAAATCTGACCTAGTTATGTAGGAAGATAATACTATCCCTTGATGTACCATTCTTTGCTTTTAAAAATGTAATCGTAGTTCTGATTTTTTTTTCCCTACAGTTGTATTTTAGTTGTAGATAATTTAACACTTAGTAATGTGCATCTTGAATGGATGCAGACTATGGCTATGTATCCAGACCTGTTGGAAATGAAGGTATATCACACACTTCATGGATATTGAGTGAGGCATAGGAAGTAAATGGAATTTTGGGTAGTTCTCTGTATGAGCTGAATAGAATATGGGTTTCTGTTACATAATCATTTGGAAGTGTTGGTGTTGAAAGTTGTTTATGAGAAAGGGTATGACACTTTGAGCTAGCTGTATTTTAAGTACTTAATCACTGAGTTCCTTGTCAAGCTTTCCAAAGAACCTCATTTCTTTTCTTTTCTAATAAATATAGTAGAATGCTTTCCTTTTCTCCTTTATGCATACCAAGGACCTGAACTGTTTATATATTATTTTGTTGCCAATTAAATTTAAGCTATACTTTGACCCTCCCCCATACAAGCCGGGGAGTGACAGACTGGCTAGATCCCAGGGGAGGACATTGCAGCCAGCCCTGAGGAGACAGGATGAGCTGGGGTTGGATGGAAGGGGAGGAGGTCCTCCCCTGTTGGTGGACTTGGAGTGGGTGGGGAGGAGATGAGGGAGGGTTGGGGACGGTGGGAGGGAGTGGGGGGGGGCTGCGCATGGGATGCAAAGTACCTAACCTGTGATTGATAACAAAAAAATAAAAAAATATAAAAAAGATAAAAAAGAAACAAAATGAAAAAAAATAAATTTAAGCTATATATACCATATAGACAATATATCTATAGACCAGTTTCTGTCTGCTTCCTACTTGCAAGTTGTCTTGGAATCTACTTGGGATGATGTAACTGGGACATAGCCATTTGGGTAAAGCACTTAAAACTACTTTGTAGTTGGTTTTAGAGAGGAGACAAGATAGTACAATATTAATTAATGCCTTACAATCTTTCGAAAGAGTCTAATTTTGTTTCTCCTGGTCATTAGAGTTACTCTATGCAAACTAGCTTTTTTGTCAATGAGTTTTCTAATTTAAGTCTTTGTTTCTTACTCAATAATTAACAACATAGTAAAAAAGGGAGAGAAGAAAAAGGCTGCAGTGACAGGCCTGCAGATGAGTGTTTTGCAAATTTCAGTGCTTGAGTGCTGGGTTGATTTGGGGTTTTTTATTTTCAGAGCTTAAAGTCTATGAGGATCAGGGTCTAACAGATTTTGTTCCTCATCAAGATTGATGCATAAAAACATGAGAAATTTTTTCAGAAAATTATTAACTAAATACTTTTAATTTTGAGAGAGAGTGTCTATTTCAGTGTGTCATATGTATGTCTGCATACATGTGTAGAGATCAGTGGTCAACTTGGTATGTCTTCTTTTGCTCTCTACATTATTTTCTGAGACAGTCTTCTCATTGAACCTTGCTGTTTCATCTGGAAAAGCAGAAACTTCAGAAAATGCACACTTCCCTGCTCCTTGAGCATGATTCACAGTCATGCAAGACTGTGTCTGGCATTGTTTGTGTGCTGAGGATCTGCACTGAGGTCCTGGGAAGCACTTTACTAACTGAGCCATATCCCCAGTCTCTTTATTTTTTTGTTAATACCGGAAATAGATATGACCTTTAGTGTGAAATCTGGTAATAATAGCACCTGGTAATGTTAGTTCTTCATATGCTTACCTATTTAGTAATTATGCATTACTATAGACACACAAGTCTGTTCAGGCTTACTGAATTTGCCATCTCTGAAGGGAACATATTGAGACCAATAAAGTCAGAATGGCTGCAGAGTGGCCAAAGGCATAGCAAAAATTGCTTTGTGAAATTTAGAAACCTTAGGCAGGGACAACTTGTCATATAAGTGCTGTTTTGAGAACTAAAAACAGCAAATGAAACGTTCATCGTTGACCTTGAACCATTTAAGAGAAGTAAAAGCCAGAAGTACTGTGTGATCATCCAGACACAACAGTACTGATACACAGATGGAGACTGCAAAAGACACAAGACAGGAACAGGTTCAGTCCTAGCACCGAGGGGAAGTGAGCACAACCATCCCTAGCAATGCGTCTGTTTGAAATTGACACGGCTAGGGAAGGAAAATGCGTTTTCTCCAATATCCAGGAGTCACTGACACACACAAAAGGAACTCCATTCTCTTTTGTGCACTTGTTTTGTTGTAGTAATTTTGTTTTACTTTTTGTTTTGATTTTGGGTTTTTTGTTTTGTTTTTAGTTTTTTGGTTCGGTTTGGGGTTTTTTGTTTGGCTTTTTGTTTGTTTGTTTTTTACTTTTAGAGGGAGATGGGAGGTAGGGAGGACCTGGAAGGATTTGGGAGAGTGAAAAGTATATTTAAAGAGAATTTTAATTACAAAAAGATTACAGAGTGACCAGTATTTCCCCACATACCCCAGCACAGTTGCAGAGCCTGTACCTCTTCTAAGGGGTTTAGTTTGCAGCACCTGCCTTGACTAGCCTTTGTCATTTCCATACTAAATACTAAACAGTAAACCCCACCGTGTCCCTTCCCTTGTCTTATTTGGAACACCCCAGTTCTTTTTCAGTGGACCACCCCTGACTTCAAAGTTAACTCTTCTTTCCTGTTGACCCCTCAACAGACTTTTATTCCCCACTTGACAAGATTTAGAGCTTCTGCTGTTTAACATGGTGATACTGTCCTAGTGTCTGAATAACTTTAGAAAAAACAAATTTTTACACAACTTATAGACCCAGAAATGGTTCTAAAATCTGATTTTTGTTAGCATTTTACAATCTTAAATTCTCTTTAAGCCTAAAACATTTTCAAATATGATTCTGAAATCATTTGATTAAAACTGAAATATACCCATATTCCCACAGGTGTGGAACCCCGGAGAGTGACTGCTAAGTTTGATTAGCTGTAGTTGTAAACTTGAGGGTTCATTGTTACATATTTCTAATCAATGGAATACATTAAAATCTTGTCAAGTATGATGATATATGCCTATAATCCTGTAGTTAAAAAGTGGAGGAAGAGGATCAGGAGTTCAAGGCCAGCCTGAGACACAGGAGACCCTGACTCAGAAAAGCTAAACAATAACAGCAATAATATTGTGATGGTTACCATCAAGATGATTGATTAAAATGAAATTTTGGGCCAAGGATAATGTGTAGTGGGACTGTCAAAAACTCCTGTGCAACCGGCATTGTGTCTTTACCATGTGGCATATTATGCTGAAAATGTTAAGTGCTGCTGTCTAGGTTTCCGTAGTTCACTTACAAAGCAATGGCAGGGTAAACTCACTGCAATTCTTGAGGACCCTAGATTTTCACACAGGTGATGAATGGGGATTAGCCTTAACATCGCTAGCTGCATCAGCCACTAAAAGAGAGGCAGGCTATCCTTTGAAGGCACATGTCAATCGCTACCAGCTGTGAGAGTTGTCCAGCACATTCAGTAGAAAGCTGATGAGTGTCTGCTATGTGTCCCCTTCCTCAGCCACCTTAGTTGAGCTTCTGGATAACTGGCTACAGCCTCTGCATCAGTATTTGGTGATTCACTTGGCACCTGATGCTCTGAAGGCCTCTTTCCTTAAGCCTCATGAAGCAACTTCTGCCAGCTGCAGGATGGCCTGGCTCTCCACGGCCCTCATATCATTGTAGTATTCCGGCTTGTTCTTACCTTGGCTTGTCCAAAGGGAACATTGTAGTTCTTGATCTTCTGTCCAGATTACAAAGATTATTTTACTTACATACATGCATATGCACTGGATTATCAGTTTTAACGAATTCTTCCATTTTCACAGCTGACTGGTACAAGAACCTTGTCTTCAGCCCCTGCCAGCTTTCAGTATGCATTCCTAGCTAAGGTTAACATTTTAGGATTTTCATCTAAAGAGAAAGCTATGTGGTTCTTTCACTTTGATGCTTAAAGGTCACTGTTAAGGTTATAAGCTGACCTAGTTTAAGTTGTATTTTGTCTCAGGAATTGAGAAGGGGGAGAGAAGGGCCAATCTACAGATTGTTCAGAATGTATATACATACATATATATAATGTATACTTATATATTAAGAGCACCATCTTAAGTGGTTAAGGTTCATGTCACTCCACCCAAATTTGAAAAATTAAACTCTAGGTCACTAGACCTAGAGTTATAGAAGATAAAGAATAAATTTACAATATTGACTAAATTAGTGAAATATGATAAAAGGTACATTGAAGTGAGTATGTGTTTCTAGAGTAAAAGGGACACTGATAGACTCGACTGGATAGACAATACTAGGTTACATAAACTGTGGAGCCCAGTAGCCCAGTAAATCGGGATTTTAGGCACTGTATAATTAACAACCTTGTTAACATAAGGTAGTTCAGTGTATTTTGAAACTTACTTTTTAAATGTTTGTAATAATAAAAAAAAGTTAGACAATTGAAAAGAAAACGAGTATAATAAAGTTTAAGATCATGTACTGGCTACATTTAAAAGTGTCCAGGATTGGCTGGCTCTTTGATCACCTCCTCCTGAGGAGAGGCAGCCAGTCCTGATGAGACCTGATAGGCTAGGGTTAGAGGAAAGGGGAGGAGGACCTCCCCTATCAGTGTACTTGGGGAGGGGCATGGGAAGAGATATGAGGAAAGGAGGTGGGATTGGGAGGGGTTGCGGGAGGGGGCTACAGCTGGGATACAAAGTAAATAAAAAGTTAAAAAAAAACAGTATTCAGTAGATATTAACCATCACCCTATCCAGGCTACCCATAAATCCTGGACATGGGCTCTTGAGCTTGGTATTTAGATGGTTTTCAGCCCTAACTTAACATCATTTTTTGAGTTAGTACCTCTGATTTTTGTAAGTACTTTCTGCTTGCTTTGATAAGCTAACACAGTTCATCGTTTTGAAAGTTGGTTTAACTGCATGTCAGTTGGTTTTTCCCTTAGGTCAGAGATGCGTGAAAGTGGGAGACACGGCAGAGAGCTGGAAGAACATTTCTGCTTTTTGGCACTTCCTCAGAGTGACGTAGTAGATGTTTACCAGAACGGGCTAAGTGCCAGAGCATCCACACTGAAGATACTTGGGAATCCTCTTCTTGGAATTTATATGTTTAGACATGTTGACATTTCCCTGAATTATGCCCAGAGTCAAAACTCTCCTGTAGAAAGTATTATGATTTTTAAGGTAAGTGGTAGCATAAAACATACTAAATACAGGATCAGTTTACCTCCAGTGAGCATGAACTTAGCTTGCTTTGGGTTTAAATTATCTTAAATAGAATTCCATAGTTATTTTGGAATTTCACCTTGTTCTTCACTCTTTATGTACTGCAGCACAGAGAACTCAAGTAACAAAGGCAGCACTCATCATCATCTTCCCAATACATACATTTCTGCATTCGTTATTCCTTTTAATTTTTTTGTCATACTGTAATACCATAGTAGTTTGTGTCTTCCAAACAATTAAAATAGGATTGTAGCATAAGCTAAGTTATTAAGCTATTCAGTTTAATAGCAGTATACCAATATCTTTTTTTTTAACAACTGTGCCCTGCTTATATAAAATGATAATTTTGGGCAAATGGTAGAACAAGACATCAGAACACAAACCTTTGTGTGAGAGAGTATCGTTTGCTTATAGTAAAACATAATAGTTACCACTAAAGTACCCACTTAGTGTATGATAGAATTGTCATATATCCTTTTCTCTGGAATGTGATATATCCATTATCATTAGATGGACAAGCATTTTGTAAAAGATTTCTTTACTTCTATGTGTATGGCTGTTTTGCCTACATATATGTGAGTGCACCGAATGTGTACGTGCCTGCAGAGGCCAGAAGAGGGCACTGGATCCTCTTGAACTAGAGGGACAGCTGGTTGGGAGCCAGCACGTGGATACTGGGAACTGGACCTGGGTCCTCTTCGAGAGCAGCACGTGCTTTTAATCATCAAGCCATTTCTTCAGCTTCTACAGAACATTTTTAAAGGCTTATGGAAATGCTTATACAATCATATGATATAAAGTATTACATGTACCAAGCATGCCTATAATCCAAGCATGTGGAAGGTTTGGGGCAGAAAGTTCTTGAGTTCAAGACCCCCCCACTCCAGCAACGCAGCAAGTTCAAGGTTGCCTAATAGACCATACTCTCTTAGAAAACCACTATACTCACACACTCTTGGTAATTGACACACAAGCATGACAGCCTGAGTTGTGGATACCCAGCATCCAAGTGAAAAACTGGATTTGGCCATGCACACCTATAACCCCAATACTGTTCAGGAGTCTCAGAGACAGGAGGATTGCTCAGACTTTCTGGACACCAGCCTAGTTTCAGTATAAGACCCTATCCTCTTGCCTCCTCACATAGCACATAGTGTGTACACAAACTCTTATACACACACACATGACCAGAAGTATGCTAGGGGTATTCTCAGTGGTAGAATATTTATCTAGTGTATATGAAGCCTTGGCTTGGAGTTCCTACACTGGAAAATGAAAAACAGAAGCCAGGTGGTGGTAGCGTACACCTTTAATCCCAGTACTCAGGAGGCAGAGGCAGGCAGATATCTGTGAGTTTGAGGCCAGCGTGGTCTACAGAGTTAAGTTCTAGGGCAGCCAGAGCTACACAGAGAAATCCTGACTCAAAAAAAATAAAAGAAAAAAGGAATGAAGGTGGGAAAAGAAAAACAAAAATCTAGAAGTATACTCACTTGTTTATCACTAGTAATAAAATTCGGGGTTGGTATGGTTCAGTGATAATTTTCCTAGCATGCATACATCTGTCCCCAGGGTGCACATACACAGGCACAAGATATCATTCTAGTTATTCAAAAAATGTTTGGAAAATGCTATTAAGTGCATAAATATGTTTTACAAACATTATTTTAGTAAAGTACAATAAAATGTACTCTTATCCATTTTTAAATACATTCCAGTAGCTTCAAATATATTCATTTTGTTGTTCAATCACCATTTCCTCCAGAACTCATTGCAACTTCAAGCCAAAATACTATATACATTAAACAGTAAATACTATACCTTTTCCCACCAGACCTTGAAAGTCAGTGTTGTTCTGCTTACAGTAGAGTTTATCTGTTATGCGTACCCATATGAGTGAAGTCACTGTAGCTGTCACGTCACTTAGCATGTGCTGTTTATCACTCTTCTCAGATTTTCCTTCTTACAAGGTATATGCACTACATTTGCATTCTCATTTATCTTGACTATTTAAATTGTTCTATGACAACAGGTATATGAATATTCCTTAAAGACTCTTAGAGATGGGGAAGGCTTCTGTCAGCTTGTCATGCAAACATAAGGACCTAAGTTTGGATCCCTAGTGTGCATGTAAGAGTGATATGGAAGATCACACATAATCCAAGCTCTGGGAAGATAGAGTATAACAGGATTCTTTGGGCTTGCTGTCAAGCAAGGCTGGCAAAATCAGTGAGATCTCTGTCTCAAAAAATATGGTGGATAGTGATTGAGGGATAGTGGCATCCTATCCCTGTCACACACACAGTATCCACACAGATAAATTTATATACTTATCACACAAAAATATTACACTTAAATTTCTTTATTATATATGTTTAGTACCTGTAGTTGTGAGAGAATAACTTGTGGGGATTGATTATCTCCTACCCTATGGATCCTATAGAGACCATTAGACTTGGCAGGAAGTACCTTTACGTGATGGGTCATCTCACTGGTCCTTATATTTTTGTGATATACCCAGATGTGATATTTCTAGATGATGTGGCAATTCTAATTTATTGTAATTTTGTAGAATTATAGCATGATGTTTTTTAACAGCATTGGAATGACTTAACTAACAGACAGTTATGAGACCAACCATAAAACCTTGAAAAGTCCTAAGTTAAAAATGAACAACTTCTAATACAGGTTACTTCTGAACAAGTATGCAAGAATTAAAAATTAGCTAATTAGATACAGTTTTTAAGTCAGTGGCATGTGCATTTTCTATATATTTTGCTGTGTAATACCCAGAGGACCTGAAAAGGACACCAACTAGTTATCTCTCCACATACACCTGCCTCTGTTCTCACATCCTTAGAAAAACCTGTGTGTTAGACTTTTAAAAGGTAATTTCCAGGCTAGTAAATTATCTTGATGTGGTTATTACCAAATTCAGACTTTGTTACAATTGTATGTTTATTATTTACATTTAGTGAATTGCCTGTTTGTAACCCCAGCCATTTCCTTGAGGGTTTTCCTTTTTATTTTCTCAATTTGTAAACAGTATCTGTTGACTAAAATGTAATTTAAGAGTAGTCCATAGCCAGGCAAGTGTCGCATGCCTGTAATCCTAGCACTTGCAGAGGCAGAGGCAGGCGATTCTCTGAGGCCAGCCTGGTTACAGTTGAGTTCAGGACACAGCCAAGGCTACACAGAGAAACCCTGTCTTTGAAAAAGCAAAGAAACTAAAAAATAAAGTCTAGTTTGTTTTTAATATTTGTGTTTCTATTTTTTATTTTCTTAAAATTTTTATTAATTACACTTTATTCGCTTTGTATCACCCCTGTAGCTCCCTCTCTCTTCCCCTCCCAACCCCTCCCTCCGTCCCCCTTCTCAACCCATGCTCCTCCCCAAGGCCACTGATAGGGGAGGCCTTCTTCTACTTCCTTCTGATCCTGGTCTATCAAGTCTCATAAGGAGTGACAGCATTGTGTTCCTTTGTGGCCTGGTAAGGCTGCTCCCCACTCAGGGGGAGGTGATCAAAGAGCAGGCCAATCAGTTCATGTCAGAGGCAGTGCCTATTCCTATTACTACAGAACCCACTTGTATACTGTACTGCCATGGGCTACATCTGTGCAGGGGTTCTAGGTTATCTCTATGAATGGTCCTTGGTTGGAGCATCAGTCTCAGGAACGACCCCTGTGCTCAGATTTTTTGGTTCTGTTGTTCTTGTGCTCCTGTCCTCTCCAGGTCTTACTATCTCCCCCTTCTCTCATAGGATTCCCTGCACTCTGCCCAAAGTTTGGCCATAAGTCTCAGCATCTGCTCTGATACACTGCAGGGTAGAGCCTTTCAAGGCCCTCTGTGGCAGGCTCCTGTCCTGTTCCCTGTTTTCTCCCTCTTCTGATGTCCATCCTCTTTGCCTTTCTGAATGGCGATTGAGCATCTTATCCAGAGTTGTCCTTCTTGATTAGTTTGTTTAGTTGTGCAGATTTTAATAGATTTATCCTATATTATATATCTAATATCCACTTATGAGTGAGTATATATCCTGTGTGACTTTCTGCTTCTGGGATGTCTCACTCAGGATGATCTTTTCCAGTTCCCACCATTTGCCAGCAAATTTCATGATTTCCTTGTTTTTTATTGCTGAGCAATATTCCATTGTGTAGATGTACCACAATTTCTGTATCCATTCCTCAAATGAGGGGCATCTTTGTTGTTTCCAGCTTCTGGCTATTACAAATAAAGCTGCTATTATGAACATGGTTGAGCAAATGTCCTTGTTGTATACTTGAGCATATTTTGGATATATGCCTAAGAGTGCTTGTAGCTGCATCTTGAGGAAGCACTATTCCTAATTGTCTGAGAAAGCCCCAGATTGACTTTCAAAGTGGTTGTACAAGTTTACATGCCCACCAGCAATGGAGGAGGGTTCCCCTTTCTCCACATCCTCTCCAGCATGTGTTGTCACTTGAGTTTTTTATCTTAGCCATTCTGATGGGTGTAAGGTGAAACCTCAGGGTCATTTTGATTTGCATTTCCCCTTTAAGTGTTTCTCTGCAATTCAATATTCCTCTATTGAGAATTCTCTATTTAACTGATTTACCTGGTCTTGATTCAGCTTTGGCATGTGGAATCGGTCAAGAAAACTGTCCATATCATTTAGATTTTCAAATTTTGTGCCATATAGGCTTTTCAAGTAAGACCTAATTATTGTTTGGATTTCTTATTGTTTGTGGTTGTGTCCCCCTTTTTGTTTCTGGTTTTGTTGATTTGGATAGTGTCTCTCTGCCTTTTAGTTAGTTTGTCTATCTTGTTGATTTTTCTCAAAGAACCAGCTCTTGGTTTCATAGATTCCTTGAATTGTTTTGTTTATAATTCATTGATTTCAGCCCTGAGTTTGATTATTTCCAGCTGCCTACTCCTCTTTGGTGTGTCTGCTTCTTTTTTTCCTAGGGCTTTTAGGTGAGCCATTAAGTTGCTTGAATGAGATGTTTCGAGTTTCTTCTTGAAGACACTTAGATCTATGAACTTTCCTCTTAACACTTCTTTCTTTGTGTCCCATAAGTTTGGGTATGTTGTACCTTCATTTTCATTGAATTCTAGGAAGACTTTAATTTCTTTATTTCTTCCCTGACCCAGCTGTCACTGAGTAGCAGGTTGTTCAGTTTCCATGTGTGTGTAGGCTTTTTGCTATTTCTGTTGTTGTTGAGGTCCAGCTTTAGTCCATGGTGATCAGATAGGATACACGGGGTTATTTCAATCTTCTTGTGTGTGTTGAGGCTCGCTTTGTGACCAACTATGTGGTCTATTTTGGAGAAGGTTCCATAAGGTGCTGAGAAGAAGGTAAATTCTTTTGTGTTTGGGTGAAAGGTTCTATAGATGTCTGTTAGGTCCATTTCATTCATGACCTCTGTTATAGTTAATGTTTCTATTTTTATTTTGTTTTGTTGACCTGTCCTTTGTTGAGAGTGAGGTGTTGAAGTCTCCCACTATTATTGTGTGGGTATCTATGTGTGGTTTTTATTTTTAATAAGCTTTATTTTAGAACGATTTTCCATTTAGAGAAGGGTTACAGATACAGACTGGAGAGTTTCTATGTGTAGTCCAGCTAGTCTTGACTTGTTCTTAATCAGCAAACATTTTGTAAAACTACAGCATATTGATCAGAAGTGAGAATGAAGAGTGGTACAATGCTGTTAGCTAGTCCACAGAGTTTAGTCATTTTTGCCAGGTTTATTACACATCTTTCAGTTACAGATACCTAAGATACCAGTGTTGAGTAAGTATTATTTTGATGTTTGGATGAATGGATTAGCCTATTAAAAACACTAAAAAAAAATCTTCTTCATCCATGCCTATGATGTATGAATTATGTATGCAAACAGCTGTAAGTGTGAGTGTAGAACAACATTTAAAAAGGAGACTTGAGGGCTGGAGAAATGCTCAGAGGTTGAGCACTGGCTGTTCTTCCAAAGGTCCTGAGTTCAATTCCCAACAGTCACATGCTGTTTCACAACAATCTGTAATGAGATCTGGTACAGGCAGAATATGTATATACAATAAATCTTTTTTTTAAAAAAGGAAACTTGAGAAAGGGTAACATTAGGTAACATAACCTTCTTTTATGAGAAGAACAGAATGCAGGCAAAAAAAAAAAAAACATGTGAGTCACGAAAGAGGATATAAAGCTAATTGTTTTCCTCGTTTCAACTCTGTTGATGTCTGTGTGTCTCTCTGTCAGAGAGAGGGAGAAGAGTGTGTAAAAGTATTAAAATCCTAAACCATGAATTCAGAATGGCATCTCTAAGTTCACTGAGATGCATAGAGTTGATGCAAACTCTATGCTAGTATATATTTGATTAGCTACTTTAATCTCTGTGTGTGGTGTTTTTACTTGAATCATTATGATAAAATGATATTTTATTTTTTTTAAAGTGGTATAATTAGAGTTTATATAAAATGTTTACTTTTGTGAATTTTCTCTACTTCAATCTCACCTTTCATCATTTAGTCATTCATTCATGATTTAGACTACTTTAAATTGTATACTTACTTGGTGTTTGGTGTGGAGAAGTTTTAAACCATTATACAGTGAAATATTGCATGATTTGAGTTCATCGGTTCTTGGCCATTCTTCAAAAACACTTCTGATTTTAATTTTAGGCACTTGTTTTCTTGCATTTTATCCATTTTCACACTTGTTTTCAATACGTCAATGTTTAACTGGAATAATATTTTTATTTATACATTTAGTAGGAATTTAATTTTTTAGTTGTCCTCTTTGTTTAATAATCTTCCTCACTTTGTTCAAATGGTACTTAATTTACACACTATATGTTGGGACTGATAACACATGCCTGTTATCCCAGCATTTGGGAGGTAGAGACAGGAAAGCTATCACAAGTGTGAGGGCACCCTTGCCTGTGGAGCATGTTTCAGGCTAGCTAGAGCTTTACAGTGAGACCATCTCAGAAACCCAAAGGGGGGAAAATACTGTGTTTTACTGTCTAGATTTATGTCATGTGGTCTCTCCTACCATTCTCTACTTCTAACTCAAATATGGTGTTTCATATACACTTTCGTAGTAAACTTACTTCTAAAGTGAAGTTTTTATTAGAAGTAATTCTAATCTTAAAGTTTAATTTGAAAAATAAATGGCTTAGTTACCATGTTAAAACATTCCATTCATCCAGAGCATGGATTAACAGTTTTTTAAATACGTTGTTATTAAAAGCATAAGGCTTTAAAGTATTCTGTCTTTTCTTTTGCAATTTAGGTTCTCTTTGGGAAAGTAAAGAAAATTCAGCCTTCTGTAGATAAAAACAAAGTTTCTCTGGATCCTTCTCCTAACTTTGATTGCCATATGTCAAGGATTATGCCCTCTCTGAGAGATAGCATTGAGCTACAAGCCTACAATTCAATGGTAAGTTAATGTTAAGTTTCATTGATTACTTGAAAGACACAGGATGAGTACAGCCACTGTTCAGATGCCGAGACTTATTTTCCAAGTTGGCTGTCTTTTGAACAGGACTTCACAGTGACATAACTGCAACCAGTCACTTATATTTCAAAGTCACTAAAAGTAAATTTCAAATGTTTACCACAAAAAAAGGAAAAAATGATGGGGAAGGTGATAAATATGAGGTTCTTTAATTTTGTTTATGCCATATGTAATACACAGAGGAGAGGGCTGGAGAGACAGCTTGTGATTGCTTTGCAAGCATAAAGACCTCACTTCAATCCTCAGGACCAATGGGAAGGAAAAAAACCAGATATAGTGGTATGTGCCTATACTGCTAGAGCTATATAGAGGCAAAGGAAGAAGTTGCTAGGGCATATTGGCCAACCAGCTTAGCCTGCCTGGTAAATTCCAATCCTGTGAGACACCCTGTTTGAAAAAACAGAATGGTTGCCACTGAGGAATGGCACCCATGGTTGACTTCTGATCTCTGGCCATACATATATGCATACAATAACAAAAATTCACACTAAACTCTATAAATATGTCTGGTTATGATGTATCAATTAAAATATGCTCAAGTAAGGTGATTTTAAGTAGTCGAATTGATTTCTTATACTTTAGAAGAGGATCAAAGGAAAGCTTTACAAATTAACCATTAAGTAAAAGAGCAGTTTTTATTTTATTTTGCTTAACACTTTTTGATTTTTATAGGATATTAAATTATGCATAAGTGAAAAGTCTTCTCTTGGAAGTATATATGTATGTTTCCACATGTAAAAAGTATTAATTTTATTATATCTGGCTTGAAATAGGTTTTAGAACATATGCAGTACTTTCATAGGAAAATACTGCTTATTTTAATACATTATTGTGCTTCTGCAATATCAGTAACTTCCAAGTGATAGGAGAAAGGAATTTTATATATACTTAACAAAACAAGGGTTATAGAAGATAGAAGGATTGCTACAGGTCTTGTCTACTCAAAAGAAACATAAAGCTGGGTGTGTTGACATATACCTATAATCCCAGCACTCAAGAAGGCAGAGGCAGGTGGACTTCTGACATGGAGGCCAGCCTGGTCTACAAAGTGAGTCCTGGACATCCAAGGCTAAAAAGAAAAATCCTGTCTCAAAAAGCAAAAAAAAACAAACAAAAGGAAACATAAGAGACAGATAAAGAAAAGCTTGTTTAGAACACAAGGAAAGCACCCTAAAGAGATAAGGCTGGACTATCTCAGAGCAGGGCAGCAGCACACTGGGTCCTGCATTGTGGGTTTTTAATTTTGTAATAGTTATGAGGTAAGCACCATTTTCATTTGATAAACAGTTTTTCTCCCAAATCATACTGGAACCCTTGATCAAAATCACATAGTAGTAAATGGTGATTTGTAATGGTGCCACGGACCTTGAAGATAGATGCAGACCCTCGTTGTTGTTCATGTGTAGGAAGATGCCTTGATGCCTTAGGTTTTAACATAGAATGAATAGCCTGTATATAGCCTTGAGGACATTTAACCACAAGACAACATTCTGAGTGTCAAGAGGTGGAGGTTGTTTGTTTGTTTGTTTTGAGAGTGCTCAAGGTTCATGATTAATCTTAATAATTAAGATCCTCCCCTGGAAAGCTGCATCTAGTATTTTAAAATAGTTTAATTTTCTTGTTATGTCTTTCAGGTGTACTTCTATGAATATGATTTGTTTTCAAGACCAGTAGATAGACCTAGGCAGTGCCTTCCATATGCAATAGTAACAGTAAAGTTTATTGGTCAGAAAGCAGGTAATGGACAACTTATGACATCTCTGAGATTCCCGTCAACAGGATTTCCTAAGAGGCTTGGTAAGATAAATACATTATTCAACTGCGCTGGTCTTAAATTCGTGGTGTTCTAATACATTGTGAACCTCTAACAAAAATAGTTGTTTTACCTGACTCCCATTTTATATATCTAGGATCATATGCACATAATTTTACCACCTTGGCTTAGGTGTATGTTCGTGTAGTTTTTCTGTGTTGATAGCTATAACAACAATTTGGATGGATGGAGAAGAGAATTGCATTGTGTGACTGTGCCATTGTATCAAGAAAATTTAGGCATCATTACCACTTATTACTACACATTGGTATTTTTATAAGTGTCTCAGTGCTAGTGTGCTAGAGTTTTACTGTGGAATTTCTATTAACACTAAGAATGTTTAGCTTAAACTAGAGATAATATCATGTGATTTTTCTAAAGTGGTGCATTATGTTACATAATCATTTTATGTTCTTGGTAGTACCTAAAGTTTTAACGTCATTTTAATTAGTCTAATGATTAGTATATGTTGACTCATTTGTGTTTTTAATTTTTTCCTAATTTTTAAGTCTACTAAAATATTTTCATCTTTGCCAATACTTAATTACATCGGACTTTTTCGTGTTTTGGGTTGCTGTAGCAGATTATTTCTGTTTTTGGTTTTTGTCCAAATATGAACAAGGTTAGGGTCTTTTGGTATAATCTCATTTTATGTGTGTATATGAGATGTACTTTTTTCTGTATGTTTGTGAATGTGCTAGAGTTCGTGCATTATGAATGCTGAGGTCACAGCAGGATGTCCAATGTCTTCATCTATTATTTGCTTTCTAATTGCCCTGAAGAGCCACTTCTCTGAAATTCCTGGTCTAATCTTTTACCCACATATTTTAATTGAGCTCTTTTGTGTGTGATAGTTGTTTTATATGTCAGCTATTAGATCTGGGATCATGTAAGTGTTAAAACTATTTTCTCTGGCTTTGTGATTTTTGTTTTCTACATTATATCTCTTTGATAGACAGGAATGTGTGGTGTGTTTTTTTAAACCAAAGTCTGATTTTGCAACCCAAACTAGTTCAGAGCTCTTGTCATATTACAGGTGGCCTGGAATACACAGTTACTTCTCTGCCTTATCCTCCCTGATGGTTGGAATTACAGGTGTGAACCATCACACCTGATGTCAAATTCCTAATATGAGATATATTATTATATAAAGATAACTGATATTAAGTCTGTCTTATTTATGAATATTTTCCTATGTAAATGAAGTTGTTGAAAAGTTTGTAGAGCCAGGTACACACACCTTTGATCCGAGCATTCCACAGCAGAGGCATGCAAATCTCTGTGAGTTGCAGGCCAACCAGATATAATACTGAGGCCCTGTCTCAAGAAAAAGAGAAAAATAAAAAATTGCACAGGCTGCTTTTACCATTTTTATCTTTCCTTCCTAGAAACATTAATCACTGTACTTTCCATTACTATCTCCGATTGTGTTATAGAAGTTTATTAGAAAATCTATCTAATCTATTAACGTTTTAATTTTGTAATACATTTTGAATTCAAAATGTCTTTTAATAAATACTACTTCACTTTCAATAAATACACTTAACTGTTCGTATGGAATAGTATTCATGTACGTTTATGTGTTCACTATATTGTGTTTATACACTTAGCAGTCACTGGATGATGTTTGGTTGTTTCCAAACTTTAGGCAGGTATGCATGATACTATGATTGTGCATAAGTTTTCAAGTAAAAATTAATTTTCATTTGCTTTAGACATAATATGCGTAGGCATTTAATTGATGGGTCATATTAGACATCTGTAAATCAATGGAGGAACTTTTTTTAAATGACTTTTTTAAAATGATTGTATCATTTGCATTCATACTAGTTAGAGGCCAGCAGGGTCAAAGGGTTACAGTTTCTCCACATCCATGTTAATACTTACCTGACTTTTTGATTTTAACTATCATAGAAGGCATATAGTTTTCAAGATATGCTTTATAGTTTTGTCAAGGTTGTTAATTTATTCTTTTAATACTAACAAATACAATGCTTAATTTCTGTTCTATGTTGGTCATTACAAATAGAAATATATTCAGTTTTTGCATGATATCATTTTCTGCAACTTGCCTGAGTTTATAACTAGTTTTGATCATTTTAGTGTATTCTTTGGATTTTCTATATTCAATCAACCAATAAGAAGAGTTTTTGTTATCTGAATGTTGTTTTGGTTTTTGGATGGTGGTTAATAGGTTAGGTAGTTGGGATTTTGTTTTTGTTTGGGGAGGGGATTGCTTGGTTGCTTGGTTTCATTTTTTCTTTTTAATTTTTAATTTTTTTATTAATTACACTTTATTCTCTTTGTATCCCCCCTGTAGCTCCCTCCCTCCTTCCATCCCAAGCCCTCCTTTCCTCCCCCTTCTCAACCCATGCCCCTCCCCAAGTCCACTGATAGGGGAGGTCTTCTTTTCCTTCCTTCTGATCCTAGTCTACCAGGTCTCATCAGGAGTGGCTGCATTGTCTTCCTCTGTGGCCTGGTAAGGCTGCTCCCCCCTCAGGGGGAGATGATCAAAGAGCAGGCCAATCAGTTCATGTCAGAGGCAGTCCCTGTTCCCATTACTTTGGAACACACTTGGACACTGAACTGCCATGGGCTACATCTGTGCAGGGGTTCTAGGTTATCTCCATGCATGGTACTTGGTTGGAGTATCAGTCTCATGAGTGACCCCTGTGCTCAGTTTTTGGTTCTGTTGTTCTCCTTGTGGAGCATCTGTCCTCTCCAGATGTTACTATTTCGCGCTTCTTTCATAAGATTCCCTGCACTCTGCCCAAAGGTTGGCCATAAGTTCTAGCATCTGCTTTGATAGTCTGCTTTGATAGTCTTTCAAAGGCCCTCTATGGCAGGCTCCTATCTTGTTCCCTGTTCTCTCCTCCTTCTGTTTTTGTTTTCTTAATTGCTCTGGCAAGTATCTGAAGATGAATGTTTTAGAGAAGTCGTGAGAACAAATATGTTTTTGATAAAATTTAAGGGAAAAGATCTAGTCTTATCAATAAGTTTGATGTCAGCTGTGCAATTGTGACTTTTATCATATTGACCTTCCCTTTTGTTCCTAGTTTAATAACTTTGTTTCATCATCAGAAAGTTAGATTTTTGTCAAATGCTTTTTCTTTATATCTTGAAATGATCATGCGAATAATACCATTAGTCCTGATATACATCTTACCTGTTCTTGCCTCTATTTACTACAATTTTGTCAGTGAATTCTATCTTTGTATTAATAAGCGATAGCAGTCTATAGTTTCCTTGAGATATTTGTGCGTGGTTTTAAAATAAAGGTAGTATGAACTCATAGGATGAATTGAGAAGATTGTGCAGGATTGGTACTAATTTTTCAAATATTTGACTTCTCTCATTGAAGCCATCAAGTGTTGAGATTTTAAGAAGTATGTTAATTAACACTTCACTTACCTGTGGGTCAATATCATAGCTTCTTAAATTATGGGTCATGACCACATATGGGTTCGTTTAATCAAATGTGAGAGTCATGAAAATATTGGCAACAACAAAAAAATTATGAACATAAAATGACCAAAAATTAATTCACAATCAAACATGTGAGTCCAAGGTTTGGCAGTGCTAATCTAGGATGTATTGTATGACTTCCCTGCTGCTTTAGTTCTAGCACTTTACATACCATCACACATGAAGTACCAATATATGTTGCGTGAAACTTTGGCTGAGATTTAGAAGCATAGTAGCTCAATTAAGAGAACAAAAGACTTTTGCAGTTTTCCTATAGTCATTCCCGAGCAGGTTTCAGATTAGTATAGCATTGGATACTGTTATGCTAGAATGTATGATTTTCAAAGTTGATGGCTTTAGCTTGAAATTAAGACAATTCCAACAATTTCAGAAATGGCTATACTACATATTTATGAAAAAACTCATCTTTTGATTATAAAATTAAAACAATTAAATATTAAAGACATTGAAAATACTCTATGTCTTAGAGTACCAAACACTCAGCAAACATTTAATTTTCACCTAAAAATAAGGATATTCATTTTACTTGTATACAGATTTGCTTGACAGATTTGCTTGTGTGTAAAGTCAATATATGATAAAGTTATATTCATGTCAAAGAACTGTTTAAAACTAAATTTATTATTGGTCAATGTTTAATTTATGTACCTACTTTATATAGCTTTATGTTTCGAGTCAAGTGAAAATTTCTTGGAAAAAAGAACAATTACTTCTGAAGCTTTTGACTATGATCAAGTGTGATGTCTGTTCTTCCCAGTTTAATAGATGATACACCCTGTAGGGAGGACAGTTGCTAGTTGGATAGGGAGAAGGATGAGGAAAGGAAATGTGGGATTGAAAATAACTAAAATTCATTATATAAAGTATGAAACTTCCAAAAACTGGAAAAATTTAAACAGAAATAGTCACAGATGAATAAACCCTTCTCTGTACATTTTTGTTTATAGTAACTTCATTTTTCTTATGTAATAATGTACAGTTGTTTATAAAACAGTATTTTTCTAGAGTTTTTTTTAAGTTTTTCAAGGTAGGGTTTCTCTGTGTAGTCCTGGGTGCCCTAGAACTCACCCTGAAGACCAGGCTGTCCTCAAACTCGAGAGATCCATCTGCCTGCTTTCTCTAGAGACTTTTACTTAAGATCAATAGTAAATAATTTCTGAGTCTACTGATTTGGGTCTTTTTCTCAAGTGTTTTGTTTTGATTAGCTCATGTTGCTATGTAACATAGTTGATCTGGTACTTAATACATAACCCAAACTAGTCTCAAACTTAAAGCCAATCTACTTCCTCAGTCTCTCAGGAGATGAGATTATAAGCATGAACCACCACACCCAATTTTTTTCTTTCAAAACTATCCTAAAACACTTCTGATCCCAAACGTGTGGCTAAAGGATGTTCAGTGTTTGTTTCTTCCAAGGGTGCTTGCTATACTATGTCTGCAGAGAAAGAGGGTTCTGGTTTTGATTTTGGCTTTTTGGTTTTTTTGAAACAAGGTTTCTGTTTTAGCCTTGGCTGTACTGCAACTCGCTGTATAGACCAGGCTGCCCTCAAACACAGAGATGTGCCTACCTTTGCCTCCCAAGTGCTGGTATTAAAGGCATGCATTTTATAGGACATTTTTCTCCCTACTTTAATTTTTTTTATATTTTATTTACATTTTTTCCAACTATGTCCTGTGGCTCAAACTCATCATCAAGCTAGATGGCAAACACCATTCTCCCTGACACATCTCTTTTGTTTCTTCCCTACTTTTGACGTCATTATCATTTGCTGCTTTTTTTTTTCCTTCTCCCATGGTAGAAGGAAAAGAAGCAAGGTGATATCAGGTAGAGGCAGGTTTGCTTACTAGTGCACAGGTGCTATGAAATATGGAAAGTATAAGTTTATAATTTGTAACAGAAAATTTTTCTAATTTAATATTTTGTTTATATATATACTTATAACAGGTTAGCCCAGGCCCATCTCACATCAGTAGCCAAGGGTGACCTTTAGCTTCTGGTCTCCCTGCCTTAGTCTCCCAAATGCTAGGATTACAAATTTGTACCCCCACACCTGGTTTTATGCAGCGGTGGAAATTGAACTTGGAGCTTCCTGCATGTTAGCTGCTTGCACACTTAACATCTGAGCAATAATCCTAGCTTTCTAGTTTTTATTATTTATATTTATTTATTTATTGTGTGTTCATGTACTCACATGTGGTCCAGCCAGGCACATAAAGATCCTAGGACTTAGTTCTCTCCTTCCATTATGTGTGTCTCAGGGACCAAATTCAGGTTGTCAAGCCTGGCAGCAAAGAGTTTTACCTTCTGAGCCATCTCTGACCTCTGCAAGTTGCTTTTGTAATATTTCTATTTTGTATTTATCAGAATTCACTTCTTATCAAATAGAGTTTTTTTAAGTTATATTGCTAGACTAGGGTCATACTTTACATTGCAACATTTTTGTTCCTTATTGATAATTTTTCTCTCGGCTTTTTGTACTAAGAACAGATATTCACCACTGGGTTATTAAATGAACGCTCAGTTTAAATTATTCACGACATATTTTATTTATGTTCCCACAGAAAGAGCCTGTTCTCTGAATAACTGTACAATTGCCAAAAGAATTGGAAAAGGAAAAGATGCTACAGTCATCTTCGAGCACTTCAGGAAACCTGTCAATCCGTTTGTTCAGGAAAATTGTCCGTGCAAATCACTAGATTCAGCAATGGGTCCTTTCAACTCAGATACTTGTAATTCACATGGAATTGTACAAAATGGAAATACTTCTGTGCTAGAAGCATACAGAAGACAGACAGAAAATTCATCGGAAATTAGAGATGCTTCTCAAGTATACACACACAACTCAGGTCTTTCTTTCATGCCCACTGATAACACAGCAAACAATAATGGTGACCAGTTCAGTGTGACCTATCTTAGAAGTATTTTAAGTAGTATTTCTGCCGCTTTTCCCTCTCAGAACAATACTGGCTCAAGTACGGTTATTACTTCAAAACTCATAAAGGACCCAAGACTGATGAAGAGAGAACAAAGCTTGAGAAAACAAAACAATACTGCATGTTTGAGTGATGTTTTGCCATTTGATAAGAATTTGGGTGATGGTAATTCACAAATAAAGCTGACTAGTTCCATCTCTTCATCTGAAGTTGCCCCTGCTGATGATGCAGACACTAATTGCTTGGATGCCTCTGGCTTTAAATTGTCTTCTGGAAGTTCACACTGTCAGACTCAGAATATGGGCTCAAAGGACTATGATTGTAGAGCATCCAGTAAAGTTGCTGTTACAGAACAATGTAAAGAGCAACAAAAGTTGCCCTTCCCTAGTTCTTTATCAAACACATTTTCAGATGTTGGGAAACAAAAATACAATGAAGAAGAGGCTCAGAGAGCTGAAAAGAAAAGCAACATCCCAGTTTTAACTGAGCCAAACAATGAGCCACAAAACTTCTATGACTCAGAAAATACTTGGAGCAAAGATTCTCAGAATCACGTCTCTCAGAAATCACAGTCTTCTGATTTAAACACTATATATAAGGTCGGTCACCAGATGCCTTCAGTCTTCCCAGTCCAGAAGGAAGGAAATACACAAAATACTGAAATGATGAGAACTTTCTTCGGCCTAGAAGACAGTTCTAAACGTGGAGTAAATCAGACTTGGTGGAAAGAAACTGTTAATTATTTTACTTATGAAACCAAAAGTAGCCCAATTGATGATTATAGTACATTCCACCAGGAACACAAAGAAGGTGGAAATTTTAATTCTTTAGGGGGAAATTGTGAAAAGATACCAGTTACTCATAAGTTACAAATGCCCAAATCTCCTGTATCTACCACAAGCGATAAAAAGAAACTGGATGGTGCAGCATTGGAAGTAGAGTGTAATCATACTCCAAATACAGTGTGTCCTTCACAAAAGCATCTTCAACATTCCTTGGACTGTGAAGATAATATTCATACAAATTTTGCCATGGCCCAACAGCTAATAGATTTGCAAGTACAAAGTAATCAGAACCTTGTTAACATTTTGACTGATGCTTTTTGTGAAGTAAAAGATGTTCCTCTGGCCAGAGACCAACTCGTGGATAAAGTTATTTCATCTTCTGCCATTGACATATCTCTTGACAGTTCAGGTTGCAATATGACTGGAGAATATGCATGCAACCAGAGGGAAAGTGAAAATGGGGCACTGTCATTAGACCTTCAAAAAGGAGAAACTTCTTATATTAAAGATGATGCACAGGATCACAGCCTATCTTATGATGCAGAGTTGAACTGTGATTTAAGCTTGAAAATTAATTTTCAAGAGCAAAGAAATGATGAAAATGCAAATGAGGCTAAAGAGAGAGATAATGCTTCATTTCCAGAATACAACACATATAGCATAAATGAAAGTGAGAAGCAAGATTTTCATGCAAATGACCTTTCCACCAATATAGTTGAAATGAGAGAAATTAAGAGTAGCACCACAGGAGAAATTCAGAATTCTGAAGGATGTTTCACATTTAACTCAATTTGGGGAAAGACAGGTAATCCAGCAGAAAGTGCATCATCAGAGAGTGAAGATAGTATGGATGCTGTGAAACAAGGATGTGCGCCAAACGATGGGAGAAGCAAGGAATGCTCGATGTCCACATTTCCAGAAACTGAAGGCTCTACGGTGTCTGTAGCCTTAAATGCTACAAATCAAGTACTTGGTACTACTGTCCTTACACTAAGCACAAATCATGGAGATCATCAAAAATACCAGCTAAAAGAAACTTGTTCCTCTGAGGTTTCAGATTTAAGTTTAGTAAAGCATAACATTTCTGATTGTGAAACTGATACTCATAAAGGTAAATTACAAGACTTTGATCAATCAGCAAATGAAAATTCAATTCTTCAAACTTCTGAATTGGGAAGTGTAATTGAGGTAGAACTTGAAGAATGTGATGATTCTTCTTTATTTCAACAAAATATACCGAGCCATGAAAATGATCTTTATGAAGAATTTGAGTTATATGAGTCTCTAAAATCTCGTATTGATTGGGAAGGCCTATTCGGAAACAGTTATGAAGAGATGGAAACCTCAAGTTTTGCAAGAAGGGAGGGTGCGGATCAGCAGCATTCTCCAGAATTTAACTGTGTTTCTTTTTCTCCACAAAAGGACAAAGGAGAGCTCCACAACCCAGTCTTTCTTCCAGATCTACAAGTTACAATTACAAACTTCATTAGTCTAAGAATCAGCTCCACTGATGAGGAGTCTCTAGAGTTGAAAGATAATTTTTACAAGCCTGTAACTGAATCAGCAGAGCCAGAAGCTACCACGGAGGGAAAAAGTTCTGGATTTGGCATTTACTCCCAATCTTCGGGAGAAAATTCAAGTTTTTCATGTGAAAATAAGTTTGGTAATTCAGTGCAAGAATCAGGACTTGTGAGCAAATCTAGAATCTCCCATTCATCCAGCTCGAGTCATAATATACATGTGAATCACATGTCTGGAAAACCAAGCAGTGACTCTTTGTCTACTAAACCATCTGTCACAATCAATGATAATAGTAAATGTCCCACAGAGTCAAAGCTTGACTTTAATACTACTAAGAAAAAAAAGGACATGGATTCAAGAAATAGCAAAAGAAACTTGCATGCATCTCCTAGGGGTCAGAACATACCTCATAAGAATTTCAGGGAGTATGAAACTCACAATAAGAGGAGGAAGCCAACGAGTCATGACTCTGACCATTTTTTTTCCTTGTCCCAAGGACGGATTAAAACATTTTCACAGTCAGAGAAGCACATTAGGAATGTACTGGATATTCTAAATAGTGAAGCGTCTTTATGTAAAAGCAAACATCTGTCCAGAAAACTGGACAAAGCTGTGCTTCACTTGAAAAAGGCGCATAGAAGACTTCATACATCATTGCAGCTTATATCTAAAGTGGGGAAGAAAAGAAAGGGCCCATTACCAAAAGCGTATGCAGTAACATGCAATAATTTCTGGGAAAGTTGTGATCTTCAAGGTAGTTTGATGTCTGAAAGAAGATACTCTACTAAGCGTTTTTTGTCCAAAAGAAGATATGACAGACAGGGAGATAAAAGATTCTTAAGACTTGATATTGATGAGTCGTTGGCCCCGGTATCAAAGCACAGATCTTATAGAACAAACAGAGAGAGGATTGCAGAGTGCCTTTCAGGTGAAATTATGTCTGGGCATGTTTCCAGTACTCTTAGCACTTTCCATGTGAGAGAATTTTGTGATGAAGAGCAACTTCCTGAATCACAGTTACCCCTAGCTTATACATCTCAGAGTATGGGTCAGTTGGAATTTACTAACAACATTGTGGGAAGTGCAAGCTCTTCTGAACTTGAGCATTTTTGTGAAACAAGCGGTTACATGCTTTACCCAGAAGAAGCACTAACTAAAAAAGAATATCAGACTGATACACAGCTATCTAATAGTGACTCTGCAAAGCCTGAAAACCATTCAACAGATGATATTAAGGATATAACAGAAGACTATAATTCTGAAGATAAAACAGCTGTATGTGAAAGCAATTCAGTGCCTTTAAGTTTTGTAAAAGAAAACACAAGTCATAGTTCAGAGAAAAGTGATGATGCAACCTTTATAGCCAACAATGACATGCTTATTTCAGTTGTAGACTCAAACAAGAAGCGCTTTTTAAATGTTGATGTCTGTGAACAAGATAACATTGTATCTGATGGTACTAGAAATGGAGACGCAATTTTTCCTGTAGGAAAGTGTACAGTTCCTGTGGAGATCACACCAAGTATTCCTACAGGAAATATAGAAAGCAGAAGGTACATTATTCCTCCTTTGTCATCAAATGTAGTGACAGCTGGTGAGGAAGAGTCTTCCGTTGGGGGAAGTGAATTCTGCCGCATAAGCGAGAATGAGGTGAATGTTACTAAGCATTCTGTATTGGATCTAACATCAGAAACTGAAGAAAATAAAAGTTGTAAGAAAAATATAAGGACATTGTCTTCCAATGATAGTTCTCTGCTCTTAAGAGAGATTGTAAAGGGTCTTTCAAATAGATACATAGCTAAATACATCGAGGAGGGAAAAATGAGGAAAATTGAGCAAGCAATTTACAAAAACATGATTACTGAAGGATCAGCTATTACTATTAAGTACAAACATCAAAATAAGATCCTAAAAGAATCCTTCCATGTAAACAAGAAAATACTTAGAAGCAACTTGACTGATTATCTGAGCATGAAAAATTCTACTGTAGAGACAGTTGATTTAAAAAACATTCCTAGTCAGCTTATCAAAAGAAAGGAAGCAGGGGGAATTAAAGTGAGTAACAACCCTCACTCTGACTGTCTCTCCAAGCCAGCTGTTGCAGGAACTAATGATAGGCCTGCTTTACATGAGAACTCTCTAGTCACTGATATTCAGAAGGAATTAAAAGAAGAACATCACTCAGCTAATAACACATCTCATGTAATGCAACTGTCTCAGATTTTACAGAGAGCAGATGAAGCAGCATCTTTGCAGATTTTAGAAGAGGAGGCTAAGGTTTGTCAAAATATTCTCCCTTTATTTGTTGAAGCTTTTGAAAGACAGCAAGAATGTTCAATTGACCAAATACTGATTTCAAGAAAGCTATTGGTAGAACAAAACTTGTGGAATAATTGTAGATTTATATTGAAACCATGTGCTATTGATAGTTGGGTAGAACTTCAAATGGCAATGGAAACTATTCAGTTCATTGAAAACAAGAAAAGATTCTTAGAAGGTAAACCAACATTCCGAAGCTTGCTTTGGTATGATGAGTCCTTGTACAGTGAGCTGCTTCATAGGCCACGTGGATTTCAACTGCAGTCCAATTTCTATCCTGGTTTTCAAGGACGACTGAAGTATAATGCATTCTGTGAGTTACAAAATTATCATAATCAGTTACTTGAGTTCTTAACAGAAGCAGAAAAAGAAAATAATTCATACTATGCATTCTTAAAATACAAACGGCAAATTAAAGAATGCGAAGCCATAATGAAGAGCTGCTCTGATTGCTTTGACTTTTGTCTTTCTGTTCCATTTGCCTGTGGAGTTAACTTTGGAAATAGTTTAGAAGACCTGGAAACCTTAAGAAAAAGTGCTCTCAAGTTGATCAGTATACATGGGGGCGCTTCTAAAGTCCATTCCTATCCAGGAAAAAAAGACCATTTGTGGATCATTATAGAAGTGGTCTCCTCAAAGGTTAGTTTTATCAAGAGCAATGAAGAAATAAGTATCAAAATCTGTCTTTTTGGTCTGGAACATATATATTTTGATGCTGCAAAAAGTCTTGTATGGAAAGAAAAAAGCCACTTTCTCCCCAAAAGACATTCAGAAAAACACAGAGAAATGGAGGAAATAAATGAATGTGCTTTTATTAAGTTAAAGAAGATCTGTGGTATCCTGTCTAAAGGTTTAAACAATGAACCAACTAGTATTGGGCTTGAAGAAGATTCTATGGTTGCTTCCAGACAACCAGCTGTAGGTAGCATAACAAAGTGTAGGCTAAACAAAGCTTGGCTTTCATATCCAGATATTTGTTGTATTAGTGAGATACTGGATCAGGCTAAATCTGCAGACCTAGAAAAGTTACAGGACCTTACTCTCAGATGTACAGATCACTTAGAAATTTTAAAAAAATACTTTCAGATGCTTCAAGAAGATAATATAGATAATATTTTTATCACAGAAGAAAATGTTTTAGATATGCTAAACAACCGCAACCATGGAGCTGTCATTTTAAAGCCTGAAGCTGTTGATATATACATTGAAATTGTCATGCTCTCAGAAACAGTTCATTACCTAAAAAACTCAATAGCAAAGAAACTACACAACCAGAGGTTTCGAGGTATGCTCTGGTTTGATTGGTCTCTTCTTCCTGACCTTATTGGCTGCCAAGAAGAAATGGCTTCCTTTTCAGTTGGTGACAACCAAACAGATTGCCTTTGGAAAGTGATAGAGACTGCTATTTCTCACATTAAGAAAGAGTTGACTGTTATCTATGAATACAGTGAAGCTGTTAATTGTTCCTATGCTCTGTGTTTATTCTCCAGAGAACTTAAAGAACTTACAGGAATTAGAAGACTTCTAAATAAGTCTAAGCATTTACTTTCCACATATATTGACTTGGTACCACATACTGCATCTATAAATTATGGAAACAGTGTGGCAGAATTAGAACATAACTATAAGCAGTTTTTTATATTGCTGAAAAATATAATGTCTGTCCCTCAGAAAGATTTCGGAAAAATGGTCCATATTATAAAAGTTATGAAGACAATTGAACATATGAAGATGATAAGTACTAAAGGTACTAAATTGTCCACTCATCTTCTCTTTTTCCAAATGCTGCATAACAGAAGGAATGCTTTGCAACTAAGCAGAAAAGAAAAGATGGATATGCCCATTTCAGAACTTGAGGAGAACAACAGTCAACCCAAGATTTCTGTGCAGACACCCTCAGTTGCAGAGAGTACAATAAAAAGCAGTTCCTCTAAAAAACGACCTGTGACTGTAGATACATGTGGTGTCTCTCCGGGAAAAAGAAATACTAATGCTGCTTTCAGTTGTAAAAAGCAAAAGGTACAAATTGTTTTTTTGTTTGTTTTGTCTTATTTTTGGTTTCATTTCACTTCATTTTTTAGAGACGGGGTTTCTCTATGTAGTCTTTGCCATCCTGGACTCAATTTGTAGACCAGGCTTGCCTGCCTCTGCCTCCCTGAGTGCTGGGATTACAGGCATGTGCCACCATACACAGCTAGGTAGAAATGTGTTAAATTCAAACTTGCAAATATTCTTGAACACAAGCTTTCTCTAACAAGAAAAGCACTTAACAGAATGTAAAAGTTGAGTTTGAAATTCTGCCTGTTTTTAGTGTTAAATGACTCAGAATCTTTACAAAATTATGTAATTGAGGTACCTTGCAAGTACAGAATTTCATTCTTTTTACTTGGGAGCATGTTCATTATTGTGAATGTGAGTGATCAGTTATTTATTGAGTTGTTTCTATGAGCAATGAACATTAAATGAACGATAAAAATTGGGTAAATCCTGTTAGAATAATTGGGCAGATATTTTTAATATACAGGTGTCAAAGAGTTACAAAAGTCTAATGAATACATCTTATTAGCGTTTTATGTGTTTATTAACTTTTATTGTATTGAAATTAGAACCCAGACTCAGCATATGCTGGGCAAGTGCTAGCCAGGAACTGTGCTTCCAGACAATTTAAATTGGTGCCAGGAAGAATGAGACAGGGCTTAAAGGAGGCTGTTGTGGGCCTGAGAGTATAACACAGACCTAAGCAGGCTCCAGATCCCTATGTTCCACATGGACACACGCACGGGATTTGGGGGTGGGGAGTGGGGCTGTTCCCCAGGTCTTAAATAAAGGCCTAAGACTAAAGTATAATGTCATCTGTGAGATGTGTTGGTCTTAGGGTTTTGTTTTGTTAGTGATTTAAAAGGTAATAAAATTCTGAATATACTTAAAAATGGTAAATCAGCCAAGAATAGAAAATGATGCTTTTTTAGCAGAAGAATGGAAAATAGGGCTAGAGAAATGACCAACCGGTTAAGAACACTGGCTGCTCTTCCAGAATTTCTGAGTTCAATTCCTAGCAACCATATGGTGGCTCACAGCCATCTATAATGAGATCTGATGCCATCTTCTGGTGTACAAGCATCCATGCAGACAGAACATTGTATACATAATAAATTCATAAATATTTTTTAAAAAGGAATGGAAAATACAGTAGAAGTGTTTCAGCTTTTGCTATTTTCCAGATTTCGTTATATTTGTATACGTATAGTTAGATATCTTGGGAATGGCACCAAAGTCTGGACATGAAATTCATTATGTTTCATGCACAGTACCCAAAGGTAATCCAAAGGTGATTTTGTAGTAATTTTAATTTCTGAATGGTGCAAAAGATTCCTGATGTCAACATTTCTGCAGTTCTGTGTCATAAGTCAGAGCACTGAGATTTTTAAAGGCCTCGCGTTTGAGGTTTGGAGATTAAGAGCATTCATTTTGTATCTCACAGATAATACATACAGAATTGATGGATAGTTGTACATGTCTTACACAGACAAACATTTGGCCAAAACACAACTGTATACATAAAAAAGAGAAGCTTTTAAAAATAATCACATACACACTCGGTAGATGACTTAGTAGGTAAAAGTACCTGCTCCATGCCTGGCAGACTGTGTTCAAAACTCAGGATCCTAAAGGAGAGAACTGACTCATGTAAATTGTCCTTTGACCTCTACACATGCATACCCACATAGATGTCTTCACACAGAATAAAGTGTAATGAAATACTTTTTCAAAAAAAGAAAAGTTGTGGGTCTTCATGGTTTATTTGCTAACAAGGAAACAATAAACTGGTTTTGGTGGCAAAGCACTCAGGAACAAGAGGCAAAGGAATCTCAAGTTGAGACTAACCCGAGTTACATAGTAAAGTCCTGTTCACAGCAGAGGGAACAATTATAAGTCATAAGATTAGTCTTCAATTTTAAAGTATGTGGGCAAGAATGTTACAGATTTATTTTTTTAAAGAAGTTACTATAAACATATGAAATATTGTATGTAAGGCTAACAGTCAGTTTTTTGAATGGGTAAATAGATTGATGTTATAATATAGTTTGTCATCACTAATATAAAACTTGGGTGTTTATTTTTCTATTTTTTTATAGGTTACGATGAAAGATGTTGGAAACAGACAAAAGACAGTATTCAATCATCTAAGGTAGAAGTTGCCACCAATCCTTTACATAAAAACCAAGTAAAAATGGGGAAATAATAAATAACAAAAACAAAAGAATTTGTAGTTCTGTGTACACGAGTGAATCATACCATGCAGTTTAGAGAACAAGCATGAGAGATGTAGGTACTTGTTTCAGATTGAGGCCTAATGGTCTTGAACTTCCCTTTAAATGTTGAAGGCAAATGCCATGTAAGATTATGAACATTATATAGGGATGATTGCTAAACCAAGAAAAGAAGTTTATATTAACAGACATTCCTTAGCAAACTGTTTTCTAGAAGTGCATTAAAGAATGAGGCAAGTTGCTGGGCATGGTGGTGCGTGCCTGTAATCCCAGCACTCAGGGAGGCAGAGGCAAGGGTCATTGCTATGCTTTCAAAGCCAGCCTAGTCTACAAAGCAAATCCAGGACAGCCAAGGCTACACAGAGAAACCTTGTCTCAATGAATGAGTGAGTGAATGAATAAGGCAAGTAACTTTGAAGTTGTGGATTTTACAACCCACAACTAGTAGTTACACCCAAAGAGATGGGGACAGGGGAAAAAGAGTTAATGAGGAGTCATGAAGTTTGTCAGTGGGTAGGAAGTCTGTAGATTAGAACATTTGAATAATGGTATTTTCATACTTTTAACATGTTAATTGACTAAAGGGAAATTGCCATCTTATATCAATGGGACATTAATGGAAGTGCTATGTGTATTACAGACAATACGAGAAATCTGTTTCATAGAAGTATTTTTTAACTGTAAAATAGGAAGAATATTATCTCAAAGACCATATTATTTTCCTTCTTTTCAATTTTTTGAGACAGGGTTTCTCTGTGTGGCCTTGGCTGTCCTGGACCACATTTTGTAGACCAGGCTGGCCTTGAACACAGAAATCAAGCTGCCGCTGCCTCCCAAGTGCTGGGATTAAAGGTGTGCACCACCACAACCAGCCAAAAGCTATTTCTTAAACTGATAAGTTAGCTATAGAAAACTCACTAAAATACTATATTTTTATCATTTTGTGCTGAGTCATTTATCTCTATAAAATTTTGGATTTCTAACTATCCATTTTTTTCCATTTTATGAAGGATAATAAGTAATATATATAAAGGAAGAACAAACAGCTTCCTTTATGATTTTTTCTCTTTTAAAACAATATTACATTTCTATAATTCTTTTCATAGCATATGTGACTCTGAATTATTGTAAAGTGATATATAAAAACATAATAGCCAGGCTTGGTGGCAGAAGTTTATAATCCCAGCACGCAGAGAGGCAGAGGCAGGTGGATCTCTGTGAGTTTGAGGCCTGCCTGGTCTACAAAGTGAGTCCAGGACAGCCAAGGCTATGCATACAAAACAAACAAACAAACCCTCTGTCTCAGAATAAAAAAACAAAACAAAAAAGACAAGAGTACTAGAAGGTAATATACACCAGTTTAATTATCTTAGTCTTGATAACTATTTGCTGTTTTAAAGAATTAAACTGTAGGTCAACAAAAAAGTTAATTCTGCTACAAGGTTGACACAGAGGACTACTAAGAAATGAGTATCCTCTGAAAGGGCAGACCACTTGAAGTCTACATAAGAAGTCATCACTGAAAATAAAATTAAAGACAAATTATCTGCTCTGGAAACTCATTAGGTGACAATATGGGTTTTCCACAGAGGAGGACATTGCTGCCAGTCCTAATGAGACCTGATAGGCTAGGGTCAGATGGAAGAGGAGGAGGACCTCCCCTATCAGTGGACTTGGGGAGGGGCAGGGAGGAGATGAGGGAGAGAGGGAGGGCTTGGGAAGGAATGAAAGAGGGGGCTACAGCTGGGATACCAAGTAGATAAATTGTAATTAATATAAAAATGACTTTTTAAGGTTATATTGGTCAAACATAGGCCTTTTGATTTCCTCAGACAGGTACAGAGACTCTAGGCCAAAGATAAATTCCTCTCAACTCTAGAGAAATAGTACTATTTTTTTTTCTTTCTCAACATACTTTGGCTGTTGATACTGCAATAGTTGCCTAATTAAGACTTTAAACTTACTAAGAATGTCATGAATGTTAAATTGGCAAGAATTGTGCAGGTCTACTATTCTTATTTTCAGAAGATGAACAAACAAATATTTTTTTAACAAGGAAAAGGAGGCGCTTTTAGTGGTAGGGACCCTCAACTAGTAGTTACACCCAAAGAGATGGGGACAGGGGAAAAATAGCTAATGAGGAGTCATGAAGCTTGTCAGTGGGTTGGAAGTCTGTATACTAGAACATTTGAATAATTGTATTTTTTTACTTTTAAAACGTCTTATTAGAAAATTTTCAAATCACTGGGTTGTCTAACACAGTATGTTTTGAAATGTGGAGACTATCATCTTCAACAAGAACCATATCTAAATTCAAACTGAGGGAGCAGAACTGGAAAGTATTTTACTTGTATACTTCCAGTAAAATGAGAACATGTCAGTCTTATGAATTCTTTGGTTTTTCGAGACAGGGTTTCTCTGTGTGGTCTTGGCTCTTCTGGACTCGCTTTGTAGACCAGGCTGGCTTCAGACTCAGAGATCTACCTGCCTCTGCCTCCCTGGAATGCTGGAATAAAAGACGTGTGCTACCACATCCAGCTTCTCGTGAATTCTTATACTAAATAAAAATTTCAGATGTTGATATGTTGAAATGTTATAACTATATCTTTAAAGTTGCTTGTATTTATATCACATTCAATAGTGCTACAGGATTTCATTCTGAAGATGAAAACAAAGTAGGATCAAATTCATCTAACAGTCTGAAAAGAAACTCTGCATCTCCAGAAATGGTCAATAGACAAGTACCCGGCTTGCTTTCACCTGCTGAGAGCATACAAGACACTTGTATACCAAAGTCAGAAAGCAAAGTAGAGCCAACAGATAGCTCACCTGATGCCTTAACATATCTCACTGAACAGCAGGAAAACTCAAGTGACATAAAGAAAAGAAATGGGAATTGTAGTGCTGCTGAAACAAATGTTAAGGAAGTCAGTGCCTTAGTAACATGTGACCAAACGGATGTAGATGTCACTTGCTCACCTGACAATACACCTGCACAGAAGTTGCATGAAAACACACAGATCTCTCCTTCAAATGTAAGAGCTGAAGGTGATGACCCTCTTGTCCTCAATGCGTCCATGCCCTCTGTGTCTGCTTCCCATTCTGTGAAAGCCATCCATTATAATCTTGAAATGAGTGACACAGACTTTGAACATGAAGATAATGAAATACTAGATTTGTCTGTTAAAGATTGTACATGCACCAGCTCGCCAGAAGCTGTGTGTATCCAGGACAAAATTCCTGTCCTGCAAGCACATAAAACACAGCCTATAAAACTTGGATCATCAAAGGAGTGTATGAAGGAGGCACCGAATTCCAGTGCTGTGCCTTTTGGCTCACATGGGAACTCATCCTGTGGTGGGAGAGCAGCACCGCCTGCCTTCTCTGAACAAGATAAAGAGAATCCAAAAGTCGTGACTCAGAAAGCTGGCACATCCTGGCGTGCACCTCTGCAGTCTGCATGTACTGGAGTATTTACTACTTCTCAGCGCTCATTTGGAACTTCACATCCATACTATTCTTGGTGTTTTTACCAGTACAGCAGCAGCAGTGGCACGGCTGTTACTCACACATACCAAGGGATGACAGCATATGAGATACAGCCACCTCCTCCTCCAGTGTTGACTGCAGTTGCGAGTACTGTCCAGAACACACATTTTAATCGTTCATATTCTGAACATTTTAGTTACTTTGCTGGACAGCCACAAGCAAATGCCTTTATCCCAAGAAATGGGTATCCAGTATATCACATGCCCGTTTCTTACAGTTACCAACAACCAGTTTATTCACAGTTTGCTTCTCCTCAGCCAGTACCACAAGCCTTGGATCCCTACCCTCCTATCCCAGGTGTGTGTCCACAAGTTCCTTGGACTTATGGTGAGTTGGAGGTTTCAATGCTTGGTTCATTTTTACTTTTGGCTTTTTATTTATGTAAATGAATTTACAAGAGATGGTACATACAGTGGTTTTTCTTCGTAGACTTACAGAATTGCTTCTGTACTGAGAAAAGTTGAATTTTGTTTTAAGAGGTAAATCTAGTTGTCAGAAAACGGAAAAGAAAATTGGTGTCACTAATATCTTTCAATAAATATCTTTAGGAAATAGCTATACCAATTACAGTGAAATTCATGCAATGATAAAACCATTATGACTTGTCATACAGGTTTTTAATAACATGACTTTTTTTTTAAACTAGCCTGACATATGTAGATAAATAAAACAACAAAAATACTGAAATACACCTGCAATTTAATCATCCACTCCCCAGTAGCAATCAGTAGTAGGGTATGTGGAGAATATTCTTCTGCATGTTCTGGATTTTATATTATAAAGCTTCATTTTGATAAATGGAGGGAGAACAAAAAGAACAAAGATAGGAAAGGGGAAATCAATTATTTAAGCAACCTTTTTTCTTTCTCAATTTTGTAATACTTACATATAAGTGGATGCCATTAATTGGAAGGTATTAGGCTAAAAATCTGGTAAACTTCTCCTCTTGAACTAAAATTTTTTTCTATAAAGCATTAGTTGTAAAATATCACATTAAAGCGAGGCCGTGGTGGTACACACCTTGGGAACCAGCACTGTGAGTTCAGGGGCAGCCTGTTCCACAAAGCGAGTACAGGACAGCCAAAGATACACAGACAAACCCTGTCTTGAAAAAATCAATCACATTAAATACAGGTTGAAAGGTAGGGTTTATTTTTGCCCACAGTTTATAGAATGCAGTCCATTATAAAAAGGTGTGGCAGCAGAAGCATGTGGTAAGCTGATTACACTATATAAGCAAGAAGCAAAAAGACATGTTGCTCCAAAATGCAAGCGTTGTTTGTATGTTTCAAATTAACCAGAATCAAACAAAATTTTTACCTACTCTCCTGAAACTAATTACATAAAGCACCCAAATATTCTCCCATCACAGATAAAACTCAGATAAAGTTTAAAGGATTTTAAACTTTAAAAAAAAAATTGTTAGTGTCTTAGAGAAACACTAGCGAATTTCTTTAAGCGGTTGTTTTCAACCCCTTACTAATCCTAAAACTTAAAAGGTATAAAAGCTTGTTTGAGGTATTGTCTCAATTGGAATGAAAGTAATGTTGAATAAGTCTGTTCTTTTCCATTCCCTCCCCCATGGATGGGGTCCCCAGCGTCTTAAATATCAATGGGAAGTGCTCTTTCTCTGAGCTATAAGCCAGCCCAATATAATTCTATTTATAATTTAGACATTTTAACCAGGAGTGAGGATTCATAGCTATTTTCTGAGCTCTTAGGAAGTGGAGCAGAAGAGTCAGGAGTTCTGGGGGACACTAGGCTATAAAGTGAGGTTGAAGCTATTGCATTGACCACATGAGATACTCTTGAGAGAGAAATCTGTAGCACCATTGCAATGGAGTTACCATTGATTCATTATAAACTGTGGAACTGTTTAGAGCCCAGGTGGGAAGGTTACAGACAGTCACACATACAAGGCCAAATTAGAGTTGTTTTAAAAGCTGGCAGCCAATAAATAGCAGGCTTTCCACCACAGACCTCTTGGCACCAGAGCTCAGGAGAACAGCATTTAAAAAAAAGAAACAAAAACCCACAGTGACATCATTGTCAGGTGTAGGTCAGGAGGACCTTCTAGCATTTGTTTTGGCAGAACACATCAATTCTGGTTATATATCTGGGCCATAGCCAGGGTCATGGAAAGTCCCAGATGTGTTGCCAAGGCAGACATGACTCTTCAGGGAGCTTAGAGGTTGCAAAGTGCTTGAGCAGATATAAGGTCAGAGTGAGAGAGGAGGACAAGAAGGAACCACTTCAGTCACTTCAGAATAGCATTCCCGTTCTTTCCTGGAGCTCCCACACTGCTGGCCCCACTTCCAGGTCACACTGAAGCTGTTGCTATTCTAACATAACAGGCCCTCTAGTACAGCAGTGATACTTTCTGCATTCTTCTCTAACATGATAAAACCTATTATGTGGTAGTATAACTAGGTACCTTTTTCTTCCCTCTCTGCCCTGCCAAATGAGTCCAGACAGGACAGAATGGTTAGCCTGAGAGAGCCTAGAGGGGAGAAGGGGAGAAAGTAGCTGTGCGACTCCCTTCTGGCCGACGCCATTGGTGGCGCTGTCAGGTGAACACCAACCACAGTAGACATGGCAGATGCATGATTTAGACAACTCAGTTTCTGAAATGGGAAATCTTGATTGTAATTTCCACAAAGTTTCTCACAGTTTGAACATTCTTCTGTTACTAACAGTTAAACCATTTGTGATAGTAAGAAAAGGTCAGTCTGGTATCAAGCCCAGCTGTGACTCAGAAATCTTATTTATTGCTTGGTCCAGTGAAGCAGAAAAGAAAGAATTAAATATTAAAATATCAGAAAATCCCCTTTTTAAAGTGGGAGACAGTTGCGGTATTACAAGTTCATCTTTCGGTTTCATTGGTGTAAACAATGGACAGAAGCCAGTTATCACTGTACATGCATATTCAAAAGATGCAAAAATCCCTTTAACACCTTTATTGCTTAGGATGCTTGTGTTTTACAACAGACAAGGAAGCTAAATTAAGATACTTGAAATTTGTGTGTCAAACATAGTGTGTCCTTTATTCTGTTTAATTTTCGCTAATATCCAAGATACAGATGAAGAAACTACCACCCAGAGAACCTTAAATTATTTCATTGGGATTCTCTGTTGATAAATGTTAGATATACAGTTTGATCTCAACCTCTTTGACTTTAACTTACTCTCAGACTATTTCTACTATATACTACTACTTAGTATTAGTCTGTATTATTAATATACCTCAAATCTTTGTTTTTGTTTTTTCTTTCAGCTGCATGGCAACAGGATCCATTTCCGCCAAGACATTAAAAATAAATCTCTTCATACCAAAATAAATGCAACTGTTTTCACAAGTATTTTTGCCTACGAATTTTTTTACACCTGCATATTTTGCTTTTAGTGTTGAGTAATTTTAAATGTACATATAAGTGTAGCATGTCAGAAAACTTTTATAAAATGTGTGATTATAATAGTATATCACATAAAATAATTGGAAATTACTTTAACATCTGAATATGAAAAATTACTTCCATGCAGTTATAAAGGGGCTTCTTTCAGTGTTCAGTATTACCAGTATTGAGCAACAATGGCAAAAATAACTCTAAACCAGGTTTTGTTTCTGTTTTTAATACACTGTTTATGATATTTTTACCATTCTATTGTGTTTAAAAAGAGGAAAATTTTTCTTGGATTAGTCAGTCATCAGACCAGGATTTTGATAATTCTTATTACTTTATTCATATAATTTGTAATCCTATATTTTGGTGAGCTTCTTTACTTTTATCATCTTTCATTTTTACTCAAAATGTTTATAAACACAGAAGTAGTTTTTATGTTTTCACTGCTTGCTTAAGGTGACATCCGAATTCAAAGACATTTCCACAAGGATACTCTCTCCTCAAAATTATTTCTTGAATATTTGAATGGTGGTTCTAACTTTTTAACACGTTTTCACTTAACTTAGCCCATATTGGTACAAAGTAGCATTTTAACACTTTAGTTGTTTTCATCAACATTGTGAGCATGTGAAGTTTTTCCTTCTAGTGATTACTATTACCAAACAGGATAAAACATAGTCTTGAATGGTGTCTCTACAGGTCCATTACCCTTCCAGAAGCTCAGCAGCAGTCTCTGGGTTGGTCTCCGGTCAGGAAAAGCCTTCCACACTGACTAACCCTTCTCCACTTGTAATTTACTCTGCTGTTGAACCAGTACAGGTAGCAGTTACAGTGTTTTTCTGACTTTGTTAAGAAGCTCTTTGTGTTATCTTGTAGAAGCCTCCAAAAGGCATGTATTTCTGCCTTATTTAATATAGACTAACTCAAGTTTCAATTCAAAAAGACTTCTGGGACTTCTCCCAGAAAAAGCCTCTGTAGTGGCTTTAAGCCAGTAAGATGGAAGTCAGAATACTTAAGTTGTGTCAGCATGCAGACTTAAAAGAATGCTGTCAGGACAGAACCAGAACTGAAAGAAGTAGGCAGTCTGAGCGGATGACAGGCAACCCACAAATAATGTCTTCGTGGCTGTTTTATTTCAAAATAGTACCAAAACCGGAACTCCTTACTATATGTGAACACCGTAACATTAGCTGTTACTCAAGAAATAACTTCAGTAAGGCGCAGTGGCACACACCTGTAATCCCAGCACTCAAGAGGCAGAGGCAGGTGGATCTCTGAGTTTGAGGCCAGCCTGGTCTACAAAGTGAGTCCAGGACAGCCAAGGGTACACAAAGAAAAGAGTAATACTGTCTTGAAAAAACAGGAAGGAAAGAAAGAAAAAGGAAAGAAAGGGAGGGAAGGAAAGAAAAAGGAAAAAAAAGGAAAGGGTTGGTGATGTGAGGATCAGAAGTTCCAGACTGATCATCCTTTGCTGCTAAGCTTAAAGCTAGCTGGGATACATTAATCCCTGTCTCAAAAACTGGGTGGGTAAGCCAAAAGCTATGTATACCAATTAAGTACTCCTTTTCTTTAAACAGTTTATAGATTTTCTTGATACTGTCTTTGTGAAAGTATGTTTTTAATTTAATTTTAATTTCTCAAAAAGTAAGTAAAACCTGTCTGGGGATGTAGCTCAGTTGGTAGCATGTTTCCTATCATGCACAGAAGCTGGGTGGTACATTGCTGGGACTGTAGCCCCCAGGAGATGAGATCAGGAGGATCACAAGTTTGGGGCCATCCTCAGCTCCATAACAAATTTGAGGGCAGCCTGAGATAATAAAACCCTCTCTGGGGGAAAAAATTACCAAAAACAGTACCTAAATATTGAGTTACATTTGAAAATCTAGAGGATTTTTGTTTTATTTTGTTTAATTCAAGGTCCTGTCTATTCTCAAAGTGAAAGCTAGAAGAAAGTAAAATTGCTTTTAAAAATTATAAGTAAAAACAAATGACTTGTTTAAAAGTGCTATTTTGGAACATGAAGAATTATCTGAATAAACTGACTTCTGAAAAGTTTTATTCCTTAGTGTTTCTTGAGAAATGTGAATAGCTCCTGATTTACATATAACTCAGTACATGGAAAAAAACAAAAAGAGACTTTTGGGTAACTAAGTAAATGCCAAAATACAACTTGTACTCCCCCTGCCTTTGCCTACCCTTTCATGCATTCTTCACCTTATCATTCATCTTTGAAAGTGCTGCATTACTGCCTGGAGTTGTGCAGCCAAAGACCCTTCTTTCATATAGTGCACGTTCCTCTCAAGAAAGACAGTTTAAGATTTTCACATCAGGGAGAAGTGATATAACCAGCCGTGTTGGTGCAAGCCTTTAATCCCAGCACTTGGGAGGCTGGTGGATGAGTTCAAGACCAACCTGATCTACATGGTGAGTTCCAGGACAGCCAGGGCTACACAAAGAGAAACCCTGTCTCAAGTCCCACCCCCTCCCCAAAAATGCTTTTAAGTGTAAGATATTCCAACAGACTATATTAGTCTGTGTAGGGGTAGGCACATGGCTACCATGGCGTGGAGTAGATATCAGAGAATAACATGAAGGATAAAGCTTCTCTCCTGCCAAATATGAAACTCTGTCAGGCTTGGTAGCAGGTGCCTCTACACATGATCCATCTCACTATCAAAACATTTTCTTTTCCTCTTTTTTTTTTTCTTAGAAATGGTCTTAACTGTGTACTGTGGCTGGCCTTTAACTCATCTGTCTGCCTATACCTCCTGAGCGCTACACAGCCATCCTCGAGTATTGTTCTTCAGTGAAATGGCCAAATGAAACGTTTATGGTTGAATACCATCCACTGTACAGCTTTCTACTTGGCCATTTGGTAGGTTACCCATAAGTCATAGTGAAACATTCTCGATACTGTGCATATTTGTAAACCCCTTGAAGACGGGAAAAGATAAATATTTTTTGTCCTTTTTTTTTTTTTACCTAAAAATGGTAATAAAAACCGTAAAATGAAGTTGATGGCGTAGCTCAAAGGATAAATGCATTTGCTGCCATGTCTGGACAGTTCGAGTGTAATCCCTGGGATGCATATGTAATTAAAATTATTTTTAAAACGTGAAAGACGAAGTAAGTCAGTGTACAGTACAGTTTCATTAGGAACATCCGAAGTATTGTGTAGCTTACTGAGAGAGGTTAAGAGGTGAATTCTGTGAAACTGCCACAAAAGTGGTCTGAGGCAGTTCAGAAAGGGAAGGTAGAAAACTTTGACTAAGAGGTACGGGGCAGATTAACTTTCTTATATGTAGCATTTGAAGAGGTATCATGTTGAGAAAGCCAGTTTGGAGAAAGTGATGTTTCCTTTAGCAATCACTTGGTTTCAAAGAAACTCAGTTGGAAAAGTGGTCTATTAATCATTAGTTACCTGCTTTCGTTTAACTCACTTTATATAAAATATGTATTTGTGTGTGTCCATGCATGTGTCAAGGCTAGAGGTTGACCTTTGCTATCCATTTGTGGTTTTTTTGATACAGGGTTTCTCTGTATAGCCTTGACTGTCCTAGACTTTGTAGACCAGGCTAGTTTCACAGAGATCTGCCTGCCACTATGTCCCAGAGTGCTGGGATTACAGGCATGTGCTACTGTGCTCAGCCCTCTGTTTATTTTTTTCTATTCTCCCCAGAGAAGGGGGAGCTCCCCCATGAGTACCAACTTGACGTGGCACATTAGGTGACTGCAGAACTAAGCGCATCCTCTCCCACTGAGGCCAGCCAAAGCAGCCTAGTTGGGGAAATGGGATCCAAAGGCAGCATCCATAGGACAGGGTCCCTGCTCCAGTTGTTGGAGTAATCCATATGAAGACTAAGCTTCTTATCTGCCACATACATGCAGGTGGCCTGGGACCAGTCCATGCATGCTCTTTGGTTGGTGTTCAGTCCCATGGACCTAGATTAGTGTACTCCTTAGGTCTTCTGACAGTGTCCTTGATCCCTCAGGTTTCCTTAATCCTTCCCTCAACTCTTCTATGGGACTCCCTGAGCTCTGTCTAACGTTTGGCTGTGGGTCTCTGTACCTGTTTCTGTTAGCTGCTGGGTGAAGCCTCCTGGAAGAGTTGAGCTAGGCTCCAGACTATAAGCATAGCAGAGTAACGTTAATAGTGTCAGGGATTGGTTCTCTTCCATGGGATGGGTCTCAAGTAGGCCCAGTCTTTGGTTGGTTATTCCCTCAATCTTTGCTATATCTCTGTCCCTGTACATCTTCTCAGCAGGATGAATTTGGGGTTGAAGGTTTTGTTTGATTAAGGGTTGGCGTCCTTAATCCCTCCGTGGGAAGTCCTACCTGGCTACAGGAGATGGCCACTTCAGGCTCCATATCCCCAATACTAGGAATCTCAGCTAGACTTCTGGGGCCTCCATTATCACAAATTTACAGCAAATCCCAGAGGTGGCCCCGCCTCCAATTTCCGTGCTCTTACCCAGCCCTCCCTTGCTTTCCCCACTTAAACAGAACAATTACAGTAGAGCTAATATGAAGAGTGGTTGATGCACATACAAGAAAAGCATACTTTAGGCTCAAATCAGGCAAGAACCATGTTCATGACTAGACATCAAGATCGATGGTTACTCAAGAAGTTAAAAAGCAAGAAACCACGTAATCCAATTAAAAAATGAGGTATGGAGCTAAAAAGAGAACTGACCGTAGAGGATTATAGAATGACAGAAAAACACTTAAAGAAATGCTCAACGTCCTTAGCCATCAGAGAGATGCAAATCAAAACGACTCTGAGATTTCACCTTACACCCTCCAGAATAGCTAAGATCAAAAACTCTAGTGACAACGCATGTTGGAGAGGCTGTGGAGAAAGAGGAACCCTCCTCCATTGCTGGTGGGAATGCAAACTTGTACAACCACTCTG